>OY856410.1:672000905-672600905 GCA_963693085.1 Alisma plantago-aquatica
AAAGTAACTCCACACAAACTCTATAATATCAACTCCACTATTGTTTACCATGGTACAAAATCCAATTAATAATGTTTACAGTAGTAACTAAACCCGAGACCCCTCAATTGAAGGACAAAAACCCTTGCTACTACATTACCAACAAAACTATATTGTGAAGCTTCTTTTGAAGAGTGAACAGTTTCTACTTGAACACTAAACAGTTCCATACAAACATTGGTGTTTCTCTCCATAGTTTCAAATTACACTAAAAATACATTAATATTGATTCTATACAGAGACCCTTCAATTGTAAGACAAACATGATTCCCATTGCAATAGCAACACAAACATGTAGTAGAGCTACTCCTAAAGAGTGGAAATTACCCACTTGAACATTAGCGAAGCTTCACATGAACAATGGAGTGGTTGCTCCACTAATGTGCATTGTGGTAAAATAGTCTAATAAATATAGTTTGTAGCAGGATTTGTAGCTACTCCCATAGAGTGGAGAGTCTTTGGTGGAGCTACTTCCAAAGAGTAGGAGTCTTGAATTTAGCACTAAATTAGGTATACACGAACACTAGACTTGATGTTCCACTACCACACAACATAATTTAAAATCAAGATAATATCATTTACAACAAGATCCGAACACGAGTCTCCTCAACTAGAGTATAAACACACTTTCTACTACACTAACAAGACAACCCTACTATGGATATTCTCTTGAAGTGTGGATAGTATCCACATAAACATTAAAGCAGCTCCACACAAACATAGGACGACTAATCCATTGTTACGCATGGTGATGAAAAAAATCTAATTAAAATTGTTCCCAACAATAGTTGAACTTGACATTCGTCAACTGGAAGACAAACACATTTTCCATTGCATTACCTGTACAACCCTACTTCAAATCTATTCTTTAATAGTGGATAGTCTCCACTTGAACACCAAAGTAGTTCCACACAAACACTGGAGTGGTTGTTCCACTACTTCAATTTTTATCATTGTGATAAAAAAAATCCAATATTATTTAAAACAATATTTGAACCTGAGACCCCTCAAAACTAAGACAAACACACTTGTCACTTTACTACAAACACCGCCTTGCAATGAAGCTTATCTCAAAGAGTGGAGAGTCTCCATTTGAACACAAACACAATTCCATGCAAACACTAGAGTGACTACTTCACTGTTGTAATGATAAAAAAATCCATTTATATTGTTTACAACACATTTTGAATCTGAGACTACCTACA
The DNA here is from genome assembly GCA_963693085.1 of Alisma plantago-aquatica. NCBI lineage: Eukaryota > Viridiplantae > Streptophyta > Magnoliopsida > Alismatales > Alismataceae > Alisma > Alisma plantago-aquatica. Next base: position 672,002,150 of record OY856410.1, read on the forward strand.
TAGCCCTATAATGAATCTATTTCTAAATAGTGGAGAGTCTCCACTTGACCACAAAAATAGATCCATAGGAACACCAGACCAACTATTTTCTTGTTCCATTGCTAGTCACAATTATGCAACATAATTTAAACCCAACACCACTTAATGAGAGGACAAATACTCATATAACTACACTACCAAAACCACTTTACAATGGAGCTTCTCTCCAAGAATGAAGAGTCTCCACTTGAACATTGAAGTTGTTCCACAAGAACACTGGAGAAACTACTGCACTACTACATATGTGGTAAAAAAATCCAATTACTATTGATTGCAGCATGATTTGAACCCAAGACCCCTCTTTGGAGGAAAAACTTGCTTGCCACTGCACTAGTTAAACAACTTACAATGGAGCTACTCACAAACAGTGGCACTTTATCACTAAAGCAACTTCATATGAATATTGGAGAGCTTGTTGCAGTGCTACACAATGTGGTAAGAAATCCAATTAATGTTATGTGTAGTATCATTCAAACATGAGAGTCTCAACTTGAACACTGAAACTGTTCAACATGAACACTAGAACGGCTACTCCATTGCTAGTTGAATCTTTTGTTTTAGTATTGTTTGCAGTAGGATTTGTACTTGTGACTCTCAATTAAAATATAAACATAAAATCCAATTAATATTGATTGTAGTAGGATTTAATCCCAAGATCCCTAAAGTGGAACTTAAAAACTCGAATAATATCTTTTTGTAGTAGGATTCAAACCTGATTCCCCTCAACTAAAAGATAAATATGCTTACCACTGCCATACCAACACATTCCTACAATACTATGTGCAAATGAAGACTAAGATAACGATGTGGTGTAGCTATCCACAAGTGTGCACTCTAGTTGTATCACACATCCCCTAAGTGTGCTCCGATTGAAACACGTTTTCCTCATTTCCAAAAATACTCCCACGTAAATCTAAGATAGATAGTGAGTGATTTCCCAACAGATGCTTTTTGTATCTCATATTGTGTTCACTGAGTGTGGATCTTTTGTTGTTAGAAAGTGGTTGCGAGTTCCAACTCCTTCTAGTGGGATTAAAAGAGGTAGAAAAAAACAAGAACTTCACTTCCTTCACGTCTGATTTAACTAAACCCTCTCATTGTACCATATAAATATTATTAAGAGGATAAAAAATATACAGATACCATGATCGTGCTTCCTTTATTTATGTAGTAAATCTTAGGCTTAACTTACTACTCCCATCCCCACCGCCACCTCCCACGCACATATCCCCACTGCCTACCCTCTCTCGCGTTCTAGAAGTCGCTGTCGATGGATCATATGGGTGTGAGAAAACAACCCGCAGCAACAATAGGCGACCAGGTATCTGGTAATCCTAATTTTGTTAAGCCCTTCCTGTTGAACATTGAACAAGCCGCCGCTCAGGTCAAATAAGCCGCTAATAAAATAGTGTGGCAGGTCTTCGGCCCAGGTTGTACGTTTTAGGGGCGCACCCCACGGATGGAATCATGACATTGGATCCGGTCCCAAATTTCAACCCAGGAGTACATTAGTAATGATGGTTAAGTTTTTTTTTTCTTCTATATTCCCGAACTGCGTGGGTTGTTTTTCTGAATACACTCACAATTAGAGCACAGTTTAGAAATATATCGCACTTGGACAATGTTATTACGTCTATTGTTGTTCGAGCATGAATATATTGTTTATATTTTCTTTTTCTAGCATAGTAAAATGATAGTGATGGCATACCGGAAAATATATTGTCTGAGGAGCAGGGTGTCTTGGTTTCAAATCACATTGAGAATAATGTTAATAAAATTTGATTATATATTGACAAGACGAATGAGCCGATGCACCTGAATTGTACAGGTGTGCCTAGAATGCAAACTGTAAGTTCAACATGATTCAACAAATATTTATGTAAATTAGGGATATTATTCATATGTGGGTGACTAAGAATATGATTACAAGGAGCCCAGGATTCAAATTGGTACAATGAGATTGCATAATTCAGCAGCATGACAAAAACTAAATTATGAGTGTGCTAGAATTGGAATAGAAGTATACTACGTTTCGAATTTGGGCGCACCAAGATTGCATCCTTCATTTGAAATATACTAAGATTGCAAAAAAAGAAGTTGACAAGAATAGCACCTAGATTCTAGTCATGCGTGTACCAAGATTCGTACATGGGGGCACTAGAATTTGGATATGAGTGTTTATGATTGAACATGTTCTGGTATTAGATAGTTCATGCTTTCGTAGCAGGTATACTAGGATTCAATTGGAAAATCACCATACTCAGAATATAAATGTACTGAATTGCAATAGTAGGTATACCAAAATTTGAACTTCTAATAGGAAAAAGACTAAGCGAAGAGAATATATTGTACAGATTTAAACAGCTGATAAGAGAGTCCCACGTGCCTGCTTTGGGGTGCCATAAAGACGGAGAGTCTCGACATCAGGATTGTATAATCATGTAGTCCAAGTGGGGTGCCTGCTGCCTGCATGTGCGCCTGGGGATCGTTGGTGGGAGTTCTGAGAAGACGAGGAAACGTGGCGTCCTGTCTCCCCGTCCGTATAGCAGTTGGTTGGCGCCAATCACCAGCCTTGTTGCTCCTCCACCCACTCAACCTTTTCTTTCTCAGATATAATAATGTTCTTTTAATATGCTTCTCAAAAATTATTCCCCTACGCGCTTTCCTTTAATAAACAAAACAATATTCCGCAGAGCCGCTGCTACATTGGAGATTCGTCATTGCACACCAAAAGCGGGGCAGCTAAGGAAACATGACGGTAGGAATCACAACCGTAGGTAATTTGTTCTAGGAATGTAATAGCCGTGGTACCGTTGTACATATAAAGTGTCTGAAATGTGCGTCCACATATCAACCAAGGCGATCAATGATACATGTACCGGCAACAAAACCCTAAATAACCGTGACAATCAAATGCTCTTCTACGAGGAAACAAAGATTAGAAAACACATTACAATTTACAGATGCACTGACTACTAAGATGTAAACAATGTAAGAAGGACGAATGATCTAACCGCAGCGTCTGGATCCTGTAACATGGCTAAAGGAAACCTCCATCAAAGCCTGCTAAGCCAGGATCCCCATCCCCACCCCCCATATGATTGGCATACGCGATTCCCTTTGTTTTCTTTCTATTACTACTGCTCTTCAATGCCTGCTCATATATGAGCGTCCTCTTTTCTAACTGATTATTATGTTGGGAGGGGAGTCACCATGTCCACCAAGTAAATCACATAACCGAAGCAGGTATCGTCCAGCAAGACGGAATACTGAAAGAACCACCCCAGTAGGCAAACAACACAAACATTCGTAACATAAACATGACTCACAGATGTGTCCATCGATGCTAGCTAAAACAGGGCCACCATGGCAAGTGAATCTGTGAAGGATCAAAGATGTTGTTGGTTCTGTACCATGTTGAATTTAGCGGGAATAAGGGATATTTAGCCCTACATGGATAAGGTCTCTAATTTCTTGTTCTTTTTGTGTGGATCCTTATCTATAGTTTAACTAAGAAGCTAAAGGAAGCATGGTCTACGATGAGTATGGTGGGACAGTCCAATTAAATTGGATTGGTCAATTTCATAAATCATACAGTTGGGGATGTTGATGCATTTCAATTACCACGTGTAGAGGGATGAAAATACGGCCTCCGATGACTCCTTTCCGGAAGTGTGGCCCCGGTATGATCCACTCATTGAATTTTGACATGTCATATCTCTTCTAGCATTTGTTTCTCATTTGTTTTTGACACTCGACAAATGTGACAACATCGCTCTGAAATTTACAATTACTAGTGAACGCACACGTGCATATGCACGTGAAATATAAAATTTGTTGGAAATGTGCGGGGAGGGGACTCGTCCGTGAAAGGGTCACTACGATAAAAGATATTTTTGTTGGTTGTTTGAAAGGAGAGAATCAATGAACCGTTTCTGTGTAATGGGGAGAGAAATATAGAATTAAAGATAATAAAATTTAATAGGAGAGTGAAAATAAATATTTGTAGGAGAAAAATTCCTTGAAAAAAGGAGAGAAGAGAGTGAATCAAGGAGAGTGCATCATCAAACTCATTCTTTTTATAGTAGTATAGATCACCGTGTCTATTCATTTATGTTAACTTAACTAGGAACACTTCTATAAACTGAAGCCCATATAGATTTAATGTTTGTTCTAAATACAAATTTACTCATATTCTTTTCTTCTCCTTTTATGTTACTACAATATGGTCTTGTCTATACATCACTGGTCATTGGATTAATGATTACAAGTTGTTCATCCCACACTATTATTTTCATGCATGTGTTTTACAATATCAACATTATTGTATCCTGGAAGGATAACTGCTCCAACATCTACCACATCGACTGTCAATGTCATTGAGTAGTAGAACTGGGAATGAAACCAAATTTGACAATCATACCGGATCGACTTGACTAAACCCCCATCCTAGGTTTGGTGTGGATGAGTACTTGAGTGGTTTATTGCAGTTGAGTTTGGTTTGAAAATTCTTTAGACTATACTTGAGTGGTTTGGTCATAGTCTAAGTAACTAGTTAATCGACCAGAACAAACAGCTAAATCTATGTGCATGTGTTCGTGTATATCAATAAATTCCACTAGGGCTTTGAAGTCATGATGTAGTTGACACAAAGACAAAATTTTTTTAAAGGGGACATAGATAATCTTTTGATATGCTTTCAACACTAAATTTAAGATTTTTTTGCAAATTACTCTAACTAGTGCTAAGATACTTTGTTTATTGTGTGTAGTATAAACAAATTTTTATCTGATATTGGCACAATACTACTTTATTTTGTGTCGTTCATGTTCAAAATCTTGAATGACTTCATTCTTAGAGCCTTCTTTTAAAATAACCTTAATTTAAGTGTTTCCTAGTATATACTAGACGGATTTGATTTTGGACCAAACTTAACCGAAATTGATAGCACATTAGCAGTAAAGTTAAGTTTTCTATGGATTCTTTTATCAGTCAAGTTTGGTGTAGAAAATTTTTAGACCACTGTTTGTAGTTTGGTTTCTAATTTTAGGATCAAATTAGAATTGGAGGAACCATGTGCACCCTTATCTAGCAGGTGAAAATAGTCATAAGGATTATGTATCCTACAAGCCTCAATGTATGCCCCATTGCTAACATTTTTATAGGCATTTTCTCACATTTGTGCTTCGATTTTGAATGACAATTAGAGAGTATTGCCTTAGATGGGTACTAAGATGGATGTTTTTGAAATGTTGACTTCTTATAATTAAACCATCACAATCTTGTTATATCAAGGTGTCATTAAATTGAGATCTTTAATAAATCACATTGTCGATGTTGGAAAGAAAATGATTACATTACTCTTGAGGTTTCCAACATAACACTTTTTTGTTTGAAGAAAACCCAAAAGGAGATGCTAAAATTTTAAATTTCGTTATGTGTTTTTATGTAGGATTTGAATAAATTCTTTAAGGAATAATTTCATATTAAACATGGATCTATAATTTAGAAAATTCATAATATAAAATATATTCTTGAAGAGGCATATATTCTAAAGCTTACTATTGCAAAATTCTTAAATCATTGTATGACTAAAGCCAAAAATATTCAACTCAAATGTGTGATTTGGAAAAAAAAAAAAATTTAAGTCTTTCATCAAAGACTTTTCAAATGAATTCCAAATTGTGGAACATACTACAAGAATAAAATGAAACTGAAAAGAAAGATAACATACTTATATGATGTAATAATAAATAAATACACATCAAATGAAATTTCAAAATCATTTAAAACTTGTCAATATTACTTTTGGTCCCAATTGAGTGGAAAGGCGATCTGAGAAGAACTTGCTCTAAACAATGTATGAAGCAAGTGGAGGGGCATGTTACAACCCCAACTTTTGGGTTCATTTGTTGTGGAATGTAATTTCTCATATTAAAGATATTGGAACAAATAATGATATAATTTGTTTTGAATAAATGGATTTCATTTACAATATCCTTGATTATTTTTTTGTGGGCTTTATTGGCTATTGGGCCCAATAACAAGGAAAAGACAAAAGGAACTCCATTATTAATAAGAAATGGAGAAAAGAAAAATGTAGAAACCTCTAGAAGGCAAAAGAATTTAATCCAAAGGTGGATTTCATACCTCTTGGGTTCCGTGGGTCCCAAGGAGTCCAAAGTTGCAAAGATAATACAACAAGAAAAGAAAAGACCAATTAAGTATTTCTTTATTAAGAAAGAAATTGAAAACAATGATAAAATGAGGAAAATAAGTGAAAAGAGGTATAATTGAGTTATCCTTGATGGATTTTGATATCCAAAGGATTCCTAATATTAAATGGAATGCCAATGAGGAAAATAAAAAGAAAGATAAATAGAAATCCTCAAAAAGAGATATTTTAATAAGAAATAAAAAAGATAATGTGAAATAATGAATATAGATGCATCTAGAAGGATAAAAAGTATCCTTAAAAAGGAATTTCAAAATCTTGGAGTTTCTTGGTGTCCAAGGAGGCCCAATGGAGAAGAAAGAAAGAGAAAATACTAATAATGTAAAATAAGAGGATAATGTGATACATTATTAATGATTTTGGTAGCATTGCTAAAAAGGAAGTATTTTCTACTAGATGAAAATAGAATTTCGTGCCAGTGGGTTAAAAGTCAAGCAATAAAGAGAATAAGTGAGAGGAATTTCAAATTCCTAATATCTAAAGAATAAAGTATATTTAAAGGGATAATGAAGAGAGAGAAGTTGCTTCTTAACTAAGGAAAATATGTTTCCTTTTGGGAAAAGGACTTGAGTCCTCATGGATGCACATCTTGGGGTGTGAATACTCTCCCCTATAAAAGGGGTAAGACCTTAGGTCGAGTCTAGAGGATCTCACACATCTTTCTCTCCTTTGCTTCCATGTTTTTGTCCTTAAACACTATCTATAAGGAGCAGCATGAGCACAAAGCTAGAAGGAGACCATGAAGGGTTGTGAGGGAAGACTAGTGGCCCACGATGCCAGAGAAAAGCTTGGCCATCGTCATCGTGCTCTAACCCCTGTGCAGAAGCAGCAACATGGCTGCAAGAAGAGCTACACATCGCGGGCTTTGCACACTTGAGATCGGCCACGCTGCTGCGACCTAGTGGTGTCCTTGGTGTGCAAGGAAGCAACAGACCAAGGGAGAAGGTTGGCGGCGAGTTCTGAGGCCTAAGGAGGAGGGGGGCAACCCTACAAAAGGCTGCAATTAGTGGTCAACGTGGCTAATCCAAGGTTGAAGACGGCCTACGGCCTTTTGACCACTTTACCCCTCCGCGGGTTAAAGAGTCTCTCACTTACACAAGGGCAATAGAGTCATTGCGTTATGTTTCCAAATCAGTACATTGCATGGAGATAGAGGCGACATGGCATCTTTTGATTGGTCCAGAAAGGTAATCCTTGAAAAAATCATAACAAAATAATGGTAGCTCGGATTGGTACATATAATATATGTATTTTGCTCAGCAAAATGAGAGGAATTCATTAAAAATGGTTTTGGAGGCTAATTCCTCTTGAAATTTGAAAAGTAGTGTAAGTTATCAACTTTAATGAATTAAAGATTAAAAAACCCTATTTTGAGATGATTAATGTAATTAGTAGAGTTTAATGGATGATTAAAGTTGATATTAGCCTGTTAATCATGAAAAGATACATTGAGAACAAAAAGGATGAACTTTGCATGTAACTGGTTTAATTTAGAAATTTCTATGCATAAATATGCTTTAATGGGCCTTGAAACCCTAATATTAGTAAATGTGACTCAAAATGGTTTTAATTATTCAAAATCCTGAATAAAGTTGAGATATGATAATTCCAAGCTATTTCAAGTATAAAAGTTCCTAATTGTGGATAAATACCCTTAATGTAGTAATTAGGGTTTTCTAATGGATTAAGGTATTAATTAATGACAAATAGATTTCATATGTGAATTAGACCATAATGAACTATGAATTGATGATAAATGAGCATAAATGATAACTTTAATGTAAAAGAAGCTTAATGGACTTAATTGATGGTTAATTATGCTTTTTCTGAAATTAGGGTTATATGTTGTTAAAAGATAACCTTAATATCTTTCATGAATAATAAATGAGATAATTAGGGTTTGTGAGTAACTGTATAAAATTGGGGTTTAAAATAGTAAAAGATGAAGGGAAACCCTAATTGCAATGAAAACCCTAAAAGTGGACTAAAAACCCTAGGAAGCGAGCTAGGTTTAATAGATGTTGATGACATGAGTAATAAAATGACAATTGCATGATTGTTTTAGGATCTTGTTTTGTACTTGCTTGCCTATTTGGAATACTTGATTGATTGGATTATTCTGTCTCAAATCATCCTGATTGGTATGTGGTTACACTTATGGATAATCTCTTTAATTTCACAGCGATTCCCGGTTGTTTTATCGGTTGCCCGAAAATAACTACTTGGATGACTTTTATTTCATGCAACTATAAAGTGACTATGACTATCACCATAAGTATGCATACATGACTGGCTCAGATCCTGATCCTCCTCTGTGGCTTTGCAAATGCTAAAAAGGGTAACCTAGAGCAAGGTCTAGGCTATCAAGAGTTAGAGATTGGGCTACCTACGTGTAGTTCCATGTAACTCTTTAGCACACCATGAGTTAAGGAGTGGGCTACCTATGTGTAGTGCCATGCGACTCAACCCTAGAAACTGATTCACCTGTTAGGTAGGATCATGAGGGGTTAGATGGGGATCTACCATAAGGAAGGTAGCATCCAGGTCCACTGCAGGGACATCGTAGAGGTTAGGGTATGTAAGGATTGAGAAGTTATGTTGAAAATGTAAAGTTGTTTGTTAAATCATATATGACTGCAATATGTTGTTATAGTTACTTGCACAATTATTGTTTCCCCCACATACCAGCTTTATGCTGACCGACGTTTTGTTTGTCGGTGTTTTAGGTAAAAGTGAAAAGTACAAACAGTAAAGTGGCATATGTGGAATTAAATATGAATTAAAGTTAAAAGGAGGACTAGTTAGAATAGACTACATGTGGATAGAAGTAGATATCCAAGTTTTTGAAAAAGGTATGCAAAGTTATTTTTTTTATTACCGCCTTTCAGTTTAGTTTAATAGAATTTGATAATTATTATTGATTATTTGTCGAACCTTTGATCCAGAAAATTGGGATAACGGCTCTGACCTCTTGGTCTCCCTTAATTGGGGGTTACTGGGAGGCGGGGTCGTTACATTTGGTATCAGAGCATAGGTTCCTCATTTAATATTTAATAATTATTAAATTTTACAAACTCTGTAGAACCCAAGGGAGTTATTAGAGGAATTTCTGAAAGACAGAGGTGTCTAGAAAAGGATCACGTCCCGGGGCTGGCATGATTTTCCTCCACACATCTAGTCAGAATATGAGGACTCTCAGATTAGTGTGACTGCCTGACCGATGTCTTAGGATTTGACTCGAAATAAGATACTTGTAGGACTCTCTTATCTTATTCATCCCTTCTCAACTCAAATGTTGTTAAGGATTATAAGGACTAGGGTTTTCTCTCTTTTCCTCACCCTCTTGAGGTATCGGTAAGGTTGATAAGGTTTAAGGAATCCTCCACCAAATTAATAAAAATCATGTCAATAAGATGTCATGGACATAAGCCTAATAGATTAAGTGTAAAAGAATAGATACATGCTTAGGTCGTATGACATAAGTTGTCATGTCCTCAGGAGAGACTTGAGGCTAGACCTTCTTGTTAGGAGGATAAGTAAAGAGAGTTAGTCTTCGAGGTAGAGACCTCCATTATAAGTGGAGACCTGACACATCCTCTGAGAATGATGTTAACCCTAACCCTAAGTGAAGGTTAGAGAGAAAGATGACATGATGAGTTAGATGTCATGGTAGACCAGGTGTTTGGATGGACATGCCTTGGATGCCATATGAGCCATGAGAGGTTGGATGACCGAGTACCTTTGGCAACCCAGACCTGGGAAGGGTCGTGCATGTTAGAGTGAAGGATATCTCCTTCATTGATGAGGTTAGAGAAGAACCTATGGAAACCCCATGAGCTTATATGAGCATGGTATAATATGCACCCGGAGTACATCAATAGTGCGGGTAGTATGTTAACCCCTGGCTAGAAGGGCATGAGGGAAGGCTTATGAGATAAGCATAACGGGCTATGGATAATCTCGAGCAGACATAAGTTGAACATAGGCTTCACCCACGTAGGGGTATGCTTGTGAGCTTGATCCGTCTTCATGGAGAGAGGACCTCTAATAGTAAGGTTGTTTGTAGGGTTAGCTCTAGAGAGAGAGAGAAGGACCCAAGCCAGAAGGTTGGAAGCTTAGACTCTAAGATATGAGGAACAGTGGGGAGTTGAGGATGATGCGACCTAAGTTGATGATAGTGGTTGCCTCATGCTTGATCCCTGGAGGCTGATGGTATCTAGGTTTCCGTCAAAGGATCCAAACTCTAGAGAGAGGATGAGGCTTCTGGTACCTATGTGCCCATGGTGTAGGTGTTTACCTTCTGAGATAGGAAGAAGAGTTCCTTAGACCTGGAGGGGTTTAGTAACATGTTGTGAGGCCTTATACCTTGTTGGTTGTCCTTGAGGAGGACTCCACTCAGAAGTGTTTCTCGAGTAGAAGGATGACAGGAAGTGCATGTCATGCCTTATACATGCTTAATTCATGGGTAAGAGGTTGAGCATGCACTTTTACACCCAAAAGTGAACCTAGGGTTCCTAGGCCTAAGAGGGGAAGTGGTGTACCTGATGCTCATGATGGGATTTGAGTTTTTTTGGATGCGATCATGGTACTTCTCATGGTTAGAGGAAAGGGAAACCCCTTTAGTTTAAGGTATGTTTGATGAACCCCTCACAGCTAAGTTGATGACATGGGAAGGTATGATCTTAATCCAATGATGAGGAATGAGAACAAGTATGACCTAGCATGGTTTAGCAAGTGGTCTACTTGTGCCTTAGTAGCTTGCTAGGGTTAAGCATGCTCATGTGGATGTAAACCCTAGACATAAGGATGTTTGTGACCTTTGTTATCAAGATGATGTTTCCTCCCATCATGGGAGAGGGACCCTTTTGTAGGGTGTATACTAGTTTTTGTTGGTTTGAGGTAACCTAAAGAGGTCTCATAGGATCTTGAGAAGATAAGTGAAAAGTACATAGTATGAGCATGAACCTATAGACCCATAGATAGCCATCTCTAAGTGCATGTGGATGTGTTACCATGGAGGTAATCGATATGGGGCCTGACCAAGGTAGGCAGGTTGCCATGACCCCTATGAAAGGATGAAATTCAACCCATGAATGCAAAGAGAGATGATGAAGGCTTGGGTAAGGTTCTAAGTTGGACATGTACTATAAAAGAATCCTAAGTCTATCCTAGGGTCAGGTAGGGATAAGACCGATGGAAGTAGGAGTTGCCAAATTCCCTAGTTGCACATGACCATAGGGTCGGGAGGTAACAACTATCATTATCTAAGGGCCATGGGTTAGGAGATTGATCACCTTCATGAACTCATGGGACCCAAAGGGCAAATGAGTAGGGAACTCTTTGGATGCATGAGGGAAGAGGGATGACCCCAAAAGTGCCGACACCCTATAGACCTAGAGGAGATGACCAAGGATTGTGTGTGGACCCAAGTAGGTTCGAGACCAGTTTTCCATGGAAGTAACTTTGATATCAAGATGTTTGTGATGTAGAGACATATGTGGCACGTTTCAACTTAGATTTAACAGTGTACTAGTAAGAAGGGATGTACCATCTCTACTCTTGGAATAGGAAGAACTATGTATTTGGACTGCAGCCAAATGCTTATTTCCTCTTGTTATGGGAGTGAGAGGTAGGACAATATGCATGCCATACACCAAGGATAAAAGATGATGTGAGTTGGAACGTTGTTATGAGGTATGAGGATAGAGATGATAAAATACCCTAGTAGAGTGAATGATACATGGATGGTTTACAAACATTAAGAGAAACAAGGTAGTCATGAGGATTTTTTATCATGAGCTATGAGTTATACAAGTTTGAGTTTGAAAAACCAAGAGAATAAGCTTAGAGTTTTCTTGATGAAGATAGACTTAGAGTTGAGATGAAGTAATAAATGAAATACATGGAGGTGTATGTCTTCAATGTTACCTAACACCTAAGGATGTGAAGTAGTAATGGATGCTCTGGATGATATACATCTGCCTAGTTTAGATGGAGGTTATAAGAGGTTGATATGATAACCCCCAGTTGGAAAAAGAGATAAGTGCGGCTAACACACAAATGTAACAATATTGGTTGATCAAGTTAATGGTTGTTTGGTTAGCCAACCTAGGGCTTATCATGATGAAAGGATGGTTGTAGAACCTCAGATGCACTTCTCTGGAAAGGAAGGTGATGAAACCCTAATTAGAGTGGTTTAGGGTTTCTGAGGAATCAACCTTAAGAAATCATGACAATACAGGAGATCATAATTGAGGATCACCATACACCATGGTACTACGAAGATAGTAAGTGACAATGGTACTTTGGATACTTAAGAGGAAGTTGCATGTGGTATGTTGCCATGCAAGCCAGGAGGTGAAGGATGAACACCAGTAATCCAGTGTATCGATATAGAGGATAAAAGAGTCCCTGAGAGGGAATGGGAGTTCATCACTATGGATGTTGTGGTAAGTCTCCCCTAGACCAAGGAAGGTCAAGATGCAATATGGGTTATGGTAGATTGCCTTATCTAGATGACATGATAGAGAAAGAGTACTGTCAAGGGACATATCTGGTTGAACTACATATGAGAGAGATGGTTCAACTACACCAGGATGTGAGTTCAAAAGTTCTTGAGTATAACCTAAGGATTCACTTCCAGGAGGTGGAAGTAGATACATGAAGAACTCGATGTTAGTACAGTTTATCACCCTAGCTAATGGTTAGTATGATCCAGACTAGAGGGTCTGATGAGAGTATGTGTGCTCATTCAGGGTGATACATGGAGACAATTCTTGTCTTCGGTAGATGTGATGATAAATACCATAGCTGGTATCGGGATGTAAAAAAGCTCTACAAGGGAGGTTGCGTTGGTCACCACTTCATTAAGATGATGTTGGTGAAGGGACCTCACGAAGGTCAAGAAAGGACCACAGTGTGTGCAAATGAAGTCGCTTTGATCATGCAATGGCTGAAAGGAGCCTAGAGACGACATGAGTTGTAAGATGATGCAATGTAGACTGACATGCAGTTCACTGTGGGGGAATGTGTGACATTAAAATCCAACCCCTCTAAGTTATAGCTAAGAGAGCTAAGTCCCCGATGCATGGGTTCTTTTGACATGGTTTGGTGGAGAAGGTTAAGTTTTCCCTTACCCCTCAGGATAATGTGATGTGTGATGAGTTTCATGTGTCCAATTTAGAGCACTATTTGAGGTACCCAGACCATGTGCGGAGCAATGAACCTAGTGAGCCCCAAGGGAGGATGAAATGACCTGAGTCACCTATGAGGTTTATAGATGTGAAGGTGAAAGAATTCTGAGAAAGGAATATGTGATGATAAAGGTTCTTTGGAAGCGCCATGGATAGGGCAAAGCCACATAGGGGCCAATGATGGATATGTAAAAGTCTTATCCTGATTTGTTTGTTTGCTTGATGAAATTTTGAGGGCAAAATTCCTATAAGAGGGGAAGGATGTTACACCCCCAACTTTTGGGTTCATTTGGTGTGGAATGTAATTTCTCATATTAAAGATATTGGGACAAATAATGATATAATTTGTTTTGAATACATGGATTTCATTTACAATAGCCTTGACAATTGTTTTGTGGGCTTTATTGGATATTGGGCCCACTAACAAGGAAAAGACAAAAGGAACTCCATTATTAATAAGAAATGGAGAAAAGAAAAATGTAGAAACCTCTAGAAGGCAAAATAATATAATCCAAAGGTGGATTTTGTGCCTCTTGGGTTCCTTGGGTGCCAAGGAGTCCACAGTTGCAAAGATAATACAAAAAGAAAAGAAAAGACCAATTAAGTATTTATTTATTAAGAAAGAAATTGAAAAGAATGATAAAATGTGGAAAATAAGTGAAAAGAGGTATAATTGAGTTATCCTTGATGGATTTTCGTATCCAAAGGATTCCTAATGTTAAATGGAATGCCAATGAGGAAAATAAAAAGAAATATAAAGAGAAATCCTCAAAAAGAGATATTTTAATAAGAAATAAACAAGATAATGTGAAATAATGAATATAGATGCATCTAGAAGGATAATAAGTATCCTTAAAAAGGAATTTCAAAATCTTGGAGTTTCTTGGGGTCCAAGGAGTCCCAATGGAGAAGAAAGAAAGAGAAAATACAAATAATGTAAAATAAGAGGATAATGTGATACATTGTTAATGATTTTGGTGGCATTGCTAAAAAGGAAGTATTTTCTACTAGATGAAAATAGAATTTCATGCCAATGGGTTAAAAGTCAAGCAATAAAGAGGATAAGTGAGAGGAATTTTGAATTCCTAATATCTAAAGAACAAAGTATATTTAAAGGGATAATGAAGAGAGAGAAGTTGCTTCTTAACTAAGGAAAATATGTTTCCATTTTGGAAAAGGACTTGAGTCCTCGTCGATGCACATCTTGGGGTGTGAATACTCTCCCCTATAAAAGGGGTAAGACCTTAAGTCGAGTCCAGAGGATCCCACACATCTTTCTCTCCTCTGCTTCCACATTTTTTCCTTAAACACTATCTATAAGGAGAAGCAAGAGCACAAAGCTAGAAGGAGACCATGAAGGGTTGCGAGGGAAGACTAGTGGCCCACGATTCCAGAGAAAAGCTTGGCCATCATCGTCGTACTCTAACCCCTGTGCAGAACCAGCAACATGTCTGCAAGAAGAGCTGCACATCACGGGCTTTGTACACTCGAGATCGGCCATGCTGGCTGCGAACGAGAGGTGTCCTTGGTGCGCAAGGAAGCGGCAGACCAAGGGAGAGGGTTGGTAGCGAGTTTCGAGGCCTAAGGAGTAGGGGGCAACCCTACAAAAGGCTGCAATCGGTGGTCGACATGGCTAATCCAAGGTTGAAGACGACCTACGACCTTTTGACCATTTTACCCCTCCACGGGTTAAAGATTCGCTCACTTACACAAGGGCAATAGAGTCATTGCGTTATGTTTCCAAATCACTACGTTGCATGGAGATAGAGGTGACGTGACATCTTTTGATTGGTCCAAAAAGGTAATCCTTGCAAAATTCATAACTAAATAATGGTAGCTCAGATTGGTACATATAATATATGTATTTTGCTCAGAAAAATGAGAGGAATTCAGTAAAAATGGATTTAGAAGCTAGTTCCTCTTGCAATTCCAAACGTAGTGTAAGTTATCAACTTTAATAAATTCAAGATTAAAAACCCTATTTTGAGATGATTAATATAATTAGTAGAGTTTAATGGACGATTAAAGTTGATATTAGCATGTTAATCATGAAAAGATACAGTGAGAACAAAAAGGATGAACTTTGCATGTAACTCGTTTAATTTAGAGTTTTCTGTGCATAAATATGCTTTAATGGGCCTTGAAATCCTAATATTAGCAAATGCGACTCATAATGGTTGTAATTATTAAAAATCATGAATAAAGTTTAGATATGATAATTCCAAGCTATTTCAAGTATAAAAGTTCCTAATTGTGGATAAATATCCTTAATGTTGTAATTAGGGTTTTCTAATGAATAAAGGTATTAATTAATGACAAATATAGTTCATATATGTATTAGACCATAATGAACTATGAATTGATGATAAATGAGCATAATGATCTTGTCATGGATTAAGAGGATAAAAATGGTAGATTTAATGTAAAAGAGGCTTCATGGACTTAATTGATGGTTAATTATGCTTTTTCTAAAATCAGGGTTATATGTTGTTAAAAGATAACCTTAATATCTTTCATGAAGAATAAATGAGATAATTAGGGTTTGTGAGTAATTGTATAAAATTAGGGTTTAAAATATTAAAAGATGAAGGGAAACCCTAATTGAAATGAAAACCCTAAAAGTGGTCTAGAAACCCTTGGAAGCGAGCTAGGTTTAATAGAGCTTGATGACATGAGTAATAAAAGGACAATTGTATGATTGTTTCAGGATCTTGTTATGTGCTTGCTTGCCTATTTGGAATACTTGATTGATTGGATTATTCTGTCTCAAATCAACTTGAAAGGTATGTGGTTATGCTTATGGATAATCGCTTTAGTTTCACAACGATTCCTAGTTGTTTTATCGGTTGCCTGAAAATAATTGCTTGGATGACTTTTATTTCATGCAACTATAAAATGACTATGACTATCACCATAGGTATGCATACATGACTGGATCAGATCCTGGTCCTCCTCTGTGGCTTTGCAAATGCTAAACAGGGTAACCTAGAGCAAGGTCTAGGCTATCAAGAGTTAGGGATTGGGCTACCTATGTGTAGTGCCATGCAACTCTTTAGCACACCATGAGTTAAGGAGTGGGATACCTATGGGTAGTTCCATGTGACTCAACCCTAGAAACTGATTCACCTATTAGGTAGGATCATGAGGGGTTAGATGGGGATCTACCCTAAGGAAGGTAGCATCCAGGTCCACTACCGGGACAACACAGAGGTTAGGGTATGTAAGGATTGAGTAGTTATGTTGAAAATGTAAAGTTGTTTGTTAAATCATATTTGAAAGTAATATGTTATTACAGTTACTTGCACGATTATTGTTTCCCCCACATACCAACTTTATGCTGATCGACGTTTTGTTTGGCAGCGTTTTAGGTACAAGTGAAAAGAACAAACAGTAAAGTGGCATATGTGGAATTAAATAGGAATTAAAGTTCAAAGGAGGATTAGTTAGAATAGACTACATGTGGATAGAAGTAGATATCTATGTTTTTGAAAAATGTATGCAAAGTTATTTTTTTTATTCTCGCCTTTCAGTTTAGTTTAATAGAATTTGATAATTATTATTGATTATTTTTCAAACCTTTGATCCAAAAAATTGGGATAATGACTCTGATCTCTTGGTCTCCCTTAATTGGGGGTTATTTGGAGGTGGGTCGTTACAGGGTGGGTATGAGGGAGAGGGGGGAACCTAAGGTTCCAGCGAGATCACAGTCATTAAGAGGACAATAGAGATCCCAGTGGATGACATAAGACCTAAACCCCCCCTTAAGAATATGGGGATTCATATTGAGTTTTAAGGGAGGCGGGATACTACATGAGAGGTAAGTAGGGACCAAACCCTAACTAGGTGGTAGATTTAAGAGATAAAGATCAATAATGGAAGACATGATGAAGAGGAATCCTTTCCGTAGATACATGATACTTAATCTGTCATGGAAGCACAGAGCTAGGAATAAGAGAGACAGACACATGAACTCTCATACATGGAGGCGGTGAAGAGATTCATGAATGGGAAACATGGATACATACACATTCACATTAAAAACCTGGGGATTGGGCAACAGAAAAAAGACATAATTGAACCAACTTTAGAAGGGTGCCCATTCTTTGATGTAAATGAATATGTGTTGGATTATATGTTGAAGCTGTGGAAGTATGCCACAATAGATAAGTGAATTGCACGAGAAATTAGGTACATGACCCTAAGAGATAAAATATGACTAATTTGGAAACCACATGGTGGCTAAAACTAAATAGACCTAGTGTTGGATCAAAGGGCTCTATATGGGGCATGAATAGAGATAAAACATTTGCACAAAATTAGTTATACCTTCAAGTTACTTCAACTAGGCATAATTAAAAATAGTGAATTTGATGGTAATCAAACATGCATAGAATGGATGAGAAAGATTGAAACAAGCATTTGAACAAGCTATTCAGAGTGGTTCCACTCTCCAAACTAGGAGAGACTCAGTCAACTATCTAGAGATGTCAACCTATGTATACTTATATTCCATTATAAGACATATAATTTGACCTTCCTTTTCTAGGACAAGGATACTCCTCTTTCCGTAGAGGACAAGGGAGCCAATAACTTATAACCAAGGTCTTACCTATCTAGAACTAGAGTCTTCTACCTCACTAAGGTCTTACCCACTCTTGCAAGAAGATGGACACCTTCTCCAAGGAGATCCCCTCTATGTAATGAGTCTTCCACGTTGAAGGATTTATCCACTGCACTCCCAAATCTTCAGTCTTGTCCTCCTCTTTCACTTAGAGAAGCTTTTTGTACCTTCTTATATAGCTTGAAGAATCTTGCACCTTATCCTTTACTTGGAGAAGCTTTCACCAACTTGATCTTGAAGAAAAGGGTTCGGAAAAGAGAAGCTTTGATAGCTTTAAAAGCATACAATGAGGTAACTCTCTCACACAGATCCTATCTCACTCATAATAACAAATTGAAGTGTAATCAAGATAGAGAAAGGGGCGTAAGTGGACAAGATGCACTTGTTGGGAAATATGGAATCGGGTAGGTAGCGGAAACAAAATTTTACTAACATATTTTCCATTAACCAGCAGATCGCGCCAATAACTATGTAGTGGGAAGGATTATTTCACAAACATATACCTGGTCCTGGAGTCGGTCAAGTGACAATCCTCATCGATGTAGATGCACACTCTGTCTAGGATGGTGTCATGCAACTCCCAGTCACACTCAGACTCGTATGACTTCTCCTCCACGGACAACAGACTCAGACAACTAATGCAGCAGCTCCACAAATCTTGCCACAAACTAGCCCTCCTAGAAGCAACCAATGGACTCCTACCTCTAGAGTAGTCCACATGGACCAACTAGAATTCCTGTCGTCCTGTAGGAACATATAGGAAGGATTTGTCCCTCATGTTGGTGTATTAGTCAACAACATGCTCTCCTACAACAGTGATCCTCAATTGTTTCTCTTCCTTGGATATCCCTCCCTAGCCGGGTAAGAATTGTCTGGGCTCTCGTGGTTACCACAACCAGAGAGGACAACAATTGTCAGAGCAACTTATTCTCAATTGTCTGTGTAGTACTTGTGCTCTGGGAATCCCCCAACACCCCTCAATATATAGGAGGGGTTAGGGTTAGGGTTCCCAGTCCCCAGCCAATGCGGGACTAAAGCGGCAGTGAAAAGGACAAAAGGATCTTCAAAGTTTGCAACTTTTTTGGAAGTGTCACACCCTACCTACGATGAAACGGTCCTCTCACCAAGTGAGACGGTCATCTCACACGTGAGATGATCATTTTGCTAAGTGAGATGGTCATTTCTCTAAGTGAACGTGAGATGATCATTTTGCTAAGTGAGATGGTCATTTCTCTAAGTGAAACGATCATCTGGGACGCGAGACGATTGTCTCTCTAAGTGAGATGGTCATTTTATGCTTTCCCAGTCATATATGAATTGGCAAATCATTTCATAATTAATTTCATACATTAATTTACTTGCACCCTAAGTATCTACAATTGAAATGACTTCGACAAAACTCTAGAACTTTCATTCTTCCAAATCGGGCTGTCTCACAAAAGCAAGATGCATGTCTCACTTATCCAGATGGTCGTCTAGTTAGTTCAAGTCGAGCCTATCGTTTCAACAACTTGAACCAGTTAGTTCATAGGGAGAAACTAAGCCAATTCAAATTTTGATCTGCTTGACAGCCTAAAAGGCCATCTCAACAGTTGAGATGCCCGTCTGGCTACTCAAATGACCATCCCACCCAGTGAGATGGTCGTTTGGCAATTCAATCAGCCAATCAATGTATCTATTGTGTTAATTGAGTACCTAAACACTTTATTACTTATTTCAATTATCATTCACGATCAAACTCCTCTTCTAGATGAGTTCCTATGTGTGTGACCCTATAGGTATCATATCACACTGGCAGTGTATGTCCATAACAACTTATGACATCACAAGCAAAGAGTGGTGCCCAGTCGCACATCATTGCTACCCAAGTGAATAGAATGTTGGGGGTCAAATTCAACCTAAAATTTGTGTATGGTGGTACAATGTTTGTATAGTTCCTTTTTCACTGATATCCATACTGAAATCGAGGCATGGAGTAGTCATCCTCGTTATTATTCAATCTTATTCCTTGAACCAAAGTAGACTGCATGAGATATATGTAAGCTCAATATCACATATTGGCTCACATGCGTATGGCCATACTTTTCATAGTCTTGATAATCAAGAAGTCGTGGATATCATACTCCTATCGGAGGAAAAAATCCCATATGTATCACTCACAGTCGACCCATGTGTCAACGTCACCCAATCATCACTATTACAACAACCCACGTTTTAGGACTACATTTGATGATGTCAAAGTGAACCCAATGACATGTGATGAGTGTAGTGATTTTAGGTCTATGAACCACAACCACCACCATCACTGTGAGAGCTAACTACGACTTCCATGATGATGGATTCCATGTGTCAGTATCACAGTGGGTCTATCTAATACACTATTTTCTAACATGTATCTATCTGCTTGGTTTGATATTGCCATGTCATGACCAATGAGATTCAATCATCAACCAACTCACACTCCAATCTTATGTGTCATTATTGTATATCAAACTTCCACAATGATAACTGATCATGGACATAATGAGAATATGTATATGTACTATTCACATCTATATGATCTCATTTCTTCTAAGTCTAATACTTGAAGACATACATCATCGAGTAATAATATTTTCTAGACATTTGTTATGTTATTCATTATCTCATAACTTAATATACAAAATAAATTGGAATCTTTCCTTTGTTATTAATCAAATCATTTATATGTTATGGATTTGCAATCATCACATGATTGGCTCTCTCAGCATACATACCGACAAACTCCCACTTGAACCTATAGCCAATCACCCACATATCTCATCCCAAGTGACCTAACATGACCATCATGCTTCTGTTGCATAAGTGCTTTTATAGTGGCTTTAGCAACATTTGATTTAAGTCGGTATTTTGCCATTTTCACATATCCTTTCTATATGAATACGTGCATGAGATTGAAGTGTCATAGTATGCTCTCTGAGATTCTCATCCTAACTAGTATCTCCATTGTTGTCTTCAATATTTCTATTATGCCATCAATGGATTGGAATCTCACACAAGTTCACCCATATGAATTTCATGATCAATATAGTATCCTCTGCTATTTTCATAACATAGAGATACTCAACTTATTTTGTAGATTAGGACAACTGCCATTAGCTCAGAACCCTTTCTAGCTTATAATTCTCGTTTAATGTCAAACACTATTGCAATCATTTTGTCAGTCTAGAAGCTTGCATGGGTGTAACCCTTTACATCCATCTCTTCCTTATTACCATAACCAAGGAGCCAAATATTTTAAGTTCTTCACAAGCACATAAGGATGTTCATTATGGTATTCTAGTGAATCTCACTGGTATGTGACATATACCCTCTCGTCATGTCCAATATATATGAGATTTCTAGGTAGGTTTATATATGTCCTCTCATCATGTCAATACGTATGAGATGATTGGATATCCTCTCGTCATGTCTAACACCTATGAGATATACTAGATATCCTCTTGTCATGTACAATACATACGAGATAATAGGATCATTACATACTATTGCAAGATAGATCCAATTATGGATGCATATGGCATCTATCCACACGTTCCTATTCTTGATAAGAAATGGGACACCAGGCTCCTGAAAGACTAAATCCATGGAACTTGGATAAGTTTTTCTCTCACTAAGACTTGCATGTTGAACCCTTCAGCATCTTGCCAATGTATGTTCTCTTACTTAGGTCAAGAAGCTTTCTAGATCTATTTCTATAGACCTCGATCCCTATCACATAGGATGCTTTGCCTAAACCTTGTATGTAGAAGGTATTTTCCTTGCTAGGTTTTAATATTTATAGGATAAGGATATTATTCTGCATCATTATGGGGAATATCAATATGCTCCCACTAAATATTTTATAATCACAAATTCCATCTTCATTCTGACTCAATTCAAACCCTTTCACTATCTTGTCAAAATGATTATTCCAACTCTGAGATGCTTGCTTCAATCCTTAGATTAAACTTTGTACCTTAATGGATATATAAAACCACTAGGCTGTGTCACATACACATCCTCTTAATTATTCCAATTAAGAAATGCAGTTTTAGCATCCATATGCCAAATCTCACAGTCATAATAAGGTGCAACATCAAGCATGATCTAGATGGATTTAACCATGGTAACTGGTGAAAGTCTTCATCACATTCAACAATTTAAACTAGTTTGAAACTCTTTGCAACCAATCTACCCTTCCATGTTAGATCTTCTTATAAAGATCGAAATGCAACCTATGGGTTTTACCCTTTTAGGTGGATCCACCAAGGTCATACCTTGTTGGTTTACATGGAGTCCATCATAGATCTCATGGCCTCGCCATTATTCAGAATCTTGTTCCTCAATAGTTCCTAGGTAGGTAGTTGACTCAGTGCTATGATCAACTTACCGCCTTCTTGAGTTATAAGATATCATAATCTTTCAAACTCAAGGTATTCTACTAAAACTATGAGTTTTGTGTTTACATAAGGAATTGGAGATTCCACAATAACTTGTGATTATCCTTGTTCCTATCATACCTCTTTAGGTTCTATGTTTTCTTATTTATCTTGAACATTTCAAGTGCTACTTTTACTCCCACAGATTCCTTTGGAACTAAGTTTCCTTTAGGAATCCATCCATCCAAGAAACAAATACTTTGTTGTCAGATTGGAATGTAAGTATTACTCAACAAGATAACATTCATGTACTTTGTGGATAAAGACTTTTAAGAAACTATTTTCTTATACAAGCTTTCAATCCCAACCACTACAAAAGACTCATCAGGACACTTCCCATGCCATATCACATATGGTGTATTTTGAACCATTTTAGACAGTACATTTTTTAGTGTTTAAGCATCTTCCCAAAAGAAATTGTAAGATTAGCTAGATTTTATTTATAATATCATCATGACTTAATAGGGTGTGTTACCTTCATTCTAACACATTAGTTTGTTTCAGGTGGAATTCGTTATGATACACTATGTAATCTCCCAGAAGGTCCTCAAACTCTTGCTTTACGTATTTCAACATCGACCATTTTGAGGTGTCTTAATACTTTTACCAATTTCGTTATATACTTCATTTATGATCTCCTTGAACACTTCAAGAGATCCAAACTTGTATTTCATTAAATACAAATTTCAATATCTACTGATCATATTAGTAAATATAATGAGGTACTTGTAACTACCTTTAGCATTCATCCAAAAAGGACTATGTACGTCAGTATGTACTAGTCCTAATGGAATAGTCGATCTCCCACTACATATAATGAAGATACTCTTGTCATATTTCACAACAAATAAGACATGCATGTCTTTATTGGCTTAATAACCAAAATAGTCTAGATAACCATCATTTGGATTCTAGAAATGTATTTCTTATTTATGCGCTCTAGATGACAGTGCTATAGGTATTCAATGTTTGAGATATCAAATAATTCAATATATGTGTCATAAACATTGTTCTTTTCAACTATCAAGTATATTTTATGAGACATCGAGCATCACCAAAAAGATCATAATGTTCTTGTCATACAAAACATATAATGTTTGGCAAGTACAAAATAGTAATTCACTAAGCCTATTATGTGCCCATGAATGACAACCTTTAACTAAAGTGGTAGAAGCCCTTGCTCCATATAGTTATAGCTTACTTCTTCTTAGCTCTTGAAGTAGAGATCTATATCTCTATCTTCTTTCTAAGATCCTCTATGAAGATGGTAATTCCTTTCCAATGTCCAAACAAGAGATAGTGATGTCACATTGTTTTCTTTATCCTGTAAGTGAAAAGGATATATTCCTTTTACCCTTATCCATATATTGAGTGTAGAAGACTTGAGCTTTAGATTAGCTTCATAACACTTCCTGACCTTGATTTTTTCCTAGGACTCACTTCCCATGGTCACCATCATAGATTTTTCCTTGTTCTTCCTTGCTTTGGCATCAACATGCCAAGCATGCGATAGATTGACTATATGGTTCATGCAACACTTACATAATCATATTCATGGTCAACTCTTAACCTAAGAGAAAACCCAGTCATTCCATATGTCCAATCACATTGAGCACATGGGGTTCTAATGGACCTCCCTTTCTCAGTTTGCACTCAATTAGTGCTTTGGAGACATTGTACCTTCTTTGCTTTACATGATTCTTAAGATGTGATACCATCTTAAGAATTTCCATGTATTCATGTTGTTCATGCAACTCATAGTTCATACATCATAGAAATAGGTATTCAAATGTCTATGACATCATTGGCATGCTTCCAATAAGCATCCATTTAGCCTTACGTTCTTTTGGAGTGGGGTCCTCTAGAATTTCTCTATCAAGGTCATCAAGCATTTTCTCATTGATGAGAACATTTCTCAAAGTCCTTAACCAATTGTGGAACTTTATCCTATTTTTTCTTTCTTGAGGACTGATCGCAATTTGAACGTGTTTTTTGTTTGACATTAGATTCTACAAAGAAATATTGCAACTTTTCAAAATGTTTTTGATTTGGTTTGATTTGATAATTTGACGATATTAATTAGGGCTTGAATTAACTTCTGCTCCCACTATTTTGTTCAAATTGATAGCCCTCAATATCAATTTGGAACATTGCAATGTACATTATCATAGTGGGCCAAGATCCTAATTTCATCAAATCATGAGCCAGCTAGGGCTGTCACCCAAAACTTGATTTTAACACGTCGAAAATCATGCCAATTACATCATATGTAACTCTTAGATATATGAGATGTACAACTCATTTCCATGATCATCTGCATGCCTCTAGGTGCTTAATCCAATTAAGGTCACCTAGTTAAGCCTAATCCAAAAGCCAACATGATAAATATTCACCCTGCTAGGGCAGAACCACATATCTATCATCATACTTCTAGGAGATAGATGACACACCACGCTAGGGCATGCCCACTCTTAGTCGATCAACCTTTTCATGTATGCTGCTAATGGAAAGCATCTAAACTGAATATTTTAATGAGGGAGTCTGTATAAATACATATACTTTATCCAATCACCACATATATAGTATGTATCATATACATGCTATGACAAAAAATGAGAACATGCAATAAATAAAACACACAAGCAATGGTTATGGCCATACTAATGTAATTCCTTGGAGCCATACGGAATTACAACCACCTATGGTCCAAATCATATGCAACCTATTTTTGGTGAAGATATGTGCTCAAACCAATCTGGTTGACTGGTTCAACTCTTGAACTGGTCAGCTCACATCCTGGTTGCCTGGTTGGGCTCTTCTAAAATGGTCATCTGGTTCTCAGGTTGAAGCATCATCTGGACACCTCTAGTCGGTCAGTTGGGCCACCAGTCGATCGATTCATCCTCCTATCATTTGGTCTCCTCAGTCCTCTAGTTGATCTAGTCATCTCATGAGCCAATCATTTCGTCTTGTGCAGATCATCATCTCACGTCAAAATATAAGTTAAAACTTTCTTAT
This sequence comes from Alisma plantago-aquatica, assembly GCA_963693085.1. Lineage (NCBI taxonomy): Eukaryota > Viridiplantae > Streptophyta > Magnoliopsida > Alismatales > Alismataceae > Alisma > Alisma plantago-aquatica. Next base: position 672,027,716 of record OY856410.1, read on the forward strand.
TTCTTATAACATAGTATATGGGAAAACCTCGACTTACATTTGAGGGGAAATAAGAAGTGCATTAATTTACATGTGGAAAGGAGAGAGAGGCTCGATACATAGACCGATTAACTACAAGATTAATAAACACAACCATGCAACACAAATCTGGGGTCTTGGCCATAATCATTCTTTTCTTCCATCATCAAAATAGATTTTATGGCAACACATATAAATTGCATATATATCATATCATATATATATTTGTTTGGGTTCTTTATGTGGTGATTAGACAAATGTTAGCATCAACCAATTTAAATATTCACATCACATGCAATAAATAAACTCGATAAACCAAAATCTAATCATATCGATTATGCCAAAACATAATTAATTGGTGTGGCTCTAATACTACTGTTAGGAAATATGGCATTAGGTAGGTGGTAGAAACAAAAAATTGACTAACATATTTCCTATTAACCAGTAGATTGCATCACTAACTATACAATGGGAAGGATGGTTTCACGAAAATATACCTGGTCTTGGAGCAAGTCCGACAACAATCATCGTCGATGTAGATGCACACTCTGTCTTGGACAATCGCTATGCAGCTCCCAGTCACACTCAGACTCATCTGACTACTCCTCCATTGCCAAAAGAGTCAGACAACTACTATAGTGGCTCCTTAGATGTCACCACAGACTTGGAGTTGACGTTGCCCTCCTAGCAACAACCAATAGACTCCTACCTCTAGAGTAGTCTACATAGACCAACTAGAACTCTTATCATCTTGTAGGAATGGACATGAAGGACTTGTCCCTCCCATTGGTGCACTAGTCACCAACATGCTCTCCCACAATAATGATCCTCAGTTGTTTCTCTCCCGTGGCTATCCCTCCCAACTTGGGTAGGACTTGCCCAGGCTCTCGAGGTTACCACAACCAGAGAGGACAACAATTGTCAAAGCAATTCATTATTAATTGTCAATGTAATAGTTTTGCTTTAGGAAGCCACCAATACCACTCTATATATAGGAGGAATTAGGGTTAGGGTTCCCAGTCCCCAGCCAATGCGAGACTAAAGCGGGAGTGGAAAATACAAAAGGATTTTGAATTTTTGCAACTTTTCTAGAAGTTTCACAACCTGCATGCAACGAAATGGTCATCTCACCAAGTGAGACTGATGACTCACACATGAGACGGTCGTTTCACACTTTCCCAGTCATATATGAATTAGAAAATTGTTTCCTAATTGATGTCATAGATTAATTTACTTACACCCCATGTATGTGCAATTGAAACGAGTTCAAGAAAACTCAGAACTATCGTTCATCCCAACTGGGCCATCTCACACAAGCGAGACACCTGTCTCACTCACCCAGATGGTCATCTAGTATGTCTGAGTCAAGCCTATTGGCTCAACATCTTAAACCAATCAGTTCATAGGGTATAACTAAGACAATTCAATTTCTGATCTTCTTGACAACTGAAACGGCCATCTCAACACTTGAGATGCCCGTTTGGATGCCCAAATAGCTATCTCACCCAGTGAGATGGTTGTTTGGGTATTCAATTAGCCAATCTATCGATCTTTTATGTGAATTGAGTACCTAAACACTTTAGTACTTAATTCAATTATCATTCTAGATCAAACTCCTCTTCTAGATGAGTTCCTATGTGTGTGACCCTATAGGTCCCATATCATGTTGGAAGTGAATGTCCATAACAACTTATACATCCCAAGAAAAGAGTGGTGCTTAGTCACACATCATTGCTACCCAAGTGAATGGAAAGTTGGAGGGAAACTTCAACCTACAATCTGTGTATGGTGTTATAGTGTTTGTAGAGTTCCTTTGTCACTAATATCGGAATTGAACTAAAGGCATAGATTAGTCATCCTCATTATTATTCAGTCTTGTTTCTTGAACCAGATAAGACTGCATGAGATATATGTAAGCTCAATATCACATATTGACTCACATACATATGGCCATACTTTTGTCAGTCTCACTAATCAAGAGGCCTTGGACGTAATACTCCTATCAAAAGGACAAATCCCATATCTACCACTCAAAGTCAATCTCAATGTTGGAAAGTCACCCAATCATCATTGTTACAACAACCCATGTTTTAGGACTGTGTTTGATGATGTCAAAGTGTACCCAACAACATGTGATGAGTGTAGTGATTTCAGGTCTAAGAACCACAAACACCACCATCACTATGAGAGATGACTATGACTTCCATGATGATGGCTTCCATGTCAGTCTTATGATGGGTCTATCCAATACACTATATTCTAACATGTATCTATCTGTTTGGTTTGCTATTTCCATATCATGATCAATGAGATTTAGCCATCAACCAACTCACACTCTGATTTTATGTGTCATTGTTGTCTATCAACCTTCCACAATAACAACTGATCATGGACATAATGAGAATATTTAGATGTACTCTTAACATCCATATGATCTCATTTCTTTGAAGTCTAATACTTGAAGGCATACGTCATTGAGTAATAATATTCTCTAGACATTTATTATGTTATTCATTATCTCATAACTGAATATACAAAATAAATTGGAAGGTTTCCTTTGTTACTAATCAAATCATTTATATGTTATTCGATTGCAATCATCACATGATTGGCTCTCTGCACATACATACCAACAACACTTAACTATAACAGGGATCTTGTATAGAATGTATGAGAAACCTTAGAATGAACCCCATGAGGTCCTATTTATAGTTGTGGGTGTCTACTAGAGGGTAGGAACACTTAGGAACATTTTTTTAGATGTTTGGGGTGTTGCAACAGACATAATTTCAATTTTTGCAACACTCCAATTGTTAGAATAACTTATTCTGTGTTTTCCATATAGTGTAGTCCGTTGAGTTTTCATAAAGGTAACTCGACCAAAAAACTCGACAGATTGCACTATGTGACAAAGACAATTTGAAGCATTGATTGAGTTTGTCCTATATGCAACTCAACCAATTTATTGAAATTCATTTTGTTGAGTATAGGGATCGATTGAGTTTTGTGAGTGGCAACTCAACCGAACGTAAGTATTCTCAAAATCCATCAAGGGATTGGTCAAGTTTGAATCTCGATCAACAAAGAACCTATAATGAATTTTAGAAAATTCTTTTTGAGTGATCAAATGTTTGAATTAAGGGTTCATACTTTCTTCTCATCTTAGTTAGAAGTCATATCATCAATAAAAATGATTAAAAAATTAAACTAAGGTGATTTGGAGTGTTTTCCACAAAAGTGTATTTGTATTACATTTGACTTCAAATAGAACAAGCTAGGGCTTGATTAATTTGATCCTTTTCATGTACCTAATGCCTGAAATCAATATCAAACAAACATATTAGATACATATAAATGGAATGGTTAAGTCATTATCAAAATATGGATAATGTGTAACACTTAGGTCAACATTCTCCCCCATTTTGACAATGACAAACCATTCCTCAATATATTGAAAAGGATGTGAAAGTTTAACTTTTACCCTGTGAATTGCAAGAGGATACATGAATGAACAATGCCAAATTATCCCCCTCAATTTATTCTTACCTAAGCCTGCATGGTTATTCTTTCCACAAATTACCATAGAACATATACATACTATATGGTCCCCAAGCAAGTAACATGGTATGTCGATAATTGATAAGAAAAGGATCATATAAGCAATAAAACAATATGGCTGAGATCAATTCTCTCCCTTTGTTATATCCAAAAGGAAGGGAGTTACAAGATATAAAATGCTTAGGTCTTCTCCATAGGAACAAGCTAAAGCAAGAAAGCACATATAGCACACACCAAACATATACGAAGCATAGAGAAACAAGCAATCTAGTGTAATAATCAAAATATGGAATAACAAACCACAAACTCATAAGAAATAGTCAATTGAAGAGTTATGGTGCGTGAGATTAATATTACACCACTAAACATGACATCTTGAGATAAAAATGAGAAGACAACGAGAAAACAACAAGATGATAAAATAGTATGCCTCAGATAGACAATGACCAAATGTCTAATACATGATAGTATATAAAAATATATGAGCACTCTAAATACCATGGAATTAAATATCGACACTATCTACGACATCAGCTACATCATCATCATCTTTGGTCTGGTACTCCTCATCATCATTACATAGTACACTAGAGGTAGTAGTTTTATCCTCACCATCATCACTAGAAGAACCAACAAAGTTGTCATCATAACCATCCTTAGAACCATCATCCTTAACATATGCAACAACGTCTCGGTCTAGCATCTCCTCATCCACAGGAGGTCCAAAGGAATGACTAGGCCACCTGACATTCTTCTCAAGCCATGGCATGCCACATGCATGTAATGCATTTTCTTGCTCAAAGGAGGGAGTAGAATCCCATAAAGACTAGCAAGCATAGTAGCAGTAGGACCAACAGTGGAAACACACCAGCTGTAGGGCATGAGAAGGTCCACCATCAGTGGTAGAGGTGGCAGCAGAAGAAACAAAGGGTGGAGAGTCAGGGTAGAACTGACAGTATGCATAGGAGGCATAGTCAGCTCCAGGGTACACCTTATAGGTAGGGTAGGGATGGTTGTAGGGTAGGTTCATGGTGGACATGATATGGAAAAGGTCCTAGTGGAGATGATCATGAACCTAAAGGTTATATGCCTATTGATTTATGAGATGTCCCATGAGGGTTTCATTTCATACATTAAAGGAGGTTTTTGTGTGTTTTCACACACTTCTGATCTTTCAATATATATATGGGGACCCTAAACCAACAAAATCACATAAACTAAAATATAACACCTAGAATAGCTCGGGATCATATCGTATTATAGGTGAGAGGCAACTAAAAGGGTCGATTTGTAGGGAGAGAGGGGGCACTATAGCTAAGTGAGAGAACACTATGTTCCTAATGTGGAGAGTATGGTTTTTAGGGTTTGTTGATGATTTTTTTGACTAAACTAAGGAGGAAAAAAATTAAAGGCAAGAAGGAAACTATCTTATCAAAATCCTAAGTTACCCTAAACAAATTAAGTCTAACTAACAAAACAAGACAACTAATTAATCAAGAGAAAGAAACTACAACTAAGTTACACTGATGTAGTAAGTTAAACACTAAAGTAGTTAATGACCTAGACTACAAATAACTAGAAATATCAAAACTATAAAGCTTGAAAGAGCACAAAGTACTCAAGAAAGAACTATACAATTGATTTAGAGGCAACTAAAAGCAAACAACTAACTAGCATGAGAAAACAGAGTAAACAAGAATGGTTTTAGCAATGATAAAGATAGGTGGTCCATTTGGGAATGACACTAGGATTCCAATCAGGGGAAAGATAGAACACGCAAGTTTAATCATTCATTCTAGATTGCTAAACCAAAGATCAAGTCAAATGATAAGAAATTACACTAAACTATTAGTTATCCTAAGGTATAGGTGAGATCTCACTAGGATTTGACTAATCTATATTTCTATTATAGGATTGATTAGTGTAATTGGGAGCCAAAGGTAGTATTGGGGAGTAGAGGTGAGGGTATTTCATCCCACATTTCTCACCACCTAGATTTTAGCAAACTCCTAGGCAATTACACCAATCAACTCTAAACTAGCTACGTAGAAAGCAATGATCATAGAATGAAATCATAAATTTTATAAATTATCTTCCTCCAACATGGTATCAAAGTTTCATTTTTACCCCAAACAGTCCACCACAAGGGGCTTGGCTACTCATAACTAAACAAAAGAGCAAAAAGGAAATAAGAAAGAGGTAGAGGGCCATGGAGTTCATGGAAGACTCTTCTCCTTCACCTCCTAGCTATTGTACAATGAAGCACCTCCCTCCAAAGATGGAAATGTCCTGAGAATATAGGGGATTGTGGTGGAAAACCCTAGAAAACTAAGGATTTGGGAGAAAATGAGGAGGAAATTAAAGGTGGGAGGAAGGTGAAGTTAGTTAATACCAGGAAGGTGGCAATGAATGCTAGATAGTATCTTGGAGTGGGTAACCTAGTGTTGTGGCCGCCACCTATTTGTATATAGGTGGTGGGAAAGCACTAGCTTTTATGGGGGTAGAAATGGAAATGCAATGGAAAAGTTGGGTTGGGTTAGGTGGTCACCACGATCGTAGTGATGTGCCATGACCGTGGTGGGGGTTCAGTGTCACAGTTGTGGTGGATGATACAGGCTTGTTGGAGACTATTTTTGTGATGATCTTTATCACACTGACAACTTAATCACACAAAACTAACCAGAAATAATCATTAACAATAGATTACTAAAAATCGCTAAAAAATTTAAACCTTTTTTCCAAGAGATCCATTACCAGGAAACTCTTTTCAGAAAGAACCAAACCATATATATACATCATGGTTCACTTGTACATACATTATTTCATCACCTTGCAAGGATTTGAGATAACAGTCGCTTTGTCAAAACATACACAAAATCAACATCATGCATCGAGGCATACTAGCCAAAATCTCAGATCGAGTATAAAATTGTTTACACACTATCTTCCAAAGGACCTGAGAGTATAGGGATGACACATAGGATTCTTTATCTACAAGACACATCGAGGCACACTCAACTTGAGCTGTTACTGTTGTCCTTGCTACTACTGCCCTCTCTTTGCCACACGGTCTCTACCTCCTCATACACATCCGCCTAAAAAGTTGTAGATCCCATGGGGAGAGACTACTTGTCCCAGCGAGAGATATGACTCTCCAATAATAGAATAATTATCACAATTAAACTTTTATGAATGAGAGAAGAAGAAACCTATATTGAATTAAACAAGTATAATTGTTGATTACATGCAAAGAAGAGCAATCTAATCTTCATATTAGTTTATATATTTACAACTGAGAAGTAGATCATTTATTCACTTTTAAAAGGAATATGAAGAACATGTATAACTGTTATAAACTAAATAGTATAAAACCAAAGTAAGGCATAATCCAATGTTTCTGTATTTGGTCCTTAAATAAATATTCTACATGGATGATTACATCTTTAAACATTCCATCTTATGCCCTGAAGAGATGGGAATATACCTTCCATCTCCAACTGACCACTCCTAATTAAAGGATCAGTTCCATATAGGTCTATGGAAGAGCTAGAATCCATGACCTCTCCTTTCTTAGTCAATATGAGATTAATGGCAGTGACATTATGAGTCAAGCTGCATTATAGGTGGCCTGGTGTATAGAGGCTCTTTGTTATAGAGATATAGTGCATATCATGTTCTCTTATCAGTGTATGATTCATATTCAATCCTTATTATATCTGGTTTCAGTCTGCAACCAATCCTGATTGTTTATTAAGTCATGGTACAACCACACTCTAGTTAGGGTATGACCTAAAGTCAATCATTATCTTTAGGGTATGGCCTGTAGCCAATCCTATTAGTTAAGGATATAAGGAGATATTTCTACTTGAACCCTGCATATTGAATAATATGCATTCTAAGTAGAACTCATTTCACCATACATCAATTCCTGACACTGAATGGATCTATGGCCAGGGAAACTACATTATTAGTTTACTTGATAGATTAAGTGCATTAAAGCATCTTTTAGCATCAATCAAGTTACAAGAATGAATTATAGATTAATGCTATATAGAAAGGTGCAACATATTTTCAAGAAATCTTATATGAATCAATACATATCTTGTTACACTTATCCTGGGATCTCAGTCCCCTGAACACATTATTTGAAATCTCATCCCTACAACATTATCATTATCATGATGATATGTTTGGGTATCAAACCCTCAATTAATTATTTAATAATATCACCTCTCATTAGGTAATAACCAACTCTAGGTCATCAGACCCATGTATAAATCATACTTTTTGTACAAGAATATCACATGGCTTGCACTCTAAATCATCATAGCTCATACCTAGCTATGTTCATCATCTCATAACACCATCATGGTTAGGATTTCATAGAAAATGCAATATCAAGCAAATATCATGACCAGGCCATAAGAAGAATCATTCACGTTGCAACCCTCTCATAATTAGGGTTAGGGTTTTCCCTTGTAACTGATTTAGGGTTTCCAAATGCATATATATATATAAACCCTAATTCACAATATAAGAGATTTTTAATTATCATAAATGTTCAAGGATACTCCATAAAATATAATCATTTGATTATCAACATGAGGTACAAGTTTCTTTCTCATCCTTTCTAGGATATTGACTTCAACATACTTGTTACATTAATTTAACCTTCTTTAGGGTTATCAACCTACGCTTATTAAAGTGTATTCATCTTATTATTGTCATTATGCATTCATTGATTGTATTCAAGATGTATCGACCTACACTTATCATGGTGTATCAACCTCCACTTATCAAGGTGTATCAACTTTTATTCCAATCTTTATATTAGCCTAGACACATATACTTGTGTCGGCCAAGACACATTTATTTGTGTTAGCCAAAGCATGTCAAATAATATCATTTTAGATATTCTTAGAGTGGTATCATTTCGAAGGTTCTTGAGGTATATCGGCCATAGTACATACTTGTATGTGTCGGCCATACTATCATTTTGTATATCAGCCACCTCAACCAACTAGTATATTGGCCACCCAACAACTACTAGGGTATTGGGAACCCATCAACTACTAGGGTATCGTACACCCATCAACTACTAGGATATCGGCCACCCATCAAATACAAGGGTATCATCCACCCATTAACTACTAGGCTATTGGTCACATCATCTACTTAGGGTACCATCCACCCATCAACTACTAGGGTATCAACCACATCATCTACTTAGGGTATTGACCACCCATCAACTACTAGGGTATAGGCCATACCATCTAATTAGGGTATCAACCATTCAACATCAACTAAGGTATTGGCCTCCCCTTCAACTTAGTGTATCATCCACTCAACATCACTTTGGGTGTCGGCCTTGCTATCCCCTTTGAGAATTAACCACTCAATCTAGTAAGATATCAACTATAACATTAGCTAGTGTATCGACCACATAACACATTATGGGATATCAACTTCAAGGGTTTGAGTTGTATCAGATTTGGGTTATCCGTATCGGCCACCACACTCAATACAAGGAAACATGATTACATACTCTTTATTCCATAGACTTCTCTCGATCATGATGAGATGATGTTATTGAGTCATCTTAGTTTATTAACATATAATTTTTGGGCATCACAATTCATCATAAGCATCAATATTGAAGTGCAAGTGTGTGTTGTCTCTAGCTAACTACCTTATTCTTAACCTTAAGTAACATGTTAGAAATTTGCAAGGATGACAATCCTACTCATGTGCAAACTGATAGGAGGGGTTAGGGACTCATGTGTATCGGTTTACACCCATTATTTTTTTCATCGGGCTAGGGGTTTCCCCACAAACTAATATCAGTTTATGTATATCTGTTTTATCATTTTCAAGCTCAAGCTCTTCGTCCATAACTACCCTAGTTCATGGAAAACAACCCTATATATTTATTAGAGCTCATAGAACCATTATTCAAATAAGAAATTCAAAGTAGAAATGAAATCACCAATATTGCATGATAGGAGGTGAATAATAATAAAATTGGGTTCAAGTTTTATAACCCGCCTCTAGATCAACTCAAGAACTTCAAGCTTCAAAGCTCTATGTTCCAAGGTTGAAGATGACTTTTCAAAAGTCCAAGACTTAATCACAACACTTATCTTATATAGGAAGATACCATAGTTTGGAATTTGGTGAAAAAAGAAGAGAAGGAAAGAATCCTGATCGAAGAAGCAGTAGTCTTTCCAAGGTTGAAGACGATCATGGATTCACCTTAGGCAAGATGCTTAGCCTTCTCTTTGCTTATTGAGATCCTAGGATCATCCTCCAACATAGAGATAGTAAAGGGGTCAAAAGGTTTACTAGGAAGTGAAAAGAGAGGTATATATAGTTGAGGTTCATTAAATAGAGTGTGTATAAGGTGTCATCACTATGTACACATAAGTGACACGTGTACATGCATGGTAACTTAATGCAACCATAATTATCTATCCATGCAAAACTCCTGAGCATAATCTGTAGATAAGATATCAGCCATTTGGGTATCTTACTTAACAAGATATCATCACCCATTCTTGCTTTATGTGCAAACTATAACCACTTTTGTGAGGAACTTGTAAACTGATAGGCTTCACCTACTTGAGGTTCTTAGCCCATAATGAACATCTTCAAAGGTTAACAAACCAATATGGGACCTTATCTATGGATTCCAAGCTGAAAGGCACTTCCATATACACTTCAAAACTCAATGCATCCTCTTCTATGGTTCAAGGTGCTCGACACATTGTTGGTTCTTTCACCACAAAAGTGTTATCATTCAACCAAGATTCAAACAAGGCGCCCCCTTGTTTCTATTTCCTCTAATTGATACTAAGAGATTGAGGAGACATTCTAGAGATGATAAATTGCACATAAACCCCCTGAAGTGGGTAAATTACAATCTTTACCTAAGTTATCATATAAGGCACAAACAATTAGCAAATAAATTCAAAAATTGAGAACTAAACTCTTTTCAAGTCTTAATTAATTTTCAAAAGATTAAGACAAAGTTCTAAGAAATTTACTTAAGAAAAGAAGCTAGGGTTATCCCAAAACCCAGGTAGGGGTGTTACAAGTTATCTACCCCTAATAAGGATTTCATCCCTAAAATATCAAGAGAAAAGAAAAGGGTACTTCCTCCTCATTGCTTCCTCCAGATCCCATGTGGCTTCTTCGGCGGCACGATGATGGAAAAGAACTTTTACAAGCACTGTGCCTTTCTTTTTCAACTTCTTGATTCTTCTATCAAGAATCAACATTGGACCTTCCACATAGGATATATCCTTGTCTAATTATACCTCTACATGTTGCAATACAAGCTATGTATCAGGGTGACATTTGATCAACATAGATACTTGAAACACTGGATGTAATCTATGCAACTCAGGTGGAAGTTCCAACTTATAGGCTTCCTTTCAAACACATGCTATCATCGAATAAGGTCTCATAAATCTAAGAGACAACATACCCTTCTTCCAAAATCTAAGAACACCTTTCCAAGGAGAGACCTTTAGATATATACTATGCCTCCAACTTGGAATTCTAAAGGTCTACGATGATTATCAGCATTTGATTTCTGTCTGTCCTGTGCAACCTTCAACTGTTGTTGTATTACTTTAATATTTTGTATTGTCTATTTCACAAGTTCAGGACTAAGAAGTTGGTAATCTCCTGTTTCATACCAGCATAATGAAGATCTACAAGGTTTACCATACAATGCTTCGTATTCTGCCATGTCAATGATGTTCTGATAACTGTTATTATAAGCAAACTATATCAAGCTCAAATGTATATCCCAACTACCTACAAATTGAAGAGAGCATGCCCTAAGAAAGTATTCCAAAGTATGTATAGTCCTTTCAGATTGTCCATCTATTTGAGGGTGGAAAGTAGTACTAAACTTCAATTGCGTACCCAAAATTGTATGTAATCGTTCCCAAAAATGACTTGTAAATGGAGGACCTTTGTTTGGCACAATTGTTTCTGGGACTACGTGCAATTGCACTATCTCATCCATATAAACATGTGCAAGTTTGTCAGGAGTGTATGTTGTCTTAATAGGAAGAAAATGTGCCAATTTTGTCAACCTATCAACAATCAGTCAAATGGAATTGTAACCTTTGGCTATTTTAGGAAAACCAACTACGAAATCCATTGTCATGTGATCCCACTTCCACTGTGGTATAGGTAATGGTTGTAATGTTCCTGCTGGCTTCTGGTGCTCAGTCTTTACTTGCTGACACACTGAATAATGCATAACGAACTCAGCAACATCTTTCTTCAAACCAGGCCATCAATACATATCTTTTAGATTGTGATACATCTTGGTACTTCCTAGATGCATAACATACATAGATGAGTGAGCTTGTTCCATAACTATCTTACTTAAGTTATTAACATCAGGTACTACGATTCTGCCATGGTAACAAACTGTTCCATCTTTTGACTCGTGAAACCCATCCCATTTCTCACTGCTATATTCTGATCTGATTTGCTGAACTGCAATAACAACCTATTGTGCTTCTTCAATCTGTTGTCTCAATGTAGGTTTAACTTGCATCTATTCCAACAATCCATCTAGAAAAGATACTTCCAACTATACATTCATCTGTCTCAAGAAAACAAGCATGTTCCTCTTATAACATACCAAAGAGTTCAACTGTGCTTTATTTGTGAATGAAGATGACGACATTCTGCTTAGTGCATCTACCACCACATTAGCCTTTCCTGGATGGTAATCAATCCTACAATCGTAATCTTTGATTAGTTCCATCAAGAGACACCGTCTCATGTTTAATTCTTGATGTGTAAAGATGTACTTCAAATTCTTATGGTATGTGAAAATTTGACAGTTTTCCCCGTACAGGCAATATATCCAGATTTTCAAGACATGAATCACTACGACTAATTCCAAATCATGTGTAGGATAATTCTCCTCATGTTTCTTAAGTTTTCGAGAGGCAAAAGAAATCACTTGTTTATCCTACATCAACACACATCCCAAGCCATTCTTTGAAGCATCGTAAAAGACAATGTATCCTTTCCATTGCTTAGGTAACATTAACACTGGTGCACTAGTCAACTTTTCCTTCAACAATTAGAAAGAGCAATGACACTTGTCATTCCAGAAAAAAGGAACATCCTTCCTGATTGACCTAGTTCGAAGTAATGCTATAGAACTAAAGTCTTTGATAAATATTCTATAGTAACCTTCTAACCCTAGGAAACTGTGAATATTTTGTTAGTGTATTGGGTTGTTCCCATTCTAAAATAGACTCTACCTTTTTAGGATCAACACAAATTCCTTTAGCAGATATGACATATCCTAGAAAAGATACTTCTAACAACCAAAACTTACACTTACTAAACTTAGCATTAAGCTTGTGTTGTCTCAACAAAGTGAATGCTTGTCGAAGATATTATTCATTTTGTTGGCTATCTCGATTGTATATTAGAATGTCAACTATAAATACCACTATGAACTGATCAAGGAATGGTCGGAACACTCTATTCATTAGATCCATGTACGTTTTTGGTGCATTAGTTAGTCCAAATGACATAACTATAAACTCATAATGACCATACCTTGTTCTAAAGGCTAACTTGGGTATGTCATCCTCCTTAATTCGTAACTGATGATATCCTCACCTAAAGTCTATCTTAGAAAACACTATTGCACCTTGCAGCTGATCAAACAAATTATCTATCCATGGAAGAGGATATTTGTTCTTTATTATTACTTTGTTTAACTATCTATAATATATGCATAGCCTCATAGACCTATACTTTTTCTTTACAAAAAGTATCGAAGCACCCCACGATGATGTTCTTGGCCGTATAAAACATTTGTCAAGCAACTCTTGCAATTGTTTCTTTAATTTTACCATCTCAGCAGGTGCCATTCTATAAGGTGTTTGAGCTATCAGTTGCGTACCAGGAACTAGATTGATCTTGAAATCAATCACTCAAGGTGGAGGAACATTAGGAAATTCCTTGGGAAACACATCCTCAAACTCCTTAACAACTAGCACTTCTGGAGTACTAGGACTTTCTACCTTGGTATCCACCACAAGTTCTAAGAATGCCTCACAACCATGTCACAACAGTCTCTCATCTACCATTTCTGATACTAGACATGTTGGAAGAATCTTCCTATCTCCCTAAAAGATCCATGTCTTACCACCATATGTGAACATAGAATATTGCTTTGACCCACAATCCAAGACTACTTTATACTTTTCTAAGGTGTCCATCCTGAGGATTACATCAAATCCATGCATCTCAATTGGTATAAGATCCACTTGAATGTTGTATTCTGAGAAATAAAGAACATAGGGGGAACATACCTCTTGTAACATTACGGAACCAACCAACAAAGTTTCTAACAACAAGTTATCAATTCTACGGCTAACAGGAAAAAGGCAGTTATGAATCACTTTTCGAGTGTTAAGGAGTGTGTAGCACCCAGATCAATCAAAGCAGATATGAAGCAAGATGAACACATATCTGAATGAAATAATTCCATCTGACCAGCCATGACTCGTGGGTTGACTACCGCTTCTGACTGACTCATAGCATAGAAACTCTCTATTGCCTTCTGTCGACCACATCTTCTATTACCTTGAGAAGATGAACCTACTTGAGATGTCTGTCCACATCCTCATCCTCTTACACCACTACTAAAATATTGCCTCTGAGATCCTTGTTGACTCTACCTTGGTGGTTGGATTACCTCGATATCTCTTACTGGACAATCCCTCATCTGATGTCCAATATGCCCACACTTGTGGCACATTCTGGTCTCCTTCTATGGCCTAGACGACCCTATCACTGATAGTGATGTTGTACTTTGGGCTCTAGAAGGAGGAAAATTATGACCTATACCCTAACTTGACATCCACTACGTCTAAAAAATGCACCTCTATGGTGCTGAAGGTGCATAAAACTTTGGTTTCTTGTAGATTTTGAACCTCTATACTTGGAACTGGGTAGGTCATTTCCTATAATTGGCTACACAATTATCAGTTACCAACCTTTCTATCCTCCTAACGGATTCCACAAATGTAGCAAAGCTCTCTCTATTTTCTAGAGTAGCCGCAGGTGTAGTCAATTCAACATTCAAACCCTTTTCAAAATGATGGACCCTCTCTAGGTCTGTGGTATCCATGTGCAGACAAAACCATAAAAGTTCCATGAACATGGCTTCATACTCATTAATCTTTATTGGCCCTTGCCTAATCCGTTCAAACTGTGATATTTTCTCATCCAAGTTCGTATGACAAAAGTACCTATTGGTGAACTCACATTGGAATACCTCCCATCCGACCTCAACATTAGGCCTTTTCTCTTCTTTGATGGCCCACTAGTGGCCAACGCTTCCTTTATAGGTGCACAACATGCCTAACTTTATCAATTTCTGGGATGCTAAGGATCTTAAAAGCTTTTTCTATATCAATGAGCCACATATCTACATCTGTTGGGTCAGCCGTTCCAGCATATTCTATGGCTCCCACACAACGTAACCATTAAAAAGTCTTACTAGAACTTGAAGCTTCATTAGGAACTGGTGCCATACGAGGTGGTACTGGTATCCTATCTGCCATATGTGTTATTGTTGTCATGAACTGCCCAAACATAGCATGGAACGTAGGGTTCTCCAACATAGTCTGATCCACTTGGGGATTCTCAGGCACTTGTTCTTCTCTTTCCTGTTCCCTTACACCTCTTCCCAGTGAAGCAATGTTACTTTCAGCATCATGTTCTTCATATTCTTTAGACATATTTGAGCTTTACTTCTTCTTCTATATAAGTATAAGTCACTATAAGATAAACTAGAGGACACTAGAATTGACTCAATGACCTTAGTCCTATGTCCCTTTAGACTCAGCAAACCTAAGGCTCTGATACCAAAAATTGTGACGACCGTTATCACACTAAAAGATTAATTGCACAAAATTAAGCAAAAATAATCATTAACAATGGGTTACCGAAAATCACTAAAAATCAAAACCTTTTTCCCTAGAGATTCATTACTAGGAAACTATTTTCAGAAAGAACCAAACCATATATATATATCATGGTTCACTTGTACATACATTGTTTCATGACCTTGCAAAGATTTGAGATAGAAGTTGCTTTATCAAAACATACACAAAAGCAACATCATGCATCAAAGTGTTCTAGCCAAAATCTCAGATCAATTATAAAATTGTTTACGTACTATCTCCCAAAGGACCTGAGAGCACATGGACAACACATAGGACTCTTTATTTACAAGACACATAACATCACACTCAACCTGAGCTGTTACAACAGTCCTTCCTACTGCTACTCACTCTCTTCTACACGATCTATACTTCCTCATGCACGTCCACCTAAAAAGTTATGGAACTGACAGGGTGAGATAGCTTGTCCTAGAGAGAGATATAACTCTCCGCCAACAGAATTATTATCACAATTAAACTTTTCTGAATGAGAGCAGAAGAAATGTATATTGAATTAAACAAGTATAACTGTTGATTATATGGGGATCATAGAAATGTTATCTATATATTATTTCACATATCTACAATGGATCAGTAGATCATATTTTTGCTTTTAAAAGGAATATGAAGAACATGCATAGTTGTTACAAAGCAAACAAATAAAACCAAAGCAGGGCATCAACTAATGTTTTTGTATTTGGTCCTTAAATAAATACTCTACAATCCTGATTACATCTTTAAACATTCCATCTTATGCCCTGGAGAGATTGGAATATACCTTCCATCTGTAACTAACCACTGCTCCTAAAGCATCAGTGCCATATAGGTTTATGGAAGAGTTGGAATCCTCAACCTCTCCTTTCTTGATCAGTACGAGATTAATGGCAGTGACATTATGAGTCAAGCTACATTATAGCTATCCTGGTGCATAGAGGCTCTTCACTATAGAGATACAACACATATCATATTCTCTTATCAGGGTATGATTCATAATCATTCCAAATTATATCAGGTTATGGTCCGCAACCAATCCTAATTATTTATTGACTCATGGTACAACCACACTCTAGTTAGGGTATGACCCGAAGTCAATCCGTATCTTTAGGGTATGGCCTGTAGCCAATCCTATTAGTTAAGGATACAAGGATATATTTAAACTTGCACCCTGCATATTCAATAATAAGCATTCTGAGTAGAACTTGTTTCACCATTCAGCAAATCCTAACACTGAATGGATCTATGGCCTGGGCAACTACATTTTTAGTTCACTTGATAGATTAAGTGCATTACAACATCTTTTAACATCAACCAAGTTATAAGCATGAATTATAGATGAATGCTATATAGAAAGGTGTAACATATTTTCAAGAGATCTTATATCAATTGGTACATATCTTGTTACACTTATCCTAGGATCTCAGTACCCTAAACATATTATTGGAGATCTCATCCCTACAACATTTTCATTATAATGATCATATGTTTGTGTATCAAACCCTCACTTCATTATTGAACAATATTATCTCTCATTAGGCAATAACCAACTCTAGGTCATCAGACCCATATATAAATCATACTTGTTGTACAAGTATATCACATGGCTCACAAGGCTGTATATAAATTATATTATATTAAATCATCATAGCTCATACATGGCTGTGTTCATCATCTCATAACACCTACATGGTAAGGATTTCACAGAAAATGCAATATCAAGGAAATATCATGACCGATCCATAAGAAGAATCATTCAAATTACAACCCTTTCATAATTAGGGTTAGGGTTTTCACTTATAACAGATTTAGGGTTTCCAAATGCATATTTATCAATCATCCCTTATTCAAATTATAAGATCCTTTTTATTGTCATAAATGCTCAAAGATGCCTTATCAAATATCATCAATTGATTATCAACATGAGGTAAAAGTCATCCTTACAAGGATATTGACTTCAACATACTGATTATGTTGATTTAACCTACACTTATTAAAATGTATTCATCTTTTTACTTTAATGATGCATTCATTGATTATATTCAAGATGTATCATCCTACACTTATCATGGTGTATCGACCTCCACTTATCAATATCTATCAACTTTTATTCAAATCTTTGTATCGGCCTAGACACATCACTTGTGTAGGCCTAGACACATATACTTGTGTCGGACAAGACACATTTGTTTGTGTCAGCCAAAGCATGTCAAATGCTATTGTTCTAGAGATGCTTAGAGTGGTATCATTTGTAAGGTGGTTGAGGTATATCAACCTATGTACATACTTGTGTGTGTCAGCCATACTATCATTTTGTATATCGACCATCTCAACCAACTAGTGTATCGGCCACCCAACTACTACTAGGGTATTGACTACCCATCCAATACAAGAGTATCGATCACCCATCAACTACTAGGATATCAGCCACCCATCAACTACTAGAGTATCGACCACCCATCAACTACTAGGGTATCAGCCACATCATCTACTTAGAGTATCAACCACCCATCAACTACTATGGTATCAGCCGCACCATCTACTTAGGGTATCGACTATTCATCATCAACTAAGGTATTGGAATCCCCTTCAACCTAGTGCATCAACCACTCAACATCACTTTGGGTGTCATCCTTGCTATCCCCTTTGAGTATCGGCCACTCAATATACTAAGATATCGGATACAACAATAGCTAGTGTATCGACCACATAGAACATTATGGGATATCGACCTCTAGGGTTTGAGTTGTATCAAATTTGGGTTAGCCATATTGGCCAACACACTCAATCCAGGGAAACATGATTACATACTCTTTCCACACTAGACCATTCTTGGTCATGATGAGTTAATGCTATTGAGTCATGATCTGTTTATTAACATATCAGTTTAGGACATCACAATTCATCGTAAGAATCAATGTTGAAGTGTAAGTGTGTATTGTCTGTAGCTACCTACCCTATTCTTAACCTTAAGTAAAAGGTTATACATTGGCAAGGAAGGCAATCCTACTCATGTAAAATCCAAGAGGAGGGGTTAGGGACTCATGTCTATCGGTTTACAACCATTTACTTATGCATTGAGCTAGGGATTTCCCCACAAACCAATATTGGTATGTTCATATTGGTTTTATCATATTCAAGCTCAAGCTCTTCGTCCATAACAATCCTTGTTATAACCCCAAATTTTGGGTTCAATTGGTGAGAAATGAAATTTCTCATATTAAGGATAATTGAACAAATAATGATGTGATTTGTTTTGAATAATTGGATTTCGTTTAAAATAGCCTTGTTGTTTGATTTGTGGGCTTTATTGGCTATTGGGCCCAATAACAAGGAAATAACAAGGAAATTGAATTAGTGAATGAATAATTGAATTTTCGAGGAAAGAAATATATATGTGGAAACCTCTAGAAGGCAAATCCAAAGAGGATTTTGTGCCTCTTGGGTTCCTTGGGTACCAAGGAGTCCCAGGGTTGCAAAAAGAAAAACAATGAGAAAAGAAAAGGTTAACTAAATATTTTAAAGAAATAAATTGAAAATAATGGAAATATGTGGAAAGCAAGTAAAAAGAGAAATAAATGAGTTATCCTTTGTGGGATTTCGTATCCCAAGGATCCCTAATAATAAAAGGAATATCAATGATGAAAAATTAAAGAGAAATTAAGAGAAATCCGAAAAAGGAAATACCAAAATAGAAAAATAAGAAGATAATGTGAGTATACCATTAATGTATTACATGGTATTGCTAAAAAGGAAGAAATTGCTATTAAGGGAAAACTTAATTTCGTGCCTAAGGGTTAAAAGTCGAGCAATAAAGAGAGTTGGTGAGAGGAATTTCGAAGTCCTAATACCTAATGGAAATATATTCATGAAGAGAGAGAAAGATGCTTCAAAAGTAAGGAAACTCCCTTTCCTATAAGGAGAAACCTTGTTTGCTTTGTGGGAAAGCAATCTAAGGCATGGATACTCCCCTATAAAATGGGTAGCCCCTTTGGGATGAGTTCCAGAGAGATTATGTATCTCCCACTCTCTTCATCACCTTCTTCTTGTTTCTCACACGTGAAACCCTAACCATGAGGGTAGTTCCAACCCTGGACTAATGAGGAGTTGTGGATCCATGTTAAGGGAGGCGAGAAGCTTCCACCTCAACCCTGGTCCAATCCATTGCCAAGTAGACACCCAGATCTTCACGCATCACCCACCAGAAGGGCTTCCGACCTGCTGCTTTTTCGGCAGAGGTCGCGTGCTATTTCTGCTTGAGATCGGTCACCATGGCGGCTATTAGGAGGAGCCCCGGGTGTGCCTGAGCCAGGCGAAGGTAGCGCAAGAGATCCCGGTGGAGTTCGAGCTCACAGCTGGGCGGGAGAGCCGCGCCAAGGGCAGCCCTAGGCGGCCGATCTGCTGCTAAACCGAGGAAGAAGGAGATACGGCCATTGGACCGTTCTGCCCTTCGTGGGCTGTAGGCGCGTGCCACTTAACCAAGGGCAGATGCATCAATTCGTTATAATTCCAATCGCGTGAGCATTGCATGGAAGGCGCCTACGTGGCACTTCCTTATTGGCCAAGTAAGTGTTTTAATGCAAAATTCGTAACTAATGAACCGTAGCTCGGATGAAGGAACTTAATATATGAATTTTGATCCTCAGAACGAGAGGAACCCAAATAAATTATGATTGAAGCCTTATTTCTTATGCAATTCGAAAAATAATGGAAGATATCAACTTTAATGTGTTAATTGTTTAAAGAACCCTATGTTGGTATGATTAAAGTGATTAGTAAGGTTTAATAGATGATTAAAGTTGATATTAGCATGTTAATGATAAAAATGGATATTTGGAAGAAAAAGGATGGACTTGGCATATAATTAGTTAGTTTAGAGTTTATATGCTTGAAATTGGAAAGTACATAAAGTTATCATCTTTAGGGTGTTAATTAAGGGAAAACCCTGGGATTGGATGGTAAATAGTCTTAATGACATTATTTCGATAATTCAAGTTGAAATTAACCTTATGTTAATAAAAGTAAGGATGGGATATAAAAAGATGATCTTTTATATAGTTGGTTTAATTTAGGGTTCTATATACATGAATATGTCTTAATGGGATTATAAACCCTAATTTATGTTGATATGAATTCTAATGGTTTTAATTGTACAAATCGACAAATAAAATAGAAATATGATGATAATTGAGCACCAAAGATCTTTAATGTGAATTATTTGGATAATTAGTGTTTCCTAGTGTATAAAAGTGGAAATAGTGATAAATAAGGTTCATATATGTGAGTTGAACTATAATGAAATATGATTTGTCAATTTGGAAGAAATTGAAGATGATAATTAGTCTTAATGTTTTGGATATGATCTAAAAGGATAAAGATAATAGTTATAGTATAAAAGAAACATATTAGACTTAATTGACTTTTAATGGTGTCTATAATGTTGAAATTAGGGTTTGTGGACTAAACAAACATTAACAGTAATAAATGCCTAATGAAAGCTAAAACTCTAAAGGATGACCTAGAAATCTTAAAGTGGAATCCAAGTAGATCTTGAGGATGTTTTGAATAAAACAATGACACTTGGATGTTATGTATTAATTTCAGGATATTGATGATTGCTTGATTGTTTGTTCCTGAATATTAAATATTTGGACTTCAAGTTGCTCTGAACAGGCATGTGGTTACGCTTATGACTATACCGATTAGTTTTCCGAGGTTTGTATCGACGTTTCCCTCAATGCATGAAATAACTGTTGGATATTTTAATTCATGCAACTATAAAGTGACTATGGCTATCACTATGAGTATACATGTATAACTAGCTAGATCCGAGTCCACCGCTGTGGCTATGCAAAGGCTAAGGATAACCTAGAGCAAGGTCTAGGGTATCATGAGTTAGAAACTGGGCTACACCTGAGTAGTGCCATGAGACTCTTAGCATACCATGAGTTAAGGAGTGGGCTACCTACGGGTAGTGCCATGTGACTCAGCCCTAGAAATTGATTCACCTATTAGGTGAAGTCATGAGGGGTAAAATGGGAATCTACCACATGAGAGGTAGTATCCAGGTCCACTGTAGGGACAACGCAGGGGATAGGGTACACATGGATCGCGTAGTTATACTTAAAACGTAAACTTGTTTGTTAAATGATAATTGAATGCGATACATTGTTATAGATAATTGAATAATTATTGTTTCCCCCACATACCAGCTTCGGCTGACCGACGTTTTGTTTGTCGACATTTTAGGTACAAGCCAAAAGGGCAAATAGTAAATCGTCACATTGTGAAATACATGAAGAAAAAAAATATACAAGGAGGATTAGTTAGCGTAGAATCATTAAGTGGATAGAAGTTAGAAATCCAAAGTTTCAAAAGGTATGCAAAGTTTATTTTCTTACAGATTTTCAGTTTAGTATGTTAAAATTTGATAATTATTCTTGGTTAATTGCTGAACCTTTGATCCGGAATTCATGGGTGCGGCTTTGACCTCTCAGTCTCCCTTAATTGGGGGTTATCAGGAGGTGGGGTCGTAACATTTGGTATCAGAGCGTGGGTTCCTCATTTAACCATTAATAATTATTAAATTTTTTTACAAACTCCATAGAACCCAAGGGAGTTATTAGAGGAGTATCTGAAAGATGGAGGTGTCTAGAAAGGGATCACGACCGGGGGCTGGCAAGATTTTCCTCCGCACCGCTAGTCGGAATATGAGGACTCCCGGACCCGTGTGACCGCCTGGCCAAAGTCTTAGGGTATGAATCGAAATAAGATACCTTTAGGACTTCTCATCTTATTCATCCCTTCTCATCACAAAATTCTGATAAGGACCTAAAGGATTAGGGTTTTCTTTCTTCTCCTCACCCTCTTGAGGTATGGGTAAGGTTAATAAGGTTTAAGGAAATCCTCCACTAAATTAATGAAAGGCATGTAAATAAGATGTCATGGACATAAGCTTAATAGATTAAGTGAAAAATAAATAATAGATACATGCTTAGGTCGTATGAAATAAGTTGTCATGTCCTCAGAAGAGACCTGAGGCTAGACCTTCTTCTCAGGAGGATACATTAGTCTTGGGGATAGAGATCTCCATTGCAAGAAGAGACCTGACACATTCTCTAAGGATGATGCTAACCCTAACCCTAAGTGAAGGTTAGAGAGAGATGAGTTGGACCAGGTGTTTGAAAGGACATGCCTTTGGGATGACATACGATCCATGGGTGAACTAGCACCTTTGGCAACCCAACCCTGGGAAGGGTCGTGCATGTTAGGGTAAAGGATAGCTCTTTAGATGATGATATTAGTGAAGGACCATAGAAACCCTATGGGTTTGTACCAATAGGGCATAGCTGGAACCTAGGGCACGTCATAGTGCTGACGGTAGGATGAAACCCTGGATAAGGAATTATGATGGAGCATAAAGGGTTGTGGATGATCTTGAGCAACCATAAGTGCAAACCTAGGCTTCATCCATGTAGAGAATGATTTGGAGGTTGATCCTTCATGAAGAGAGGACCTCTAATGGTGAGGTTGGATGTAGGGTTAGCTCTAGAGAGAGCAGGAAACCCAACAAGAAGGTCGGAAGCCTAAAACCCTAAACAATGGATGATAGTGGTTGCCTCATGATCGATCCCTGAAAGTTTTTGATACCTTGGTTGTCTTTAGAGGGACCAAACCCTTGAGAAAAGATTTTGATACATTTTGATACCTTGGTTGTCCTTGAGGAGGACCCAACACTAAGTGTTTCTTGAGTTGAAGGATGACAAGGAGTGCGTGTCATGCCTTTTTCATGCTTGGTTTGTAGTTAAGAGATAGGGCATGCAGTGAACCTAGGCTAAGAGGGGAAGTAGTGTACCTAATGCTCATGGTGAGAGTTGAGAACCTGGTCGAAGCGAGCATGGTACTTCTCATGAATAGAGGAAAAGGGGAAGCCCCTTAAGTTTAAGGTATGTTTGATGAACCCCTCACAACTAGGATAATGATAAGGGAAAGAATGATCTTGATCCGGTATTGAGGAAAGAGGACAAGTATGACCTAGCATGGTACCGTATGTGATCTGCTGTGCCTTAATGGCTTGCTAGGGTTAATTAGGCTCGGGTGGATGTAAACCCTGGACCTAAGAGCTTTGTGACCTTAGAGATAGTTTTCCTCCCATCCTGGGAGAGGGACCCCTTTGGAAGGGTGTATATCAATTTTGTTGGTTCAAGGTAACCTAAAGAGGTCTCATAGGATCTTGAGAAGCTAAGTGAAAGGTACATAGTATGAGAATGAATCTACAGACCCATAGATATCCATCTCTATTGCATGTGAATGTGTTACCAGTATGGGGCTTGACCAAGGAAGGCAGGTTGTCATGATGCCTATAAACGGATGAGAGTCAGCCCATGAATACAAAAAGAGAGATGATGAAGACTTGGGTAAGGTTCTAAGTGAACATGTACTATAATGGAGAATCCTAAGTCTATCCTAGGGTCAGGTAGGGATAAGACCGATGAAAGTAGGAGTTGCCTAATTCCCCAGTTGCGCATGACCATAGGGTCAGGAGGTAACAACTATCATTGTCTGAGGGCCATGGGTTAGGAGATTGATCACCTTCATGAACTCATGGGACCCAAAGGGCAGATGAGTAGGGCACTCTCTTGATGAATGAGGGAAGAGGGATGACCCCAAAAGAGTCGGAGCCCTATAGACCTAGAGGAGATGACCAAGGATATAAAACTCAGTAGGTTCAAGACTTGTTTGATATCATGATGTCTGTGATGTAGAGACATATGTGGCATGTTGCAACTTAGATATAAAGGTGTACTGGGAAGGTGGGATGTACCATCTCTACTCTTGGAACAAGAAGAACTCTGTATTTGGACTGTAGCCAAATGCTTATTTCCTCTTGTTATGGGGGTGAGAGATAGGATATTATGCATGCCATACACCAAGGATAAGAGATGATGTAGGTTGGAACGTTGCCACGAGAGATGGGGATAGAGAAGATAACCTATCCTGGTAAAGTGAATGATACAGGGATGGCTTGAAAACACTAAGAGGAATGAGGTAGTTCCCTTATGAGGATGTTTTTATCATGAGCTATGTGGAACTTACAAGTTATACTAGGTTGAGTTTGATCGCCATGATGATGGAATCAGAGAGTGTACTTATAAAGATGAACATATAGTTTGAGGTGACATGATAAGTGAAATACATGGAAGTGTAATGTTACCTTATACCTAAGGATGTGAAGTAGTAATGACTGCTCTGGTTGAGATACATATGACTTGCTTGACCAGAAGCTAGAAAGGGTTGATTGGCTAACCTTAAGTTAAAAAAAGAGAGGTGTTTGGATAGCACTCAGATGTAACAAGATACATCGAAAAGTTATGGTTGTTTGGTTAGCCAGTCTAGTCCTGGATGCAATGAAAGGATGGTGGCAAAACCTCAGATGTACTTCTTTGGAAGAGAAGGTGATGAAACCCTGACTAGAGTGGTTTAGGGTTTCCGAGGATTTGATCTTGAAAGAATCATGACATACAGGAAATCATAGTGGAAGATCATCATACACCGTGGAAAATGACAATAGCACCTTTGATGCTTAAGATGAGGTTGTATGTAGTTTATGGCCATGCAAGCCAGAAGGTAAAGGACGAACCCCAGTAACCCAGTGTATTGAGATAGAAGACAAAAGAATCCCTGAGAGGGAATGAGAGCTCAACCCTATGGATGTTGTGATAGGTTTTCCCTGGATCGAGGAAGGTCGATATGCAATATGGGTTATGGTAGATCGCCTTACCTAGATGACATAAGAAATAAAGAGTTCTGTCAAGGGACAGATCTAGTTGAACTACCCATGAGAGAGATGGTTCAACTACACCATGAAGCGAGTTCAAAGGTTCTTGAGTTTGACCTAAAGGTTCACTTCCATAAAGTGGAAGTAGGTACATGAAGAACTCAATGTTAGTATAGTTTATCACCCCTAACTATGGTTAGTATGATCCAGACTAAAGGGTCTGATGAGGGCATGTTTGCTCATTCAGGATGATATCTAGAGACAATTCTTGTCCTATGAAAGATGTGACAATGACCCCCATAGCCAGTATCGGGTTTTATATGAAGCTCTGTAAGGGAGGTTGTGTCGGTCACCACTTCAGTAAGGGATGTTGGTGAAAGTACCACATGATGGTTAGAAAAAGGGACCCCAATACGTGTAGATGAAGTCACTTTGATTGTGCAAGGGCTGAAAGGAGCCTAGAGACAATGAGAGTCGTGAGCAGATGCAAAGTAGACTGACATACAAGTTACTGTGGGAGAAAATGTGACATGAAAATCCGATCCCTCTGAGTTATAACTAAGAGAGCTGAGTCCCCGATACATGGGTCCATTAGAGATGGATGGGTGGAGAAGGTTAGGTTTGACCATACCCCTCAGGATAGAGTAATGTGAGATGAGTTCCATGTGTCCAATTTAGAGCACTATGTAAGGTACCCGACCCTGTGCTGAGCAATGAACCTAGTGAGCCCCAAGGGAGGCTGAAATGACCTGAGTCACCTGTGCAGTTTATAGACGCCAGAGTGAAAGAACTCAGAGAAAAGAATAAGTGATGATAAAGGTTCTTTAGAAGTGCCATGGGTAGGGAAAAGCCACATAGGGGCCAATGATGGACATGGAAAAGTCTTATCCTGAATTGTTTGTTTTCTTGTTTGAATTTTGAGGACAAAATTCCTATAAGAGGGGAAGGATGTTATAACCCCAAATTTTGGGTTCAATTGGTGAGAAATGAAATTTCTCATATTA
Source organism: Alisma plantago-aquatica (assembly GCA_963693085.1). Lineage (NCBI taxonomy): Eukaryota > Viridiplantae > Streptophyta > Magnoliopsida > Alismatales > Alismataceae > Alisma > Alisma plantago-aquatica. The sequence continues at coordinate 672,054,070 of OY856410.1, forward strand.
ACGATAATTGAACAAATAATGATGTGATTTGTTTTGAATAATTGGATTTCGTTTAAAATAGCCTTGTTGTTTGATTTGTGGGCTTTATTGGCTATGGGGCCCAATAACAAGGAAATAACAAGGAAATTCAATTAGTGAATGAATAATTGAATTTTTGAGGAAAGAAATATATATGTGGAAACCTCTAGAAGGAAAATCCAAGGAGGATTTCGTGCCTCTTGGGTTCCTTGGGTACCAAGGAGTCCCAGGGTTGCAAAAAGAAAAACAATGAGAAAAGAAAAGGTTAACTAAATATTTTAAAGAAATAAATTGAAAATAATGGTAATATGTGGAAAGCAAGTAAAAAGAGAAATAAATGAGTTATCCTTTGTGGGATTTCGTATCCCAAGGATCCCTAATAATAAAAGGAATATCAATGATGAAAAATTAAAGAGAAATTAAGAGAAATCCGAAAAAGGAAATACCAAAATAGCAAAATAAGAATATAATGTGAGTATACCATTAATGTATTACATGGTATTGCTAAAAAGGAAGAAATTTCTATTAAGGGAAAACTTTATTTCGTGCCTAAGGGTTAAAAGTCAAGCAATAAAGAGAGTTGGTGAGAGGAATTTCGAAGTCCTAATACCTAATGGAAATATATTCATGAAGAGAGAGAAAGATGCTTCAAAAGTAAGGAAACTCCCTTTCCTATAAGGAGAAACCTTGTTTGCTTTGTGGGCAAGCAATCTAAGGCATGGATACTCCCCTATAAAAGGGGTAGCCCCTTTGGGATGAGTTCCAGAGAGATTATGTATCTCCCACTCTCTTTATCACCTTCTTCGTGTTTCTCACACGTGAAACCCTAACCATGAGGGTAGTTCCAACCCTGGACCAATGAGGAGTTGTGGATCCCTGTTAAGGGAGGAGAGAAGCTTCCACCTCAACCCTGGTTGAATCCGTTGCCAAGTAGACACCCAGATCTTCGCGCATCATCCACCAGAAGGGCTTCCAACCTACTGCTTTTGCGGCAAAGGTCGCGTGCTATTTCCGCCTGAGATCGGTCACCATGGCGGCTATTGGGAGGAGCCCCGGGTGTGCCTGAGCCAGGCGAAGGTAGCGCAAGAGATCCCGGTGGAGTTCGAGCTCACAGCTGGGCGGGAGAGCTGCGTCAAGGGCAGCCCTAGGCGACTGATCTGCTGCTGAACCGAGGAAGAAGGAGATACGGCCATTGGACCATTCTGCCCTCCGTGGGCTGTAGGCGCACGCCACTTAACCAAGGGCATATGCGTCAATTCGTTATAATTCCAATCGCATGAGCATTGCATGGAAGGCGCCTACGTGGCACTTCCTTATTGGCCAAGTAAGTGTTTTAATGCAAAATTCGTAACTAATGAACCGTAGCTCGGATGAAGGAACTTAATGTATGAATTTTGATCCTCAAAACGAGAGGAACCCAAATAAATTATGATTGAAGCCTTATTTCTTATGCAATTCGAAAAATAATGGAAGATATCAACTTTAATGTGTTAATTGTTTAAAGAACCCTATGTTGGTATGATTAAAGTGATTAGTAAGGTTTAATAGATGATTAAAGTTGATATTAGCATGTTAATGATAAAAATGGATATTTGGAAGAAAAAGGATGGACTTGGCATATAATTAGTTAGTTTAGAGTTTATATGCTTGAAATTGGAAAGTACATAAAGTTATCATCTTTAGGGTGTTAATTAAGGGAAAACCTTGGGATTGGATGGTAAATAGTCTTAATGACATTATTTAGATAATTCAAGTTGAAATTAAACTGATGTTAATAAAAGTAAGGATATGATCTAAAAAGATGATCTTTTATATAGTTGGTTTAATTTAGGGTTCTATGTACATAAATATGTCTTAATGGGATTAGAAACCCTAATTTATGTTGATATGAATTCTAATAGTTTTAATTGTACAAATCAACGAATAAAATAGAAATATGATGATAATTGAGCACCAAAGATCTTTAATGTGAATTATTTGGATAATTAGTATTTCCTAGTGTATAAAAGTGGAAATAGTGATAAATAAGGTTCATATATGTGAGTTGAACGATAATGAAATATGATTTGTCAATTTGGAAGAAATTGAAGATGATAATTAGTCTTAATGTTTTGGATATGATCTAAAAGGATAAAGATAATAGTTATAGTATAAAAGAAACATATTAGACTTAATTGACTTTTAATGGTGTCTATAATGTTGAAATTAGGGTTTGTGGACTAAACAAACATTAACAGTAATAAATGCCTAATGAAAGCTAAAACTCTAAAGGATGACCTAGAAATCTTAAAGTGGAATCCAAGTAGATCTTGAGGATGTTTTGAATAAAACAATGACACTTGGATGTTATGTATTAATTTCAGGATATTGATGATTGCTTGATTGTTTGTTCCTGAATATTAAATATTTGGACTTCAAGTTGCTCTGAACATGTATGTGGTTACTCTTATGACTATACCGATTAGTTTTCCGAGGTTTGTATCGACGTTTCCCTTAATGCATGAAATAACTGTTGGATGTTTTAATTCATGCAACTATAAAGTGACTATGGCTATCACTATGAGTATACATGTATAACTAGCTAGATCCGAGTCCACCCCTGTGGCTATGCAAAGGCTAAGGATAACCTAGAGCAAGGTCTAGGGTATCATGAGTTAGAAACTGGGCTACACCTGAGTACTTCCATGAGACTCTTAGCATACCATGAGTTAAGGAGTGGGCTACCTACGGGTAGTGCCATGTGACTCAGCCCTAGAAATTAATTCACCTATTAGGTGAAGTCATGAGGGGTAAAATGGGAATCTACCACATGGGAGGTATTATCCAGGTCCACTGTAGGGACAGCGTAGGGGATAGGGTACACATGGATCGCGTAGTTATACTTAAAACGTAAACTTGTTTGTTAAATGATAATTGAATGCGATACATTGTTATAGATAATTGAATGATTATTGTTTCCCCCACATACCATCTTCGGCTGACCGACATTTTGTTTGTCGGTATTTTAGGTACAAGCCAAAAGGGCAAATAGTAAAGCGTCACATTGTGAAATACATGAAGAAAAAAAATATACAAGGAGGATTAGTTAGCATAGAATCATTAAGTGGATAGAAGTTAGAAATCCAAAGTTTCAAAAGGTATGCAAAGTTTATTTTCTTACAAATTTTCAGTTTAGTATGTTAAAATTTGATAATTATTCTTGGTTAATTGCCGAACCTTTGATCCAAAATTCATGGGTGCAGCTTTGACCTCTCGGTCTCCCTTAATTGGGGGTTATCGGGAGGTGGGGTCGTAACAATCCTAGTTCATGGAAAACATCCCTCTATATTTATTAGAGATCATAGAATAATTATTGAACTAAGAAATTCAAAGTATGAAAGAAATCACCAAGTATTTCATGATAGATGGTGAATAATAATAAAATTGGGTTCAAGTTATATAACCCACCTCAAGATAAACTCAAGAACTTCAAGCTTGAAAGCTCCACATTCCAAGGTTGAAGATGAGTTTTCAAAAGTCCAAGACTCAATCACAACTCTTCTCCTATAGAGGAAGATACCATAGTTAGGAATTTTGTGAAGAAAGAAGACAAGGAATGGATCATGATCCAAGAAGCATAGTCTTTCCAAGGTTGAAGATGATCATAGATTCACCTTAGGCAAAATGCTCGGCCTTCTCTGTGCTTCCTAAGATCCTAGGATTGTCCTCCAAGAAAGAGATAGTAAAGGAGTTGAAAGGTTTACAAGGAAGTGAAAATAGAGGCATATATAGTTGAGGTTCATGAAAGAGAGTGTGTATAAGGTGTCATCACCATGTACACTTAAGTGACACATGTCTATGCATGGTAACTTCATGCAACCATAATTATCTTTCCATGCAAAACTCTTGAGTATAATCCATAGATAAGATATTGCCCATTTGGGTATCTTTCTTGACAAGATATCATCACCCATTCTTGCTTTATGCGCAATCCGATACCACTTTTGCAAGGAACATGCAAACTGATAGGCTTCACCTAATTGAGGTACTTAGCCCATCATGAACATCTTCAAAGGTTAGCAAACCAATATGGGACCTCCTCTATGTCTTCCAAGCTGATAGACACTCCCAATATACACTTCAAACCTTGATACATCCTCATCTAGGGTTCAAGGTACTCAACACTTCTTTGGTTCTGTCACCAAAAAAGTGTTATCATTCAACCAAGATTCAAACAAGGTGATCCCTTATTTCTCTTATCTCTAATTAATACTAAGAGAGAGAAGATACATTCTAGATATGATAATTTTCACATAAATCCCTGAATTGGGTAAATTGCAATCTTTGCCAAAGTTATCATATAAGGCACAAACAATTTGCAAATAAGTTTAAAAATTGAGCTATAAACTCTTTTCAAGTCTTAAGTATTTTTCAAAAGTTTAAGGCAAAGTTCTAAGCAACTTACTTAAGAAAAGCTTCTAGGGTTATCCTAAACGCCATGCCAGGGGTGTTACATGTTGTGAGGTGGAGAGAAAAGTATTAAGTGGCTATGATCATGGTGGATGGATGGTGCCACAATCATTCTATTTCTTGTCTCCGTCTTGTCTTCTTCTCACCACAGCTGTGGAGTGCACCACGGGTGAGGTGGCCCTCATGGGATATGATCATGCTGATGGCCACAACCATGGCAATTCATGTGTATTTCATACACGTTCACTATTGATTTTTGTATCATTTAAGCACGGTTGTGGCATCAAGCCATGAGGGTGATGGAGGGCTTTAGCCACGTCCATTTTCCTAGTCACGACTATGTGATCTTCAACAACCACAATCATTTTGGGTGACCACGGCCACGGGCATTCATGTGCAATTCTTGTGACTTCACTGTGAGCTTTGAAACCATTTCACCATGAGAATGGTGATGTAGCATGACTGAGGTGAGTCTTTCCTATATTGATCTTGGCTCCAAACTCTTTCAAACAACTCCATTTTCCTCCAGATAAATTACTGTACATCCAATGATTGCTCGATGATGATCTAGACCCATCTTTCTCCTTTGCATCCAATGCTTGTACATGTTCCACTGAAAAAGATGCAAAAAGTAACCATAAGTGCATTTGATATGATAGTTCATATTGAGGGAATTTATTTGCAATCTACCATGTTTGGATGTGATTATAATGCAATAAGACACAAGATGAAGCCCGAAAATAGGGTTGCATCACCACTCCAAAGTTAAAACATACTTTTCCTAATGTATGCTCCAACCTAATCTCTCTTTTCACATTCTTTCAATCAATCAAGAATGATAAATGTATTGCAAGATGATTATTTACTAAATGGTATTAAAACTTACTAAGTGCATGTGTTCCACATATCTCCTCTCAACTTTCACAATCCAATCATGAAAAGAGCGCTGAGCATAAAAACTTTCAATATAAATCTTAAAAGACACAAGCTTTCCATATGTCCTTCATGTTATTTCAGGTGAACCATTTCATGATGGCATTAATCAATGATGACTAGGAGTGTTGTTTCACCTTCATGCATTCAATCTCATACTTCAAACCACACAAAGTGACCCACGTGGCCATGGGAAAAGGGTGAATTGAGCTAGATTTGATGTTTCCTAGCTCAATGGGTATGAAAATGGAAGAAAGGATTGTGGTAAGAGATTGGAGTTCTATAACAATCATCTTTATTTACATTTTCTAAAACAAGAACATCTTTTATTTTCTTTTTGCTTTTTCTTTTCTCCTTTTTTCTTTATTATTTGTGTAGATGGGGCATATGGTGGTGAGAGTGAAGTGGGGAGATGTAGATATGGCCACCCCAAACTTTTGGATGTGGCCAAGGCTAAATGTGTGCACTTAGGCATCTTTTCATGAGGTAGAGGGGTATGAAAATGATGAAAGAACAGTCGAGTCAAAGAGGGGTCACTAGTGTTGTTCTCAAAACAAAGTATACTGCATGAAAACTTATCCAACACTTAATCAAATAATATCACACAACATGATTTAACAACATGAGATTCATATTTTAATCATGTGATTCCATAGGCTTTAAGCATTCATAACTTGCTCAACTCACAATTGAACCAAAATAGTCACAAACATAAGAGATGTGACACACGTGTAAAAAGTCAAAAATCAAGACCATTTACCAATAAAATCTAAGAATATGACAAGCATCTGTCAAAGATCAACAACTTTTACTTCAAATGTTGGAGATTTAAGTTGAAACATGCTTTTGGACAAGGATTTTCAAACTTGGGAAAATTTGGAAAAAATGGTGCCGATTTTCATTTTAATCTCATCTAAACCTACTTTAGGGAAGTTAAAGCATAAGGAAACAAAATATAACTAAAACTCACAAAAATTCTGGCGCCGCCTCATCGACGGATGGATGGGCGACTCTGAGGTAAGCCCCTCCCTTCCCCCCGGAGGGGGTTCTCCCTCCTCCCTCTCCGGTACCATGGTTGCGGTGATGCCTCCTGGAGTTGAGGCACCTGCTGTGCCAGAGCGCCCCACCCTCAGACGGGCCTGGAATGAGGTTTTGGCTGGTGGTGGACTAGACATCGAGAAGCATGTGTTCAGCCCACCTGAGAGGATCGACGGAAAGCGATTCGTGACAATAGATGAGCCAACTTATGATGCCATGGAGAAGTGTTGGGAACATACAATGATCCTATATGTGATGGGCAAGAGGCCATATTACCATCATCTTCTTGCTTGGATTCGTAGGGTTTGGAAACCTAAGGGAGGATTCGACCTATTCTCCAAACCAAACACGTTCTTCCTCCTTCGCTTCAACTCGGCTGAGGATAAGATGAACATTATCAATGGTGGACCTGATGGTTTGATAGCCAATTGGTGGTTGTCAAGGACTACAAGATGGGTGACGACTTGCAGAAGGACTTCTTCAGCATCATACTGGTCTGGATCAACATACCAAGCATGGGGTCCAACTGGTCCCCTAGGGCTATTGGGATCGTCGCAAGCGGAGTAGGGAAACTACTCAGGATCGACTACAAGTCCTTAGGACAGGAGTCGCTGGGAGAGGCACGTTTGTTTGTGGAAATCGACACAGTTGAAGAACCTCCGCTGGAGGTGTGGGTCAACATGCCTCGGCGTGACCCTATGCCGGTGAAGATTCAATATGAACATGTCCCGAAGAGGTGCTTCGAGTGCAGGGTATTTGGCCATGATGGGTTGGATTGCCCTATCAAACTGATTACTGAGGTGGTAGAACCTGCTCCAACAATGCAAATCCGGAAGGTAGTTGGTAAGAAAGGGAAGGCAACGGCTGTTGCTAGTGCAACGAAGGATGAACAAGGGGCCGATTAGGTCGTGGTTGTTAGTTCAAGCAGCAGACAAGATGGTGGCGCCTCTTCCCTGGGTGTTGTTGGCACCAAACCAAGGGTTGATGGCGAGCATGTTGATGGTGTTGGCAACAACACGGGGGTCTTGGGCACTACTGGGCATGTATCGGGTGCACATGCTGATGGTGTAGTACCAGGCGTTAGTGTTGCATGTGTTGCAACTCCAGTTGCTGCTAGGGTTGCTGGTGGGGCGACGCATCATCGCGGTGCGGATGTGAATGAGGGTGATGGTGTTGCAGTCACTGGAGGACCGGGTGGTGTTGTAGGAGCGACAACTCCGACTACTGTGGCAGTGTCTCCGGTTGCTGCTAGGGTTGCAGGTGGGGCGACACAGCATCATGGTGCAGAGGTGAATGAGGGTGTTGCTTCTAGTGTTGCTGGTGGGGCGACGCAGCGTCGTAATGTGGAGGTGATTGAGGGTGTTGCTGCTAGTGTTGCTGCTAGTGTTGCTGGTGGGGCGACGCAACGTCGTGGTGCGAAGGTGAATGAGGGTGTTGCTACTGGTGTTGCTGGTGGGGCGACATAGCGTCGTGGAGCTGATGTGAATGAGGATGCTGGTGCTGCAGTCACTAGAGGTCAGGGCGCTACAGACCCGATGGTGGATGCTTACATTGCTCGTTCAAGGGAGACTGATGATTGTATAATCAGACGATCCACTGGTGCTTCCTCTTCTTCATCGTCCAAGGCTTCAAGGGCGTCCAAAGGTGATGGGTCTCGTAAGACCCGCTCAGCTTCCAAAGGTCATTAATGACCTTTCTCATGACTAATGTTCATGGCTCGGGGAAGCCACGTAAAAAGAGAGAAGTGAGGAGAACCATCATTGATAATAAAGTGACAATGTCCATTCTTGTTGAATCTAAAATCAAGTCTCACATGATACATACATCTGATCGTATGTTCCCTAAAGGCTGGTTATGGGTTTCTAATCATCTGCATGATCATAATGGCCGTATATACGTTGGATGGAATCCTAATTGCTGGACTACTTCTGTGGTTGAGATGGATGATCAACAGGTCACTTTGAAATGCACTAATAAAGGTGGTCTCATCATCTACACTACTGTTATCTATTCTAGGAACTCTGTGTTTGAGCATTCTTTTCTGTGGCGTACCTTGGAGAGGATTGCTACTAGCATAGATGAAGCTTGGCTTATCACTGTTGACTTCAATAATTTTAGGAAGCAAGAGGAGAAGGCTGGAGGTCATGAGGTGCCCTCTGTTATCCTTAGTTCTTTTAATGTTTCTCTTGATAATGTTGGTCTAACCGAATTACCTGTCATTGGTAAGGAGGTTTATACATGGCATAATAAGCAAGGTGTTGCTAAAAGGGTGGCGTGCAAACTTGATAGAGCCTTTGCTAATGATGCTTGGCAGACTAAATTTCCTGGTTCCAAAACAAAGTTCATCACATGTAATTATTCAGATCATTGTGCTCTAAAAATCAATATGAAGCCTATCTCTTTCAAGAAGAAGCCTTTTCGTTTTCTCAATTTCTGGCTGGATTGGGAAGGTTGTCGGGACATTATTAAAGAGGCTTGGATGACTGAAATCCACAGTAATCCTCTCTTTCAATTCTGTCACAAACTCAAGAATGTCAAAGTGAAGTTGAAGACTTGATCCAAATAGTATGTCAACCTTAAGAACCTGATTGCTAGAGAAAGAATGGAGCTTGCTGATATTTCAGCTATGGTCCGTAGATGTCCTCTAGATCTAGACCTTATTCATGCTGAAAAACAAACCCTTGAAAGATTGGACTTGCTTCTTAAGGAAGAAGAGGTTTATTTCTGGTAGCGTAGTAGAATGGAGTGGCTCTCCAATGGTGATAGAAACACTACTATTTACCATACCATGGTCAAGATACGGGATGCTATCAACTCTATAACTGAACTTTTTGACTCACATGGTAATCTTTTGTAGGATAAAGATGCTATTGCTGACGACACTGTCCAGTATTTTGAAAAACTATATAATCAACCTTGTGATGCTTCAGTCTCTTGTATTCCAGATTGGTCACCTCTTGTTTCTGGTATTGACAATGACATGCTTTGCTCTACTCCTAGTTTGAGTGAGGTTCGTGATGCTGTGTGGAGCATAGGACCTCACGAAAGCCTGGGCCCGAATGGCTTCAATGGTTACTTCTATAGGGGAAATTGGAATTTCATTTGTGATGATCTCCTTAAGGCTGTCCAATGGATTTTTGAAGGGGGAAACATGTCTAGGCAAGTCAACCATGTTTTTCTTGCTCTTATTCCCAAGAAGGACATTGTTTCGTCCCCTGCTAACTTCAGGCCTATCTCCTGCTGCTCGATGCTCTATAAAATTATCGCTAAAGTCATATCAAGGAGACTAGATACTCTTCTGCCAAATATTATCTCTCCCTACCAAGGTGCTTTTGTCAAAGGTAGGAGTATTGAGGATTGTTCCCTTCTTGTGGCTGAATATACTCTTAGATTCAATTGGAAATCCAGCCCTCCCGCTGGTTGCATCAAGTTGGATATTACTAAGGCTTTCAATTCTGTTCGTTGGTCTTACCTTTGGGATTGTCTCTACGGCCTCGGGTTCAATGGAAAGTTTATCTCCATTCTTAAGCAATGTGTGGAAACTCCATCCTTTTCTATCTTGCTAAATGGTTCTTCAGTTGGCTTCTTCAAAAGCTCCAATAGTCTTTGGCAAGGCGATCCCTTATCCCCTCTACTTTTCACTATTTCTATGGAAGGTCTTAGTAGATGTCTTGAGGAGGCGTATGATAATAGACTCATCAGGAGCTATTCCATCAATGGGACCAAAGCTCTTAGCCATTTTCTGTTTGCGGATGATGTTCTTATCTTTTCTGAGGGACATCTACACAACCTTGTCAAACTCAAACAGGTTTTGCTTGATTTTGGTTCTGTTTCTGGCATGAAATGCAATCCGAATAAAACACATATATTCTTATCCTCTTCTTGCCACAACAAGGACACTTTGATTAGCTGCTTGGGTATTCAGCGTGGTACGTGGACCACAAAGTATCTTGGTTTTCCTATGGCTGGAGGCAACCTCAGGAGGCACCATTTCAATGAATGCTTAGATAAGCTCAGAGATATGATACAGAGATGGCATGGTTCTAAAATATCTATGGTTGGTCACCTTGTGCTTGTTAAGCACTGTGCCATGGGTCTGATCAGCTATTGGATGCATATGGGTGACATCCCTCTAGCTGTCTTATGAAGAATGGAGCTGTTACTTTCTGACTTCCTTTGGGTTAGCTCGCTGCACCCCTCTAGTTGGTCACGTTTAGCTTACCCGCTTGGCGAAGGTGGCTTGGGGCTTAAGAGACTTGATGAACTTACAGATTACCATTCATTACGTCACATCAAGAAGTTCAACCAAGCTCAATGTTTATGGAGCTCATGGCTTTCTTGTAGGTATGGTGATACCTTGTCTATTACTTCCAAGAATGGCTCTACTTGTCACAGACGTATGGTAGCTCTATGGCCTTCCTTCTCATCTTGGGAAGGCAATGATCTTTGGGAGAACGCAAGACAAAAGCATCCATCTGATAAGGCTTATGGAAATCTTTGGCTCTCTAAGCACTATCCTAAATGGAGTCTTACTACCTTTAGAGCACTCACTAATGTACTACCTACTATGGAAAATATTAGTTCCTGGTCGGGAGCTCCTGTTCTTGCATGCTTACTTTGTGGCCAACACAATGACTCCATCACTCATCTTTTTGGGGGCTGCAAATACTGGAAATATATTTGGGGATGTGCTCAACTTAAACTCAACATCAGAGCCTCATATTCTGTATATGAATGCCTCATGGATCTTGGTAAAAGGTCAAAGTAATCCAGAATCATTGAACTTTGGGCCATCACTGGTGTTGTTCACTTCATTTGGGAAGAGCGTAATAAAAGGCTACATAACGGTGGTGCTTCTGAATTTGTCGCCATCTTCAGCCGTCTTGCACTTGACATCAAGAGAATGTACTTTACTTTTAAATCTTGTCTTGATTTTCCTCCTATTATAGCTAGGAATTGGGATCTGCTGTAACCAATTCCTAGATGTGTGTAGTCACATGTATGGGTGTGGCTTGTAACTTTGTCCCCTTTTAGGGGGTTTATGGAATATACTTACCCAATTTTCCAAAAAAAAAAAATTCACAAAATTTACCAAAATCTACATGAAATGCAATGCATGAGATGGAAAGGTCAAAAGAGAAATTTTTTTGAAAAATCACCCAAAAATGTATGACATTAAACGACATATATGCATGCATGCAAGAAACACACAAGGTCAATATAGACAAGTATACAATTTATTCAATTTTTTTGATCATCTTGCAAAAATGTAGAAAGAGGACTATTAGAGGTAAAATGAGGCAAAACAAGGGCTTACCGCCCTACCAATCCAAATGTTTAAATCATTATGTCCTGAGCGTGAAATAGAAATCTAGAATAGTAGGATAAATGGTATGGAGTCATGGAAGACACCCGCCAAGTGTGAGGAGAGATCAAAATAGCATTAGGTGAGCAACATGCCACCATGGCCATGCTCTACAAAATAGACATTATGGCTTGCAAGCAACACGGGTGTACTGTGGAGCATGGCCGTTCCTAACTTCTTTCTGTGTCTTATTTAATGTCTTACAATATTCACTTCAATTTTGATCTTCCCTTTGGTCAAATTCTTCATGTGTCATTTTTTCTCCATCGTACCAACTCTAACATGATTCACAAACAACAAAGCTATTCAATATGGTGTTTGTATTTTTGGAAAAGCAAAAGCATGACAAAACAATAAGGTTCAAGAATCTCAAACCACATGGGTTGCCTCCCACTAGTGCTAATTTTAGAGCCTTCAATCAATCTTGTTGCTTTTACTTCATCATGTGTTCACACTAGAGGTGTCTCCTTATTATTCTAAAGTAACCCTTTCTAGAGCTTTGACGACATATTCTTCCTCCCATGGAGCGTATAATGATCTAAAATAAGGACTTTCCCTATATTGTTTAAGGGGATCATGGTAGTTTAGAATGGTGCCTAGATCCTCTTCACCCAACATGTGTCTTTCTTCCTCAATGAACATAAAGAAGTATCTCTTCATCCTTCCATAAGTGATTGTCAGAGTGTCTGCATGCACATTTATTTTGGCACCAACTATTGAAAAGAAGTGTCTTCCCAAGATAATAATCTTTTTTGCCCATCGGGTCAATGTCCAAAAATAGAAAATTAGTTGGAAAGGCAATTTTTACCATTTGATCTAATGCTAATATCACATTCGTAAGCATGCCCATAGGCATTATCCTCGATCTATCCCCCAATATTACGACACACTATGTTGGTTCCAATTTCATTAAGCCCAACTGTAGGTAGATGTAAAATGGTATGATTCTCATGGCTGAGCCTAGACCTAGGAGAGAACATTTGATAGTTCAGTGAATGATATAGCAAGTAATAAGAATGTTTCTTGGGTCATCCCTTTTCTCTAGAAAGCCTCATATGATGATGAAGTTCACATGTTTTTAGCTATGATTTGTTTGGGTAACATCAATACCACTTTCCTTCTTCCCATGCAAACATCTTTAACCAAGGAAAACAATATTTGGATGCCTTCTGTCCTTTGTAACAAAGGATTCTAGGAAGCTCCTAGCATAACTATGTATGACTTTGGTGGATAGTTATTCTAAGGCATCATTTGAAAATCTCCCACTTGTATTAAGACCTTTGGCAGGAATTTGTGGACCTTGGGGTGGTATGAAGAAAATTCTTGTCTCATGTGGTGCAGCTTGGGTTATCATTGACTCCTCATAGGATGGCATATCAAGCATCATCTCTTTCAAAATTGTTGGGACATCAAAACTTCTGGTACCCACAACACTTCCATATAATGGTGGGGTAGCAGATTTTTCTTTTTCAAACAAGGATAGAACAAGTGGGGGTGCATCCCCAAGCAAAGGTGGAATGTTGGGAGTCATCTTCTCAACATATGTGGGTCACTCAATATTCTTTTCTCAAGAAGTGGAGGGGGACTTTGTGTAATCTTCCACGGTGTAGCAAGAACTTTAATGAAACTCTCAAGCAAGAATGGAACAATAGGATTATTGATGCTCTTAACTTCACCACAAGATTTCTACGATAGTGGTTATTCTCCACAAACCTTGGTCATCTCATTCTCCCTACCCATGAATTCTCCAACAACCATCTTCCCACATATGACTGACACCATATTCACTTGTTAAAGGGAAGAAGGTGGAGCTCGTGAGGAAGATGGTGGTGGTGGTGGTGGTCTTTGCTGAGGGGGTTTTGGGTTTGGGAGAATGAAAGTTGGTTGTTGTGGGGGCTATTGCAAAGGTGATTGTTGTGGTTGTTGCAGAGGGGGTTGATATTGTGGAGGGGGTTGTTGATATGATTGTGGTGGAGGTGGAGCATATTGGTAGTTGAATGGAAGTTGTAGAGGTGGAGGAGCATAGGGTTTTTGGGGTCCTTGATATTGGTCCAATGTGGGCACTTGTCCTTGTGGTGGCCCATAAGTGCCTTGAAGAGCACCCATGGTTCCACTAGCATTGTTGGGATTGGACATGGGTTGGGAGGGGTGTCTCCCCTCCTCAAGTGAAAGCAAGATTTTATCAAATCTTTGCTTGAGGCAACTAATTGTTTGCCCCTGAGTGGACACATCTTTCTTCACCTCATCGAGGCTCCTCAATCTTTACAAGACTTCATATTCAAACCTTGAAATATGTGTTGGTCCTTGATGTTGTCTTTGTTGCCCTTGGCCATCTTTACCTTGTTGTTTCCAAGAGAAATATGGGTGATTCCTCCATTTTGGGTTGTAGGAGTTTGACATTGACCCATGGTAATTACAGTTGACAAAAGATTACAATGCCTTCACTTCTTCATCAAAAAAATAAATGGCCATGGCAGATTAGCTTGTGGAACCCCCAACTCTATCCTTCATCATGTTCACCATATCAACCAACATCTTTACAGTTTGAGGATTGACCCCGTATCTAACTAGAACAGGAGGAAATGGGGACCCGTTCCTATCAAGGTGATCTTCCTTTCTTAAAGATCGGTGGTGGGAGTTCTCATCTTGATGCTCAAATAGGGGCCAAGACTACTCTAGGGGTTTAGCTATGAATGTCCCTCCTCAGGAAGAGTGAATAGCAGTCTGACTTAGCTCAACAAGCCTGGTGTAGAATGATTTCACTAGCTGCCATAGAGGAACTTCAAGATGAGGGTAGTCACACAAGACCTTTGAAATCATTCCCAAGCTTCATGAAAGGGTTCATTCTCCCTCTTGGTGAAGGAGGTGATACACCTTCTCATCTATGTCAGCTTTGCTATCGGATAGAACTTCTTAAGGAATTCATTCTTTACCACCACCCACATCACTAGATCATGCTTGGACTTATACCACTCTTTTGCATTTTATTTTAGGGAGAAAGGAAAGAGGGTCCTTCTTATAGAGTCATCCATGTAGCTGGGCTACAAAAGGTTGAACAAGTTTCTAGGAAAGCATCAATGTAGTGGTAGGGATTCTTGTTTTCCATCTCGTAGTAAGCGGAAAGGAGTCCAAGAAGGGCTTGTGGGATGGAGAATTGTTGACCAAACATTTGGTCAACAAGGGTGGTGATTGGGTAGGTGTAGTTCCTCAGGGTGAAGTAGTCATGAAGAGGGCGGTTGGATTGTTGTGGAACTCCCTTGGAAGTATTCTATGGAACACCCCAGGAGGGATTTGAGCATCTAGGCCTTCCATTTCAGATTCTCAGTGTTGTTTGCAGCATTGCTGATGTCTTCTTATACCTATCTTGGGGTCGAAGGGAGCCAAGGCAGTAGAGGTCAAACATCTTCCAATCATGCACAACAATCACATGAACAATACACAAACAAACAACAAGATCTAAGTTAGAACACAAGTATGCAAAAGTAAGCAAAGAATAAGGAATAACAATGGTGAGGGCAGTCGGAAAAAGCTAAATTACTGTCACTAGCTAAGCGAGCACCTATACTCCCTGGAAACGGTGTCGGAAAGCTTGGTGTGTTTTATGCACTTAGGATCTTTTGATATTTATAAGGGGACCCTAAACCAACACAATCACATAAACCAAACTATAACACCCACAAGCGCACGAGATCATATTGTAGTGTAGGCGAGAGGCAAGTAAAGGGGTTGATCAGTAGGGAGATAGGGGCACTAGAACTAAGTTAGAGAAAAATACATTCCTAATGTGGAGAGTAGGGATTTTAAGGTTTGTTTCATTAAACTAAGGAGGCAAGCAATTAAAGCCAAGAAGGAAACTAGTTTATCATTAACCCTAAGTTACCCTAAACAAGATAAGTATGACTAACAAAACAAGACAACTAATTAAGCAAGAGCAAGAAACTAGATTTATTTTACACTATGAAGTAAGTTAAACACTAAAGAAGCTGATGACCTAGACTACAACTAACTAGCAAGATCAAAACTATCAAGCTCAAAATAGCACTAACTACTCAAGAAAAACCTAACTATAAAAAACTAGGCAATATATTAAGAGGAAATTAAAAGTAAACAACTAACTAGCATGAGCAAGATAAGTTAACAAAAAGGGTTTTAGCAATGATAAAGATAGGTGTGCCATTTGGAAATGATAGTTGGATTCCAATTGGAGGAAAAATAAAACAAGCAAGTTTCATCATTCATTATAGATTACTAAACCAAACAACTAGTGAAATGCTAAGAAACCAACCTATATTGATAATTGGCCTAAGGTATAGGTGAGATTTCAGTAGTATTTGACTAATCTAGGTTTCTAGTATTGGATTTCTTATTCTAATTGGGAGCCAAAGGTAGAACTGGGGAGTAGAGGTGAAGGTATTTCACCCTACATTACTCACTAGCTAGATTTTAGCAAACTCATAGGCAATTACGCCAATCAACCCTATACTAGATACTTAGATCACACACCTAGGAGAAGGAGAGGTCATGTATGTAGGGGAACATGGAGTGGTAGCAAGGGATCCACTAGTTGGACCTAGGAGCAACTCCCAAAATAGCCCCAGATATGCTATCTTCTGCTAGTCTTTGGTGGCTTGAAGCACACAATAACAAGCAATGTATATTTTTAGATACAAACCATAAGTAGAGGCATGGGAAATGAGATATCAATAGCAATAAACTATCATAGAACGAAATTATAAAGTTTACAAATTATCTTTCCCCAACATGGTATTAAAGTATCATTTTTACCCCAAACAGCCAACCACAAGGGCCTTAGCTACTCATAATGTTACAACCCCATTTTTGGGTTCTTTTGCTGAGAAATATAATTTCTCATATTAAATATTTTTGAACGAATAAATAATATAATCTATTTTGAATAAATGGATTTCATTTACAATAGCCTTGTTTTTTGATTTGTGGGCTTTATTGGCTATTTGGCCCAATAACGAGGATATTCAATTAATTAATGAATAATTGAGAATTGAGATAAGGAAGGTGTGGAAACCTCTAGAAGGAAAATCCAAAGAGGATTTCGTGCCTCTTAGATTCCTTGGGTTCCAAGGAGTCCAAAGTTGCAAAGAAAAGGCAATAAGAAAAGAAAATATCAGTTAAGTATTTCTTTGTTAATAAAGAAATTGAAAACATTGATGAAATAGGGAAAATATGTGAAAAGAGGTATATTTGAGTTATCCTTAGTGGGATTTCATATCCCAATGATTCCTAATAATAAAAGGAATACCAATGACGAAAATAAAAGAGAAATAAAGAGAAATACTCAAAAAGGAATTATTTTAATAACAATTAAGAAAGATAATGAGAATAATGCATATTGATGCATTTAAGGATAATGAGTATTCCTTAAAGAGGAATTTCGAAATAATGAGTATCTTGGGATCCAAAGAGTCCCAATAAAGGAAAAGGAAGAGAAAATGCCATAATTATAAAATAAAGAAATAATGGATATTCATAATCCATTAATTATGTAAAGTTGCTAAAATAAAGTAATTGTTATTAAAGGAAATAGGATTTCATGCTAATGATTTAAAAAGCAAGAAACAAAGAGATTAAGTATGAGGATTTTCAAAATCCTAATATCACAAGGAGAAGGTATATCAAATAAATAGAGAGAGAGAGAGGAAGTGGCTTGCTTCCTAATGAAGGAAGTTGTTTCCTTTTAGGAAAAGACCTTGCAACTTCGTGGATGCACGTCTTGGGGTGCGAAAACCCTCCCCTATATAAGAGGTTGGCCTTCTGGTTCGAGTTCTAAAGAAATTTCACACATATCTCTTCTCCTTCTTCGTTGTTCTTGGTTACAAAACCCTAACATCGAGTGGAGCTTTCTCTGGAGCAGCAAGGAAGTGCAGGACCATCTGGAGGGAGGCCTGACATCCCTCGAAGATCTGTGCATGACTGGACGATGTTCCTAAGCATCCAACTTCATGCAGTTGTCCGCGACACACCTGCAGCGCAGCCGCAACAGGGCTGCGAGGTGGGGAGTTTGTAGAACTTGCTCCCAGCCTTTCTGACCTTATCCGGGGCAGCATCGGCTGCGCAAGGGAACATCGGAGGCAGGGGAGCAGTCCGCGAGGGTGGTCGAGGTTCCAGAGTGGGAGGAAAGATCGCGCTACTCGCGATTAGGGCAGCAGGCCGGCGCGCCTGGATAAACGCGAGGAAGAAGAAGGCAAAGGGGGCCATTGGACGAAGTTGCCCCTCCGTGGGCTGTAGAAACAAATCACTTACCGGGGTCAATTCAGACTTTTGGTTATATTTTCAAACCAACGATGCATGGGAGCTTGGCGACGTGTCAATCCCTTATTGGCCGGAAGGTAATTTACTTACTAAAATCATTATTAAAGATTGGTAGCTCCGATGAGAACATGTTATACATGAAAATTAATCAGAAAATCGAGGGGAATCCAAATAAAATATAATTGAAACCTGATTCCCTATGCAATTCGAAAAGTATATAGAGATACTATCTTTTATAGTTTAATCAATGAAAAACCCTAACCTTTGATGATTAATAAGTTAGAAAGGGTTAAATGAGTATATAAAGCTGATATTAGTCTGTTAATGATAAAAAGGATCATTAAGATTGAAAAAGGACGAATTTGCATGTGATTAGTTTAATTTCAAGTTTAATGTGCATGAATAATACTTTAATGGGTCTTGAAACCCTAATGTTGGTAAATTCGACTCTTAATGGATTTAATTGACTAATTTCATGAATAAAGTGGAATATGATGAGTCTAAGTTATTTTGAGCATTAAAGTCACTGTTTTGTGGAAAGATAACCTTAATGTAGAAATTAGGGTTTTCGTTTGAGTCAAGGAAGAATTAATAATAAAAGGGATTCATATGGGGTTTAGACCATCATGAATTATGAGTTGTTAATCCGAAAGAAACAAAAGGTGATAATTGAGTCTAATAACCTTGAAATAAATTAAAAGGATAAAGAAGGTAGTCTTGGTAAAAAGAGAGAAGTAATCAACTTTAATTGGGCTTATGGTGTTGAAATTAGGGTTTATGAACTAAGAGAGCATTTAATATGATAAAAGTGTTATGGAGACAAAAACCCTAATAAAACCCTAATGAGGTCTAGAAAACCTAAGGTGGAATCCAAGTCTAGCTTTAGAATGTTCTGGATAAATTATAACACTTGGATGTCATGCATTAATTTCAGGATACTTGTTGATTGCTTGTTGCTTGTTCTTTATCATTATTTCTTGGACAACAAGTTGCTCTGGATCAGGTATGTGGTTACGCTTATGACTAACCGATGTAGTTTTTCCAATATTTTGTCGATGTTTTCATCATGAACTGAATTAAACTGTTGTATGTTTTAATTCAAGAAAATTATAAAGTGAATATGATTATCACATAAGAAGTTATGCCTACTAGCTCAGATCTCAGTCCCTCATGTAGTTTGATGGATGACCTAGTAAAAGGCTACCAATGGGGTAGGCAATCAGGTCCGTAAATGACTTAGTAAATGGCTACCAAGGAGGTAGGTCCATCAAGTCATATCGAGTTAGAGATTGGAATTCCTACGGGGAGTGCCATGCAACTCAACCCTAGGTATTGGTCTACCTGCCAGGTAGGATCATGCAGGGTATAATGAAGATCCACCAAGTGAGAATGGTGGTATCCATGTCCACTGCAGGGACACTATAGGGATAAGGGATAGGAATGGATTGAGTAGTACTTCTTAAAATGTAATTTGAATGTTTAATGATAATTGGTTACCTACATTGTTACTATAGTTGAACCAATTTTTGTGATACCCCACATACCAACTTTGTGTTGACCGACGTTTTGTTTGTCGGCGTTTTAGGTACAAATGAAAAGAACAAATAGTAAAGTGGTATATGTGGAATTAAATGAGAAGTAACGTGCCCCGGAGGATTAATTAGAGTAGCATCTCCATGGATAGAAGTTTAGAAATCCCAGTTTTGCCAAGGTAAGAAAAGTTTTATTTTATACCAGTTTTTAGCCTTAGTTGGTAAAGTTTATTTAATTATTATTGATTATTTGTCAAACCTTTGATCCTGTTAATTGAATAATGGCTCTGACCTTCGGGTCTCCCTTAATTGGGGGTTACCGGGAGACGGGGTCGTTACAATTGGTATCAGAGCATAGGTTCCTCATCTAATCTTTAATAATTATTAAATTTTACAAATTCCGTAGAACCCAAGGGAGTTATTAGAGGATTATCCGAAAGACAGAGGTGTCTAGAAAAGGATCATGAACGGGGGCTGGCAAGATTTTCCTCTGCACCGCTAGTCAGAATACGAGGACTCCCCGATTCGTGTGACTGCCTGGCCAAAGTCTTAGGGTATGAATTGAAATAAGATACCTTTAGGACTCTCTCATCTTGTTCATCCCTTCTCAACTCAAATTCTACTAAGGACCTTAAGGATTAGGGTTTTCTCTCTTTTCCTCACCCTCTTGAGGTATGGGTAAGGTTGATAAGGATTAAGGGATCATCCATCAAATTATTAAAAAGCATATAAATAAGATGTCATGGACATAAGCTTAATAGAGTAAATGTAAAGGAATAGATACATGCTTAGGCCGTATGACATGAGTTGTCTTTGCCCTCAGGAGAGATCTGAGGATAGACCTCCTTTGTAGGAGGATAAGTAGAGAGAGAGTTAAGCTTGGAGGTAGAGACCTCCATTAAAAGTAGAAACCTAGCACATCCTTGAGGATGATGTTAACCCTAACCCTAAGTGAAGGCTAGAAAGAAAGATGACATGATGAGTTAGATATCATGGTTGACCGAGTGTTTAGTTGGACATGCCTTTGGTATGCCATAAGAAGGTAGATGACCTAGTACCTTGGGCGACCCAACCCTAGAGAGGGTCGTGCGTGCTAGAGCGAAGGATAGCTCCTTCATGGATGAGGATAAAGGAGAACCTATAGTTACCCTATGGGCTTAGACAAGTGGGGTATAGCTCGATGAAACCCTGGTTAAGAGATCATGATGGATGGCTTATGAAATAAGCATAAAGGGTTATGAATGATCATGATAAAACATAAGTTTGAAGCATAGGTTTCACCCATGTGGAGGTAAACCCTAAGGATGGTTGAGAGCTCATCGTCAAGAGTAGTAATTTTGAAATGTTTTCAAGGCAACGTTGCATGATTCCTGGAGGCTGATGATATCTTGGTTGCCTTTAGAGGAACCAAACCCTAGAGAGAGGACGATGCTTCTAGTACCCATGGTATAAGTGGTTACCTACTAGATGAGATAGAGAGTGCTTTCGACCCTGAGGAGGTTAAGGCACCAGTTGTGAGGCTTTATACCTAGTAGTTGTCCGGGAAGAGGAATCAACTCTGAAGTGTTGCTTGAGTAGAAAGATCATGGGAGTACATGACATATCTTGGACATGTTGGATTCCTAGTTAAGAGAATGAGCATGCAGTTGGACACCCGGAGGCGAACCTAGGGTTCCTAGGCCTAAGAGGGGAAGCGGTGTACCCAATGCTCATGTTGAGATTTGAGTTTCTATAGTTTCGAGCATGGTACTCTTAATGTGTAGAGGTAAAGGAAACCCCTTAAGGTAAGGGTATGTTTGATAAACCCCTCACAAATAAGTTGTTTTGATGTTGAGGATGAGGACAGGTGTGACCTAGCTTGGCTTTGTAGGTGTCTGGTTGTGCCTTAGTAGCTTGCCAGGGCTAAGCATGCTCATGCGGATGCATACCCTAAACATAAGGATGTTTATCACGAGTTGTAGTTTCCTCCCATCCTGGGAGAGGGATCCCTTTAGTAGGGTGTATATCAGTTCTGCTGGTTTTGAGGTGACCTAAAGAGGTCTCATAGGATCTTGAGAAGATAAGCGAAGAGTACATGGTATGAGAATGAACCTGTAGACCCATAGATAACCATCCCTAGGTGCATGTGGATGTGTTACCATGGAGGTAGCCGGTATGGGACCTGACCAAGGTAGGCAGGTTGCCATGACCCCTATGAAGGGATGAAAGTCAGTCAAGAATGCAGAGAGAGATGATGAAGGATTGGGTAAGGTTCTATGTTGAACATGTACTATAATGAAATCCTAAGTCTATCCTAAGGTCAGGTAGGGATAAGACCGATGGAAGAAGGAGTTGCCAAATTCCCTAGTTGCACATGACCATAGGGTCAGGAGGTAACAACTATCATGGTCCGAGGGCCATGGGTTAGGAGATTGATCACATTCATAAACTCATGGGACCTAAAGGGAAGATGAGTAGGGCACTCTTTGGATGCATAAGGGAAGAGGGATGACCCCAAAAGTGTTGAAACCCTATAGACTTAGAGGAGATGACCAAGGATTGTGACCCAAGTAAGTTTGAGACCAGTTTCCATGGAAATTATGTGGATATCATGATGTTTGTGGTATAGAGACATAAGCTGCACGTTTCAACTTGGATTTGAAAGTGTACGGGCAAGGTGGGTTGTACCATCTCTACTCTTGGAACAGGAAGAACTCTATATTTGGACTGCAGCCAAATACTTATTTCCTCTTGTTATGGGAGTGAGAGATAGGACAGTACGCATGCCATACACCAAGGATAAAAGATGATGCGAGTTGAAACATTGCTACAAGGTATGAGGACAGAGATGATAACATACCCTTGTGAAGTTAATGGTGCATGGATGGTTTACTAACATTAAGAATATTAAGGAAGTCATCTTGTAAGGATGTTTTATCAGGAACTATGTGGAATTTGCAGATTAACCAAGGTTGAGTTCGATCATAGTGAGTATGAGCTTAGAGTTTCTTGTTGAAGACAAACTTAGAGTTTGACATGAGATGATAAGTAGAATACATGGAAGAGTATGTCTTCAACGTTACCTAATATCGAAGGATGTGAAGTGGTAATGGATGCTCTGGTGGAGATAGAGCTACCTAGTTTGGCTAGAAGGGAGTGGTGAGGCTAACCCTACGTTTGGAAAGAAGATGTGTTTTGGCAAACACTCAGATGTAATGAGATAGGTTGAACAAGTTAATTATTGTTTGGTTAGCCAGTCTAGTCCTTGACGTAATGAAAGGATGGTTTAAAGCCTCAGATGCACTTCTCTGGAAGAGAATTTGATGAAACCCTGTTTAGAATGGTTTAGGGTTTCCGAGGTATCAAGCTTGAGGGATCATGACATACTGGAGATCATGATTTTAAGATCACCATATACCATGGTATTACTGAGATGGTAGCACTTTGGATGCTTAAGATGAAGATGCATGTGGCTTGTGGCCATGCATGATAAAGGTAAAGGACGAATACCAGTAACCCAGTGTACCAATATAGAGGATAAAAGAGTCTCTGAAAAGGAATGAGAGTTCATCACTATGGATGATGTGGAAACTCTCCCCTTAACCAAGGAAGATCAATGAGGGTTAAGGTAGATCACCTTACCTAGATGATAGGAAAAGAAGAGTATTGTCAAGTGACAGATCGGGTTGAACTACTTATAATAGAGAAAGAAATGGTTCAACAACATCATGATGTGAGTTCAAAGAGTTCTTGAACACGATTAGAAGGTTTACTTCCATGCGGAAGAAGTAGGTACATGAAGAACTCATTTTAGTACCGTTTATCACCCCCAACTAATGAGTAGTATGATCCACACTAGAGGGTCTGATGAGAGCAAATGTGCTTGTTCAGGGTGATACAAAGAGACAGTTCTTAAGATGTGATGTTAACCACCATAGCCTTTATCGGGATGTAAGAAGCTATATAAGGAGGGTGTGTCGGTCACCACTTCATTATAATGATGTTGGTAAAGGAGGCCTCGTGAAGGTCATAAAAGAACCACAGTGTGTGCAGATGAAGTCGCTTGATCGTGTAATGGCTGAGAGAGAGCCAAGGGTGACATGCGTCATGAGCTAATACAAAGCAGACTGACATGCAGTTCACTGTGGGAGAATATGTGATGCAAAATTCTGACCCCTCTAAGCTACAGCTAATGAAGCTGAGTCCCCGATAAATGGGTCCATTTGAGATGGATGGGTGGATATGATTGTGTTTAGCTTTGCCCCACAGGATAACATGATGTGTAATGTGTTACATGAGTCCGATCTAGAGCACTATGTGAGAGACCCAAGCCATGTGTTGAGCCCTGAACCTATTCAGCTTTTGAGAGGTTGAAATGTCCTGAGTCACCTATGAGGGTACGATATACCAAGGTAAGAAAGAACTCAGATGGAAGAATATGAGATAATGAAGGTTCTTGGGGAAACACCATGGAAGGGGTGAAGCCACATGGGAGCCATGATGGACATATGGAAGGTTTATCCTGTTTGATTGCTTGCTTGATGGAATTTTGAGGACAAAATTCTTATAAGAGGGGAAGGATGTTACAACCCCAATTTTGAGTTCTTTTGCTGAGAAATATAATTTATCATATTAAAGATTTTTGAACGAATAAATAATATAATCTATTTTGAATAAATGGATTTCATTTACAATAGCCTTGTTGTTTGATTTGTGGGCTTTATTGGCTATTGGTCCCAATAACGAGGATATTCAATTAATTAATGAATAATTGAGAATTGAGATAAGGAAGGTGTGGAAACCTCTAGAAGGCAAATCCAAAGAGGATTTCGTGCCTCTTAGATTCCTTGGGGTCCAAGGAGTCCAAAGTTGCAAAGAAAAGGCAATAAGAAAAGAAAATATCAGTTAAGTATTTCTTTGTTAATAAAGAAATTGAAAACATTGATGAAATAGGGAAAATATGTGAAAAGAGGTATATTTGAGTTATCCTTAGTTGGATTTCGTATCCCAATGATTCCTAATAATAAAAGGAATACCAATGAGGAAAATAAAAGAGAAATAAAGAGAAATACTCAAAAAGGAATTATTTTAATAACAAATAAGAAAGATAATGAGAATAATGCATATTGATGCATTTAAGGATAATGAGTATTCCTTAAAGAGGAATTTCGAAATAATGAGTATCTTGGGATCCAAAGAGTCCCAATAAAGGAAAAGGAAGAGAAAATGCCATAATTATAAAATAAAGAAATAATGGATATGCATAATCCATTAATTATGTAAAGTTGCTAAAAGAAAGTAATTGTTATTAAAGGAAATAGGATTTTGTGCTAATGATTTAAAAAGCAAGAAACAAAGAGATTAAGTATGAGGATTTTTGAAATCCTAATATCACAAGGAGAAGGTATATCAAATAAATAGAGAGAGAGAGGGAAAGAGGCTTGCTTCCTAATGAAGGAAGTTGTTTCCTTTTAGGAAAAGACCTTGCAACTTTGTGGATGCACGTCTTGGGGTGCGACCTATATAAGAGGTTGGCCTTCTGGTTTGAGTTCTAAAGAAATTTCACACATATCTCTTCTCCTTCTTCGTTGTTCTTGGTTACAAAACCCTAACATCGAGTGGAGCTTTCTCTGGAGCAGCAAGGAAGTGTGGGACCATCTGGAGGGAGGCCTGACATCCCTCGAAGATCTGTGCATGACTGGACGATGTTCCCAAGCATCCAACTTCATGAAGTTGTCCACGACACACCTGCAACGCGGCCGCAACAGGGCTGCGAGGTGGGGAGTTTGCAGAACCTGCTCCCGGCCTTTCTGACCTTATCCGGGGCAGCATCGGCTGTGCAAGGGAACGTCGGAGGCAGGGGAGCAGTCTGCGAGGTTGGTCGAGGTTCCAGAGTGGGAGGAAAGATCGCGCTACTCGCGATTAGGGCAGCAGGCTGGCGCGCCTGGCTGCACGCGAGGAAGAAGAAGGCAAAGGGGGCCATTGGACGAAGTTGCCCCTCCGTGGGCTGTAGAAACAAATCACTTACTGGGGGCAATTCAGACTTTTGGTTATATTTTCAAACCAACGATGCATGGGAGCTTGGCGACGTGTCAATCCCTTATTGGCCGGAAGGTAATTTCCTTACTAAAATCATTATTAAAGATTGGTAGCTCCGATGAGAACATGTTATACATGAAAATTAATCATAAAATCGAGGGGAATCCAAATAAAATATAATTGAAACCTGATTCCCTATGCAATACGAAAAGTATATAGAGATACTATCTTTTATAGTTTAATCAATGAAAAACCCTAACCTTTGATGATTAATGAGTTAGAAAGGGTTAAATGAGTATATAAAGTTGATATTAGTCTGTTAATGATAAAAAGGATCATTAAGATTGAAAAAGGACGAATTTGCATGTGATTAGTTTAATTTCAAGTTTAATGTGCATGAATAATACTTTAATGGGTCTTGAAACCCTAATGTTGGTAAATTCGACTCTTAATGGATTTAATTGACTAATTTCATGAATAAAGTGGAATATGATGAGTCTAAGTTATTTTGAGCATTAAAGTCACTATTTTGTGAAAAGATAACCTTAATGTAGAAATTAGGGTTTTTGTTTGAGTCAAGGAAGAATTAATAATAAAAGGGATTCATATGGGGTTTAGACCATCATGAATTATGAGTTGTTAATCCGAAAGAAAAAAAAGGTGATAATTGAGTCTAATAACCTTGAAATAAATTAAAAGGATAAAGAAGGTAGTCTTGGTAAAAAGAGAGAAGTAATCAACTTTAATTGGGCTTATGGTGTTGAAATTAGGGTTTATGAACTAAGAGAGCATTCAATATGATAAAAGTGTTATGGAGGCAAAAACCCTAATAAAACCCTAATGAGGTCTAGAAAACCTAAGGTGGAATCCAAGTCTAGCTTTAGAATGTTCTGGATAAATTATAACACTTGGATGTCATGCATTAATTTCAGGATACTTGTTGATTGCTTGTTGCTTGTTCTTTATCATTATTTCTTGGACAGCAAGTTGCTCTGGATCAGGTATGCGGTTACGCTTATGACTAACCGATGTAGTTTTTCCGGGATTTTGTCGATGTTTTCATCATGAACGGAATTAAAATGTTGGATGTTTTAATTCAAGCAAATTATAAAGTGAATATAATTATCACATAAGAAGTTATGCCTACTAGCTCAGATCTTAGTCCCTCATGTAGTTTGATGGATGACCTAGTAAAAGGCTTCCAATGGGGTAGGCCATCAGGTCCGTAAATGACTTAGTAAATGGCTACCAAGGAGGTAGGTCCATCAAGTCATATCGAGTTAGAGATTGGACTTCCTACGCGGAGTGCCATGCAACTCAACCCTAGGTATTGGTCTACCTGCCAGGTAGGATCATGCAGGGTATAATGAAGATCCACCAAGTGAGAATGGTGGTATCCATGTCCACTGCAGGGACACTACATGGATAAGGGATAGGAAGAGATTGAGTAGTACTGCTTAAAATGTAATTTGAATGTTTAATGATAATTGGTTACCTACATTGTTACTATAGTTGAACCAATTTTTGTGATCCCCCACATACCCGCTTTGTGCTGACCGACGTTTTGTTTGTTGGCGTTTTAGGTACAAATGAAAAGAACAAACCGTAAAGTGGTATATGTCGAATTAAATGAGAAGTAACGTGCCCCGGAGGATTAGTTAGAGTAGCATCTCCATGGATAGAAGTTTAGAAATCCCAGTTTTTCCAAGGTAAGAAAAGTTTTATTTTATACCAGTTTTTAGCCTTAGTTGTTAAAGTTTATTTAATTATTATTGATTATTTGTCGAACCTTTGATCCTGTTAATTGAATAACGGCTTTGACCTTCGGGTCTCCCTTAATTGGGGGTTATCGGGAGACGGGGTCGTTACACATAACTAAACAAAAGAGCAAAAAGGAGAGAAAAAAGAGGCATAAGGAAGAGATAGAAGGCCATGGAGCTTGTGGAAGAATGTTCTCCTTCACCTCCTAGCTATTGTATAACAAAGCACCTCACTCCAAAGATGGAAATGGCATGATAATATGGGGGATTTTGGTAGAAAACCCTATAAAACTAAGGTTTTGGGTGGAAATGCGGCGGAAATGCAAGGAGGTAGGTAGGTGAAGATCTTGTATTCAAGGAAGGTGGTAATGAATGCCATAGAGTAGCTAATCAGTGGGTAAGCTCATGTTGTGGTCCCCACCTATGTATATATAGGTGGTGGGGAAGAACTAGGTTATGTGGGCGTAGAAATGGAAATGTAGTGGAAAAGTTGGGTAGGGTTAGGTGGTCACCACGATCGAGGTAATGTGCCACGGTCATGTGGAGATTGAGTGTCACGGTCATGGGGGATGATACAAGCATGGTGGAGATATATTGTGAGGTCGAGATAAATTACTAAGTGGCCACGACCGTAGTGGAGGGATGGTGCCACATTCATTATGCTTCTTTTGCCCGTCTTGTCTTTTGCTCGCCACGTTCATGGAGCGCACCATGGGTGAGGTGGCCCTCATGGGCCACAGTCATGCTGATGGCCACGACTGTGGTCATTCATGTGTATTTCATGCAGGTTCACTACTGGTATTTTGGACCATTTCAGCACGGTCGTGGCATGGCGGCATGGGGGTGATGAAGAGCTTCAGCCACGACCATTCCTCTGGTCAAGGACGTGGTGTCTTAAGTGGCCATGGCCCATTTGGGTGACCACAGACGTGGACATTCAGGTACAATTCTTGTGACTTTACTGTGACCTTTGGAACCATTTCACCATGACCGTGGGGATGTAGTACGGCCGAGGTGACACTTCCCTCTTCAGATCTTGGCTCCAAACTTCTTCAAATGTCTCCCTTTTTCTCTCAATCAATTCTTGTACATCCAAGGAGTGCTCATGGAAGATCTAGATCCATCTCTCTCCTTTGCATCCAATACATGCACAAGTGACCTGAAAAACATGAAAAAATAGCCATAAGTGCATTTTATATCATAGCTCATATTAAGGGAATTTATTTGCAATCTACCATGTTTAGATGTGATTATAATGTAAAACGACACAAGATGAATCCCTAAAATAGGGCTACATTAGGTGCGGTAATGATGGGGTGGTGGAGGTGGTGGTGGGGCCTTGGTGGAGATGGGGGCTCTAAGAATGGTAGGGGAGGTTGGAAGAAAGGTCTTCTTGATTATAGTCACAATAATGTTGACTCCTTCCAGACATGAATTTTATTGAAAATCATGGAAAAGGGATTTTTGAGTCGCAAAAGCAAAGAGACGATAGATCAAGGCAGGATAAGGAGGAAGGGTGGCAGAGGTGTTCTTTCCTGTTCCAAAGTAGGTGATGTGATGAAGGACGTAGCAGGACCACTTGACTCTGATATTTGTCAAAAGATAGTACATTATCACAACGATGTTTTTTTCAATCTTTGTTTGATTTTTCTTTGAATGGACATTTTAGTTAACCACCAATACAATAATACAATTTTTGATATCAAGGGAAGAGTATGAAAGGGTAGACCTATTCCTATAAGGGACATTGGACTCCTTCAAAAACTTATGAATATTAGGAAGTGTAAGATCATTGCTCATGTAGAAAGCCTTAGGGTCAAGTATGTCATAATAATCATAGTAGTCAGCCCTCCATGAGTTAGTAACCTCAGTACCATTGAAAAGGATATTCAAACAATCTTCAAAGATGGTAAATTAGGTATCGACAATCATAGAAGTTAGAACTACCAAAGTATCAGGTGGGGGACATTTGTAGTGTAGTTCCATTGGATATTTGCATATAACTCATGGACCTCCTTGGTGATAGTGATAGAATTGGAGTAGAATAAGCATTCTACACAAAATTTCCTAAGGTGATGGGATGCAAACATCTAAGTGACCTCCTTTATAGTCTCACTCGTGGTGAAACGAGGTTCATATAAAGATTGAAAATGGAAATGATTCCTAGGGAGGAGTTACTTATAACAATTTAGAGTGTGTGAGGATATAAGAGGTTCCATCATAGGAGACGAGATGAGGAGTAGAATAAATCAATGGTGATCCAACAAAGATGGCTCTCTTCCAACAGATAGAAGCCATGAAGGTGGATTGAGAAGAAAAGGTAACTGAAAGAGAAGAAAATGTCACAAACAAGTTTCCTAACCACCTAATATGGGTGTGGGAAGTGTCAAGGGAAGTCAAATAGATCTTCAGAGAGGAGAGTCACACCCAGGGTTGGAGAACTAGAGCACTGGAGCTTGGAATCAATCAATTTTTCTCTAGTTGAGATGGAGAAAAGTTGGACAACACCCTATTTTAATTTGGACCAGTTGCATGATCAATCGAGTTTTTTGGGGTGGAAAATCGATCAAAATTGTAGATCAACTTAGTTGTGGGATAGCAATCGATCGAGTTTTCCTTTCAACAAGTCGATCGAATGGTCAACCAGTCCAAACCTTAGAAAGTTTAATCCAAGCCTCTATATTTCTATATAAATGTAGTTTTCTAACGTACCATGCAGTTTAGACATATTAAGGAACCATTCACTCATCATAAGTTACTATTTTGTGATAAAACATTTGTTTACAAAAATACCAAAAAAAATCAAAAAAGGCATGGAAACATGTCAACTATAGCACTTAGCAAGAAAGAGATGAACCATTTTAAGGAATAAACATATAGGTAAGAGAACATCTAGCTAGAAGTCATGTCAATACACTACAACAAACATTCACATTAGTGGCCTTTTAGAAATGCCACTAAACATGTTTAGTGGCATTTGTTGACACTTAAAAAAATGCCTCTAGTACCAATGCCACTAGAAAGATAATGGCGTAAGTTGTAAACGCCACTAAATGTTTGTCTTTAGTGGCATCGAATAAATGCCACATAAAGGCCACTAAAACATCATTTGGCATTTATACAAAAGCCACTATCCATCAATTGGCTTTTATACAAATGCCACTATTTTGTATTATGTTGGTGTATGAAAATGTTCTTATTGAGTTTAATGGCGTATAAAAAAAGCCACTAATGACTACTAGTTTTGTATTACTATATTTTCATGGCTTTTAGTCATTCAATTTTCAGTTTAGTATCATGATTTCTAAATGAATGTCAATTGTAGATGAACTCACTTGTTTGAAAGTATGAATTTTTTTTATAAACAATTGAGAATTACATGGGGAGGACATTTTATCTTGCCCCTAATATTGAATACAACACCAATGATATAATTTCATACAACATTTTACCCTGTCCCTTATATTGAATTACATGGGGAGGACATTTTACCTTGCCCCTTATATTGAATACAACACCAATGTTTACTGCTGCATTTTATGGTTTGCAAAATCTTCTTACTAAACAAAGTGGCATACATGATGTCTTCAACATTGTTGGAGCTGGCTCAACAACTGTTACTATATCTGATCTCATATTTCCTGGTTCCTTGAGATGGCAAGTGCGGAATATGCTCCTTGGTTCTGCACTTGGAGCTACGTTTTGCTTTCCACTTGGTTGGGCCCATCTGAAACTTGTAGAGAAGGTAGCTGAGTGTCTAATTCTGGTGAAAGTGATGCAAGAAGCAGGGTGGGTGCGGCAATTGAAAGGCTTGAAAGTAGCCTAAGAAAATATTTCCTGCACGTCATTGGCATCAAATATGGAAATAGTTAAAAAGTGACTTATCTTTTATTTGTATCATGCCAGCAAAACACAAGTTGAATTCAACTTTCTTTTTTATCATTTACTTCCACCTACTGCAAGGGTTTTAATTGGTTATGTGCTTGTAGTTACCAGTTTCATGTATCTAGCAATGCATAAGGTAGCATCTCAACCATTTAAAGTGTGTGAATTATAGCGTGAAATGGATAGACGCTGGAGATCTTTATGAATAATAAGTTGATCCTTTTTCCATTATAAAAAAACATTATCAAGTTGAAAAATTAAGGCAAAACAAAATCCAAAGTACCAATGATTGTCCCTTATTGATTAAGAATAAGAGGAAAATATGATCATGGTAAAATAGAGAAGAAAGAAAACAAGTAAGAAGGCTTTGTACCTTCTAGTTGTTGGTTCCATATTCAAATCACTATCACTGCAGTGCGGTTGAGCTCTAGATCTCCATTTTGGTCTTCCTGGTTGTTGATCTCCATCATTGTAGGTTCCAAATCTTTGCATCAATCATTTTCTGTCTGCTATGTGGTGCATTACAATGCAGAACAGTCTTGACACAATCAAGGTATAAGGAAGGGTGTTCACTTGGTTCCCTACAAACAACATGATTTATAACCAAAGAAGAAACTCTTTAATACTGAGAGAACAATTTTAGAATCATATAAAATATATACTGACAAACTTTGATAGTCCCAATAGTTTTCACACCTAACAGATTTCATGAAGGAACTAATGCCAAGATCATATCAAAATTATTGGTAACGAATTAATAAGCCTGTATTTAAACAAAACTCTTTTTCAAATTCAAGAAGACAAATGCTACCCAGAAAAATTATGTATAAAACTGTTCATTGACAGTCGGAACACTAAGGAACCTTATACTACAAATCAAATGTTCATACACCATATATGGACAATCAAATCTACAAAAAGATAGCTCACAATCATGGGAACAAGATGAAGAGAAAATAAATCAGTCCACCATATTCAAATAAATCAGTAGTTTAAACCAAGATAAGACGCTCTATGAGATTCTGAAGAGAAGGCTAGAAGAACCTTACACAAAACACATGGGTTGCATACCTTCCTGGGATTGGTTTAGTATGATAATACTTTGTAGTAACCATAGTGTAATACCCACACAAGGAATGTGCCATATCCAGAACATGAGTCATCTTTCCAAGAAATATATTGACAGGTATTGCCTCTAAGTGTCCTATTTCCATCGAGAATATCATCCCAATTGTCAAATTTCAGGTTGCCCTTTGTGCTGGTGTCTATATATAGTTGTTTACCATTATTCGTCAATACTGAAATTGATCGTGTAACATGATGATGTGTTTTGCATACAAACAAAGTTTCAGTTACAAGACTAATATGTGAGAGGCATGTGTCAATTATGTGAGAAATGTGTTCATCGCTAAAAAGACTAATAATATCAAAAATTTATATTCATATGGGATACAAACTTGAATGTGATCCTCTAATAGAGTTAATAATTTGTGATCTTCATATTTAGGGGTGACTGGTTCCTTAGATCTGTAAGATTGCTCATGAGGAGGATAGTTAGCATGTTAATTTCTATTATTTAAGAAGGTCGTGTCTTTTGGGAATTCAGAGTAATCATATTACTAATAGTTCTTAGTTGACAAGGCATAACTCCTGTGCTAACAACTTCCTTCCAGATCACAGAGGCTAACAAACATTCAAAGGATAGATGTTGAATGAATTCACTATTAGCCCTACATAGAAAGTAGTAAAAGGTGATCATCATGCCCCTTTTACGAAGGTACTCTCTTGTAGTTAGGTATTCAGTACAGTTTGGTCTAAGAAATAATTCTAAATCTCTTAGGCATTTGATGAGTCCAAAGCCACCAACCCCACTTGATTTCTTGGTTCTTTACTCTAATAAGGTTCTTGGCATAGTTCAAGACTTCAAGTTAATGAATTCAGCCCCATACAAAGTAATAGCATAATCTTCTATAGAAGAGGTACCAACATAATTTAAGAAAATAGACGGGTTTCATTCTCCTTGTATCATTAGTATTCCACTTAACTTTGAGAATAACAAAGCTATGAGTAGTCAACTTCCCCCCCCCCCTCAACTTTAAGAAAAGAGAAGGATCAACCTTGTCATAAGAAAAATATATGTTCCTCAAGCCAATGATCTCTCCACATGGGCACTTTATTCCCATTTTCCAAATCTAAAACTGGTCTTTCACATAATAACTTCATAAAGTTGATTCCACATATGTGAGTAAGTGGGGGTATGCCTACCCTGCTAAATAGTGTCACCTCGTAGGTATATACCATGAAGAAAGTTGACGCACATATAATCCTTCTTCTTGCCAAATGCTTGAAATTGTTGATAAGCCCATCTTTGCAAAAAATCCATAAAAAGTCCTATATTTAATCCCATTAGAAAGTGATCAGAAAAATTAAATACATACCAAATTTTTGCATTATAATGTTTATCATGTTTTTTTTTATGATGAGGAACCCCTCTCGCACGAGTGCCACTTTTGTGACCCCCGTAGACAAGGTAAAACCCGGAACCAACCACATACATGGGGGCACCGCAGCATGCTCAATAACATGGGGCCTTAACTGCACCCTGGGGATTTTCGCCGAGGGTCAAACCCGGGTCCCTTTTCAGGGACTTACCGAGCCGCACCATCCGAGCTACTCCCCGCCCCCAATAATGTTTATCTTGTTCCCATTAGTATACTACCTAAAGCTACTTTAACTTACATATTCATGCCACATTCTAAGGTATCATTTTATTTTCTTTATTGGTTGAGTCCAAACTTTTGTCGTGAAGATCTGTCTAATGAATGGCATCTCCATTCTCCACAATGCCTTGTAATGTGTCATCTTTATTTTATGAAACATATTATTTAAAGTTTATACCTAAAGATCAATGAGTAATGGATAGAAATAGGTCTCCAAGGAGCCCTAGACAACCCATACTAGCAGAAAAATTATCAGTCACAAGACAAATCTTGTTTAATCCAAATGCAATCAGTGTTTTTGCAACAACTTTTGCAGTATCAATATACATGTATAGAACATAAAAAGGCATATATAATTATCGTACCATAACCTCAAGAAAAAATCTATAAAATGAGATAAATCTTAAGCAATTAACCAATTCTAGCTTCAAACTAACCTCAATATTAGGTGCAATTGTTTGAACAACCTGCAACAGAAATTAAGCAAGGCCTTCTACTTCACATGTACATGAGTTGTATGGTCATTACGTACAACAAGCAAATTTAGGAAATTGATTATCATCTTGTAGGGTTTTCTATACAACGGTGAGTAGGGCTGCAACAAATAGGAAGCACCTGGTGATAGATCACTAACACTATGATAAATAGACTACCTCATAATATGAGGCATATATATACCAAAACAGATAAGATAAAACAACCCCGTATAAAGATAGCCAATATGCTAAATGCAAAGTATCAATGATAAAAAAGTAGACACAAGAAGGAAAAAGAGGCAACAAACCTGATAAGACCATCCTCCCCATTATTATCGGTGGGTTTAAATAGAGAGTCTATCATTTCTACCTTAGGTGACTGAGTCCTAACAACAGCTCTGTACTTGGAGATTAAAGGCCATTCTCGAAAGCTGACAACCTAAGACACAAGCAGAGCAACATAGAACACCCCAGATAAGAAAAATGAACACAGTGACATATAGATTTGAGCCCAATAAAAATAATGGGACGAAAAACCCATATATCTGCTAAGGAGTCAATATTCAAAACGTACATCAGCTGTTGATGGCTTGTCCGACTGCCCAGGGCTCCCATGGTACACATCCATTCCTAGTATAATAGTTGGCACTTGGGAGGTCTTTGGCATGGATGGAGGATGCTCAACTATGGTGAACTTCTTTGTGCACTATGACACCTGCATACTTATTAGCAAAAACAATGAGGTAACTTCAAGCTTGAAAATTAGTTGAAACATAAGACAATATCACAAGCATATGTACTTATCACATAGAATGCTTACATAGAACCTCAAATGACTTGGAATTCTTGACATTCATAGATATATTGTCCAAGTCATGTTGCAAGCTAGTATCATAATAATTGGTACAACCACACCTTATACAACCAATCATGGTATACAACCTCAAATGACTTGGAATTCTTGACATTCAATCCTTTGCATTTGTACAACCACACCTTGTACAACCACACTCCAATAAATGGTGAACTATAGTTTTTATGCATTTGTACACCCACACTCCACACCTTGAACGACCACACCTAAGACACAAGCAGAGCAACATAGAACACCCCAGATAAGAAAAATGAACACAACGACATATAGATTTGAGCCCAACAAAAATAATGGGACGAAAAAACCATATATATGCTAAGGAGTCAAAATTCAAAACTTACAGAAAATATTTATGGCTTGTCCGACTGCCCAGGGCTCCCATGGGACACATCCATTCCTAGTATAATAGTCAGTTCTTGGGAGATATTTGGCATGGATGGAGGATGCTCAGCTGTGGTGAACTTCTCTGCACGCTGTGACACCCACAGGCTTATTCAGGATCTCATTTGTTGTAGAAACTTGAAGTGTGTTGTTAGTAAAATCTTTTTATGTATTTCGTTTAACAAAATGAGACTGTTCTAGAGTATGGCTCCTAAACAAAATTTTGAACTAGAACTATAATTCTTGGTCATTTGAGTGCTATTAAAATGCTATGAAATACAAATAAACTCAAAATGACTTTTATTAAACCCTTTGATCACTTTTCTTTATGTTTATGTGAATGGCATTGGATTTTTTTCAATTTCATTCTTATGAATAAAAATATTGGTTTTTAAGAAAAATTAAAACAAATATTCCAAACAGAAAATTGTGTCAGGCTGCACTTGTATCCTATGTTTTCAAAAATGGTTGTACCCATGCACTCGTAGTCTACCCATATCCGTGCTTCATAGTGTGTATGTTATCAAGTATGTCATTCTAAAACCACATGTCTAAGAAAGCACCAATGCAATCAAATGATATGAAATGGAGAGAACAACAAAAGAAATATATGTAATCATTTTGTCTGGTTAAGAGAAATGCCTAAATATATTATGCATAAAAAAAGTTAACCTTGATAGAAAACATAACAACTGTGATTATTACTGGAATAAGGTATGAAGCAGTCTTTTAGTGGTTGATAATGTGCTATGTGCTATCTTATTTTTTATCAATTGAAACAGCAGAAGACTAACATGAGATATGTTAAAAACCACGTTTTTGCATTATGGAAGGATGTTAACTGACCATCCAGGTAACTGGTAAGAATTACCATTGAAAGATATTGTTGTGTCTTGAGTATTAATATTGGCAAACAAAGTTGCACAAGCCCCAGAAGATGCTTTATATACATGGGCCTACAAAAAACAAGTTTTATGTCAGTTAACTAATCATGGGTCCACAGTATAGTTTAATCGGTACAAAAGATAGTGAAATGGATTATCATAAGGAACTATGTTTCTATGAGATTATAGTAATGTTCCACAAGAACAAGAACGTTCGTAATTGTTGTCACCTAAGTGTCCACGCAATCGATAAGTATTGCATTGTAAGCTACACTGATACTGTGCACAAAACCTCTATCAGAAGGGGAACTATAGGAAAGTCTCTCTGCATAGATAAGCATGCAATTAAAGAGCTACCTCTAAATGGACAAGATATTTGCATGAGCTATTTATGTCTGAATACAGGGATGGCTACTATTGAGGAAATGATAATAAGCTTATTCAAGGTATTAATCTTCTTACAAGCTCGTCAATTCATCAACAATGAAAACTGTCTACTTGCAATTAAAACATTCATCACTACGCAGGTTAACTGTAAGATTATGATATATGGCAGACATATGCACTTCATGTGTTATATGCAGCAGTACATGTGAAATTGTTACCTCATTATAAATATTTCTTGACAGAATTCCTTATTCATCATAGAGGTCACGCGGCCTGGCTTAAGTATTTTAATTGCAATCTCCTGACAAAAGTGTGTACCTGTGAAGCTGAAAAGAAATCATTCATAAAAGTGAGATCTTATATTGAAGGCATAAAGAAAAATTGGAAGGTAACTCACATATCTCCACAAGCACCAGACACTAGGGGTTTCTCAAATATTAGATTCTTGTAATAAGTAGGAAGGGAGTATTAGGAAGTCACCTCTTCCAAGATCGTCATAATCAACATGCACAACAATAGCCCTTCCAATCACTGAGTTTGGCCCAGTAAGATGAATCTACAACAATAAATTGAAAATACAACCTGACGTGACAATTATTACAAATAGTACCTGACAGAAAAATTAGAGAGAGGACTTACCAGCCTGTCAAATCTCTTCAAAGTAACAGTACCTAACAACAAACATAAATACAATCAACAATCATTTTGTAAAGATTTTTCATAGATTGCAAACAGAATCATGTATGGGCATCTAGTTCTGCTTTCTTCTTTTATATTTTAGAACAAAGAAGAAACAACAACGCGTGCACCATTGTCACCAATCAGTATCAATTTCTGTGTTAATGTTTATAGAAAAATGTTAGCAATTCTATATGGCCTGTCCTCACAAGGAAATTCCTGTAATGGATTTTGACACCACATCTTCCCATATACTGGTACAGAGAACCACCGGTTGATTTGTCCCAGCTTTCCTTTCTATACTCTCACATCAGCAACCCAGACCAGAAAGAGGTATTGGTCTTTTCCATTCTATTTTAAAGCAGATGTATAAAATAAACAAGAAAGTCTAACATCAAAAGTTACCATTGTCTGTGGCAGTGACATTCCCAGTAAGATGGTAGATGCTGGCTATGGCTGTCAGGGACGCAAAAGACTGGGACTTGCCTTGAAAGTGCTGGGATAGGCCTCTCCTGAATGATGATGGTAGGGGAAATGTCAGACACGGTGACGTGATAAATCGAAAAAATAGAAAATTAAGTTGAATGCTGAAAATAAATCCTGGTGTGATTACTTGATGGGCAAATCGGCCATCAGTGTGGCCATCTCGTACAGAAGGCTCAGCTGACTACACAGTGATGCAGCATCATCCATCAAGTCTGATGATGAAGACAAGTAGGAGGAGGAGGCAGACGCGGTCTCACAGAAGCTGTTATTTGATCCTAGAGAAGAAGATGAAGTAGAAGGAGTAATTGAAGAACAAGGTCCATTGCAGGTGGTGCCATAGCCACTCTGAATCCTGAAGTTGCCTCCGCCATCATGACCTATCCTGTCGTCCACTACTGCAGCCTGTATCTCAAGTAGGCCAACACAACCACCGACGAATTGGGCACGTTAGCCGCTGCCGTCCCCCCAGGAAGGGAAGATGAGCCCTAGGTCGGCTGCCCGATTGCCAGAGCAGGGACTCACACGGTTCACTGAATTCTTCCCTTGGCTAAATATTTTAGATTAGCAAGTGATCCACTTTTAATTTGGCAATTTTAGATTTCCACTAATTAGATATATAAATGCCTTTAATATTTAGTCTTTTTTAGAAACTCTATAATAGGTGGTTTACTGGCATTTTATTTAAAAATGCCTGTAAATTGGATAGACAATGGCCCTTTTCATAAAAGCCACTAGAATAAACACCACTAATGGGGATTTTTGTTGTAGTGATATCATCAAGAGTAGTTATAAGAAGCTTTGATCTAATAAAAGTAAATTGCTCTCTAAGTAGAGGTTTAGTGAAAATGTCCACATGCTGATTTTCCGTGTCAAAATGCATGATATAAATATCCTTTTTGGCAATGTGGTCACAAAGAAAGTGACGGTGGGAGTCTATATGTTTATCTCTACTATGCAATATAGGATTATAAGATAGGTTAACTATAGTAGTATTATCACAATAGATAGGAGAAGCATTAAAATGAATGGTAAAGTTTTGGAGCATTTGTTTCATCTATAGGACTTGAGCACCTAACAACTTCCAAATACAACATATTCAACCTTGGGAGTTGAAAGAGAAACAATGTTTTGTTTCATAAAGAACCAAGAAACTAGGCATGGTCCTAGGAAGAAACAAGTTCCACTTGTGCACTTTCTATCAATCAATCAACCTGCATAATCAATATCACCATCGACAGTAAGAGTAAAGTATCTTGACTTGGGATACCACAGTCTAAAGTTTTGAGTTTTGGCTAGATACCTCAAAATCCTCTTAACCTCTATGAAATGTTATTTCCTAGGACTTGATTGAAAAAGAGAACAGAAGTGAACACTAAACATTATATCAGGTCTAGAGGCAGTTAAATAGAGTAAACTTCCAATCATACCTTTCTAGAGCTTGTCATGTACCTTTTCTCCTTGCTTATATCTGTCAAGCTTCGCAGTGTTTGACATGGGGGTTTCCATTGGCTTAATTTTATCCATCCTAAAGTGCTTAAGTAGTTCATTGGTGTACTTTCTTGGTTGATGAAGTTCCCATCTTTTATTTGTATGATTTGAAATCCAAGGAAGAAAGTAAGATCCCCATAATGCTCAACTCAAACTCACTCTGCATAAGAGCACTAAACTCCTTGCAAAGATAAAGATCAGTTCCACCAAAAATAATATCATCAACATCAATTTTAATAATCAAGAAATTGCTAGAAGTGTGTTATATAAACAAGGTAGAATTGAATTTGCCCAAGATATATCCATTGTCTAGAAAAAAGTTTGTTAGTTTCTCATACCAAGTTCAAGGTGGTTGTTTGATTCCATAAAGTGATTTTTGTAACAAATAAACATGGTTAGGAAATTTATCATATTCAAAGCTAGGTGGTTGAGCAACATATACTTCCTCCTCAGTTGTACCATTGAAAAATGCACTTTTAACATCCATTTGATAATTTAGAAAATTATTATGACTAGAAAAAGAAAGAAACATTGTAAGTGACTCAATTCTTGCTACATGTACATATGTTTCATCAAAGTGAATACCATCCTACTAGTTGTATCCTTGAGCAACTAACATTGCTTTGTTTCTTACCACTTTTCCGCTTTCATCAATCTTGTTGTGGTTGACCCACTTGGTGCCCATGATCATTCTATCACTTGGCCTTGGCACAAGAGTCCACACTTGGTTCTTCTCAAATTGTTCCAACTCTTCTTGCACGTCTAGGATCCATTCATCATTCTTGAGAGCTTCTTTGACATATTTTGTCTCAAGTTGAGAGATGAAGGTGTTGTCTACTTTTTCTTTGTCATAGGCAACTCGCATCTCCACCCTTTCAAATGTATGTCCTATAATGATCTCTATTGGATGATGCTTTGCAAAGATGGGGTTTGGATCCTTCTTTTCTTATTCTTTCTCTTCTTCATCAACTAACACCTCTTTTTTTATCACAATGTTGAGCTCTTTCAAGTGAGCAATCACCTCATCTGCAACATCATCTTTAATTATATTCTTGGAAATAGAGGGGTTAGTCTAAAAAAATCTAACATTGATATATTCTTCTTACATGTTTCAATGTTAAATACTCTATTAGCCTTGCTAGTAGTGCTATAGCTAAGAAATAAATCCTTGTAAGACTTTAGATCAAAATTGTTGAGCGAATCCTTAGTGTTCAAACCAAAACAAGGACAACCAAACACATGAAGGAAATCAATGGAAGGATTTCTAGCCATATCTCGTAGGGGGTTTTCTTTAAATATGGATGAGTAAAATATTGGTTTTGCAAAAAACATGAATTACTAATGAATTCACACCAAAACTTATTTGGAGTGGCATACTCTAGAAGCATAGTCCTTTCCATTTCCTGTAGTGGCATATTCTTTCTCTCTACAATGCCATTTTGTTGAGCTGTTCGAGGTTTTGAAAAGTTATGTGCATACCTGAATTCCTCTCAAAACCATTCCAACAAATCATTTTCAAATTCTCCCCCATGATCACTATAGATGGAGATGATCCAACAAGAACCTCCATTTTCATCTCATTTACAAAAATTAAAAAAAACATCGAGTGCATTACTTTTTGAAATAAGAAATAAGGTCCAAGTATATCGAGAAAAATCATTGACAATAACAAGACAATACTTGCTACCACGAAACGATTGCGCACACATTGGTTTAAATAGATCAAAGTGAAGATGATCAAGAACTCTTTTGGTGATAATGATTCCTTTGTATTCAAAGGAGGACTTGGTTTTCTTTCCTTTGGTATGAGGTTGGCATTCCTCATACCTTTTAAAATCCAATTTAGGAAGTCACTTCACCGAACTCTTTTTGCTCAACTTCTTCATTTGATGCATATTTACATGACCAATCCTATGGTGCCATAAAGAGATATCACTCAAATTGGCAACAAGACATCTACCAACAATAGGCTTAATAGAGTCAAGCACAATGATATATATATATATATATATATATATATATATATATATATATATATATATATATATATATATATATATATATATATATTACCATTTCTAGTTCCCTTATATATAACATTGTAGGAGAGGGAGTCTAGAAGAAAGCATTCAAGTGAGGTAAAAAGAACTAGATAAATACTATCACAAAGTTGACTAACACTTATTCAATTGTGATGTAGGCCATCCAAAAGAAGAACATTCTTGATGCATAGTGAATCACCTACATCACCCTCACCTATCACCTTACTCTTGTTGTTGTCACCAGAAGTCATTGATCCTCCTTTCTTCTTTGTGAATTGCTTGAAGTGGTATATTTCACCTATCATATGCTTTGATCAACTACTATAAACAATCCATTTTCTTTTTACCTACAAGAAAGGAAGATATCAGTGGCCAATTCAAACCTTAGGATCTGATGTTAACTTGGGGACCCATTTCATTTTTTGGTTGTTGTCCTTCTATCTACAAGGACAATAAGTAGAATAATGGTCATCACTCTCACAATGCACACAAACCATAGGGTTATTAGATCCAGAAGTTTCTGCATGGAAGATAGGAAGTCCCTTGCTCTTTTTCTTACCCTTTCCCTTGCTATTGCTCTTGGAATCTCCCCCTACATAACCCAAACCACTAGTACCAACTTTTTTGGTAGGTGACCTAGAACTTTGTTGAGATATTTCTTCCCTTTGAGGAATTTCTAAAAGAAGGCTCTTAGTTTGTGATTATCATCACTAAGAGTAATGATAGTAAAACATAAGCTAGAAAGATGATCTTGTTCTTGAAGTAAGTTGGCCTCCAAACAGAGGGCTTTAGGAATCTTTTTCTAAAGTAATACTAGGATCTTCATGACTAGGCAATAAAGGTCTAGAAGAAAGATCATTAACTTGAGCAAGCAATCCAACATTTTCATTTCTAAGCATAACAAGCTCATCAAGATAAATTCTATTTTGATACTTAGTATCATCACAAGCAAGATTAAGTTAATCATTTTTAGTTTTAAGTAAAGCAAGCTTATCCACTATGGATTGGTTTTCTTCCTTAAGAAGTATGATGTTTTAAGGTAGATCCCATTCTCTACTTCAACTTTATTGAATTGAGCTCCAGATTAACAAACTTCCCTTGTAACGAATCAATTCTATTAAGATGCAACTTCTCATTTTGACCAAGAATATCAATTTTAGCATATAAACAATCTATGATCTTACCTAACCTCTTCCTTTTATACTTGCATTTGAAATAAGAAGAAGAGTGGGTAGCATTAAGCATATCAATAAGAGTTTTGTTAGATAACTCATGCAATCTTACCTCACTTACCTCACCCATATCTTCACTTGTAGAGGCCATGAGTGCAAGATGGCGTTCTCCTTCATCGGAGCTTGAACCACTAGAATAGGATTCCTCCTAAGCTAGATGAGTTGCATCCTTGCTCTATTTGTATTTGCCTTCCTTCTTGTATTCATCCTTCTTCTCGTGGCTTCTATTCTGGTAGGCTTTCTTTGCCTTGGGGCAATAATTCTTGTAGTGCCCCTTTTCACCACATTCATAGCATTTAGGAGTAGAGGATGAGGAAGACTTTCCCTTGAATTTCTTGTCATTGGAGTAGTGTTCTTCATGATCACTAGGACCATCATCTTCTATTGAGGAGGGAGGAGAAGACCAGAAAACAAGTTCTTGTTAGAGAATCATTGAATCCACTTGATCTTTGAAGGCATTGTATTTGATCTTCTTTGATTCCTTCTCCTCTTGGTTGTCATCTTCCTATTGATTTTATAGCCTTGGCTCATGATCTTGAATGTTGCCAATGAGCTCCTTGGTGGCCAAGTCACCAAGACTTCTAAGTTCTTCAATAGAAGTAACCTTGGGTTCCCATCTC
This sequence comes from Alisma plantago-aquatica, assembly GCA_963693085.1. Lineage (NCBI taxonomy): Eukaryota > Viridiplantae > Streptophyta > Magnoliopsida > Alismatales > Alismataceae > Alisma > Alisma plantago-aquatica. Next base: position 672,097,624 of record OY856410.1, read on the forward strand.
TTAGGATTTTGGAGTTGATAGTTCCTATATCCAAGGTGTGGCCTAAAGAAACAAGCCCATTGATGATGATGTTAAGACTTGTGTACATCTCGATCACTCTTGTGTGCCTTCATAGGTAATGTACAACTTGTTCCAAATGTCATGGGCTTTATCCCAAGATGAAATATGGTTGAGCTCGGAGGGAGTGATGGAAGCATAGATGATGCTTATCGCCTTGGCATTCAAATACTTCTTCTTGAGTGTTTCTTCATCCCAAGTAGCTACATCACCCACCAAATCCTTGTATGGAAGAATCATCTCTGTCCACATGTTTTACTTCATCTCTTGAAGGTAGAACTGCATCCACAATTTCAAATAGCGGAAATTTGTATCAACTAAGACCTAGGGTCTCATGGAGAAGCCTCCCTCTAGGTTGAGGGATACAACTAATTCTACCATCTTCTCATCTTGTGGGATATAAATAGGAGAAAACTGTGTCTCTAACACAACTTGTTGGATGAAAGGGATCTAGAGGGGGGTGAATGGAGCTAAAAACACTTACACAAAATTCATTATACCTTCAAGTTACTTCAACTAGGCACAATTTCAAATAGTGAATTTGATGGTAATCTAAACATGCAAAGAAAAGATAGGAGAGATTGAAACAAGTGGTTCCACTAGCCAAACTAGGAGAGAGTCAGTCCATTACCTAGAGAGGTCAAGTCCTAGGATATTGCAATCTATTTATGAACTTATATTCCATTATAAGACATACAATTCGACCTTGTTTTTTGGGACAAGGATACCCAACTTACCTTTGAGGTCAAGGGAGCCAATAACCTTACAACCAAGTTCTTACCTATTTAGAGATAGAGTCTTCTACCTCACCAAGGTATTACCAACTCTTGGCAAGTATATGGACACCTTATCCAATGAGATACCCTCTATGCAACGAGTCTTATGCATTTAAGGAAGTACCCACTCCACTCCCAGATCTTCATCCTTGTCCACCTCCTTCACTCAGAGAAACTTTTTGCACTGTCTTCTACAACTTGAAGAAGCTTGTAACTCTCCTTCACTTGGAGAAGATTTCATCGTGTTGATCTTAAGGAAAAGGGTTGGGAAAAGAGAAGCTTTGAGAGATTTACAAGCATACAATGAAGTAGATCTCTCACACAAATCCTATCTCACTCATAATGATGAAATGAAGTGTAATTAAGAGATAGAAAGGGCTCAAGTGGACTTGATGCAGTCAACTATAGAAAGGAGCTTGAATAGCATAAAGGAGTAACATTGGAATGAACACCAAGAGGTCCTATTTATAGTTGGGGGTGTCAACTAGAGAGTAGGAACACTTAGGAACGTTTTCTAGCCATTTGGGGTGTTGTAACGAATATAATTTTGAGTTTTGCAACACTCCAATGGTTGGAATCACTTTTTTTGTGTTTTCTATACAATACATTCTATCAAGTTTTCATAAAGGTTTCACCAAAAAAAGTTTTCATAAAGGTAATTCGAACGATTACACTATGCGACAAAGCCAATTTGAAGCATCAGTGGTGCGCTCCCACCAATGGTGTTACACGCTACTCAAATGGAGTTTTGAATAGATGCAACCCCACGAATGGAAGCACACAGGTGGATTCACTTTCGATATTTATAAAACCTAACTTCACACCTAGTCACACTAAAACAACTACACCTGCAAGTACACAAGGTTGTATCATAGTATAGGAAGGTGGCAACTATAGGTTTGATCCATAGGGAAAAGAGGGGGCACTAGAGCTAGGTTAGTTTGGCTGGGTTCCTACTACGGAGACTTGGGTTAAGGATTTAAAGGTTGTTTTGATTATTAAACTACTATGAAAAAGGGAGGAGTTAAAGCCAAGAGTGAAAGCTACGTTAACCCAAGGCTAGATTAAGGCTAAACAGGCAAGAAAGGATTAATCTAGGTTTGAAAGGGAAAATTACACTAAGGCAAGAAAGAGAGAAGCAAAAGAGTAATTAAAGAGCTAAGCTAGCATGAATAAGGAAAGAGCAAGGAAATAAGCTAATTAAGCAAGAAAATAACTAATTAAGCTAAGCAAGCACAAAACTAGGGTTTTAAGCAGTAAAGAGAGGTATGGGTTGTTTAGGGGTATGAACTTATCACTTAAGTTGGGGGGTGACACATGAACATTATGATTCCATTTAGATTATCCAAACCAAACAACAAGTTAGAGTCTAATGAATTAACCTAAGCTACTGACTGGCCATGGATATGCTAGGTTGTGTATAGGGGAACTAGTTCCTAACACCCCCTGCTACCCTTACAGAGCTCAATTGGGTTAGGTATTAGGTTCAATTCAATTAGAGTATAATCAAGTCTAGGTTTCTAGACTAGGCATTCCTAGGGCAATTAGGGGCCAAGGGTAGTAATGGGGAGGTGAGATTAGGGCTTTCGACCCCAATTCCACCACATTCTAGCCTTGAGAAGGATCCATGCTAATTGCACTAGAATTAACTAATATAGCTTCTTAGATCTCTCACATAGGTTTAGGGAGATTGATTAGGATGTAGGAAGATGGGAGGCAACCTAGGGATCCAAGAATTGGACCTTGGGGAAAATCCTGAAATCCACACACAAAAGAAATTTGCCTAAATTCCTAGGTGATTGCACACACAAACCAATAAGAAATCCATGGAGAATGACATAGAAATAGAATATAATCATTAACAAATGGAATTACAACATTTACATGTCATTTCCTTCCAACATGGTATCAAAGTAACATAATTTCCCCCAAACAACCCACCCAAGGGGCCTAGATACTCATAGACATGGAATATACAAAAAGAAAGGAAGAAGAATGAGTAGAGGAGTGAAAAGACATGATGAGATCAGTGAAAACTCCTCCTTATCCACCTCCTAGAAGTTTTAGCTCGAGATCCCTCCTCCAAGGTAGGTGAATGGCATGGATGTATGGTGGAAATGGGTGAAAACAATGGAAAACTAGGGTTTTGGTGGTGGAAATGGTGAAATGGAGGTGGAATGAGGTGGGAATGGATGGAGGACGAAATGAGGAGACTAGAGTGGTTGTAGGGTATCTATCTTCGTGCCCCAGCCGCCACTTAGGTATATATAGGTGTGGGGGGGAAGCACTAGGTCAAGTAGGGGCAAAATAGGTAAAGCAATGAAAAATGGGTAGGTTTTGTGAGTAGCACAGCCGTGGTGGGTAGAGGTGAGCATGGCCGTGGTGGATGGGAATGGTCGTATTAAATAAAATGATCAAAATTCAGGTTGGTGGTTAGTTTTGGGCTGAAACTGGCATCACCGTTGGGTCACCACGGCCGTTGTGGTGTAAGGGTACCACGACTGTGGTGAGCTGGGCAAAGGTGGCCGTGGTGATGTGCTACGCCTATTCTGCTTCTCTGTAGCACAGCCATTCTGTGCAACACGGCCGTGGTGGCTGTCTCTAGCATGGACATTCTTGGTTGCACGGCCGTGGTGACTTCAGCTTGACTTTGGGGTGATTCTGTTGGTTTACAAGTGACCTAGCACGACCGTTCTGTGGTACCACGGCTGTGCTGGGTCCTAGATCAGCAATTTGACTTCGTTCTTTGGAATTTCTTCGACATCTTTGCTTTAATGGATCTTTGTCCACTAGGGGTAGGTTGAGGGAGCATCAGACTTCACTTGGGGCCTCTCCAAGGGCAGATGAACCCTAGGATCACTCCTTTTCTCTCTCTTCCATCAAGTGTGGTCCAAATGCCTGAAAAACATGCAAATAATGTCCATACATGCATTTTATACAAATACGAATATTGGGAGGAATGAAATGCAATCTAATAGGTATATATGTGATTGAAGAGCAAAAAGACACAAGATGAAGCCCTAAAATAGGGTTGAATCACCACCCCAAGCTTGAAACATGCTTGTCCTCAAGTATACTCCAACTCAATCTCTCTACAAATCTTCCACAAATAAGAAATGACATATGCAATTTACAAGATGATTATTGCTGAATGGGATCAAAGATGACTGAGTGCATGCATTTCACCTCTCTCCTCTCCTACTTTCACAATCCAATCATGAAAAGAGCACAAAGCATATGAACTTCAAATATAGTGCATAGAATACACAAGTTATCCATATTTCTTCCATAGAGTTTCGGGTAAACCGTTTCATGGTGGTGTTAATCAAGGATGACTAGGAGTGTTGTTTCACATTCAGGCATTCGATCTTATATTTCAAATCACACCAAATGTCCCACATGGCTACGCAAAAGGGCAAAATGAGCTAGGTTTGACGTTTCCTAGCTCAATGGGTATGAAAGTGGAAGAAAGGATTGTAGTAAGATTTTTGGAGTGTTTTTACACACTCATCTTTTCTTTATTTGAATGCTCGTAAACATGAGCATCCTTTTATTTTGTATTTCTTTTCATTTTTTCTTCTTTTTTTTTCTTTCCCTTGGAGTAGAACGGGCATGTGGTGGATAGAGTGAAGCAAGGGGATGGATATATGGCCACCCCAAACTTTTGGAGGTGGCCATGGTTGATTATGTGCACTAGGGCATCTTTTTATGAGGCGGAGGGGTATGAAGATGGAGGAAGATTAGTCGGATCAAAGAGGGTTCATTATTATGATTCTCCATATAAGACATCCTGCATGAATATTAATCCAATACTTCATCCTAGATATCACACCACATGAATGAACAAGATGAAATTGATATATCAAACAAGTGATTCCACAAACACTAAGTGTTCAAAGCTTGATCAATTTCACAATTCAACCAAATCAATCAAAATCATAAGAGAGGTGATGCACATGTAAAAAGTCAAGCATTGATACCACTTAGCAATAATTCATGACATTTCACTTGCATTTGTCAAAGGTCGTCATTTTTACACAAAACAGTAGAGATTGGGTCAAAACACACTTTTTAGACAAGAAATCTCAAATTTGGGCAAAATTGGCCAAAATGGTGCCAAGTTGCCTCCAATCACATCTAAACCTATATTATTGAACTTAAAGTAGAAAACAAGAAAATCTTAGCTAAAACATGCAAAAATTACAAAAAATCTACATGATATGCAATGCATGGAAAAAAGAGCAATTTTTTTTGAAAATTATGCAAAAATGACAAGAAAGTAAACTACATGTCACGCATGTATGAAAAGTAGTAAACTTCTAAACTAGATAACAAAATAAGAAAAACTTTGAAAAACACCAAACAAAAAGTAAATAGCAGGTGAGATACAAAATGAGTGAAAGTAGAACAAGGGCATACTGCCCTGCCACACCAAACTTTTGAATTATGCTATTCTCAACATGATACTAAAGTCTAGGATGATAGGGTAGATGATCACTGTGGTGGTGGAGGAGGTGATCCTCCCTGCCTGTAATAGGCACCCTAGTTGTCTGACTGTGGAGGCAGATAGCTATCCTAAAAAGATGATAAAGAACTACACCAATCTTCACCCCACTGTGGGTTCCTCTGGTCCTGGGCATTCTGAAACTAGTAAAGATGGTTGACCTGGTAGTACATCTGCTAATGGTCCAAGCACATTGCATCCTACATCCGCTGAATGCCCTCCTGTGCTTGTAGTATTCTGTCTTGCGTTGCCTGAATGCCATCCTACTGTGCATGAATGGTGGCCATGTCATATGCATTCACTAAGGGTTGATGTGGCTCTAATGCCCCTATCCGCTCTTCTCTTTGCCTCACTCTTCATGCCACTCTTTCCTCCGGTGCCCGTCTCACTCAACTGTCTATGAAGGCTCTCCTAGACCCCCTTCAAAAACCAACTCAGGGATTCTATCTCCTCTGGGGTTCTCCTCCTCATATTTCCTCAATTTTTCTAGAAAATCCTGCGTGGGTCCATATTGTGCCATGATGGGTGGATTATGGTAAGGCAGCTCCAAGGTGACTCCTGGGTAAGGTGGGTTGACTTGGTAGATGATCTTCTGATCCACAACTATAATCATGGAAGAGCAAGCCAAGTAGTGCAAGTCAGCCAACTTTCCTCCATCTGCCTTTGTGTAACCTATCATGTCATGTCCTAAGGCAGTGACAATTGACATCACTATTCCTCCCATTACAAAAGGATTTGTGATCTTGGATGGTATTGTCCTCATGTGCTCAATAAGTAACTCCCCCAGGTTGACATGTCTCTCCTTAGTGATCTGACAAAGTACAAAAAGATCTTTCTTTGTGCAGCTGCCTTGGTTCTCGTACCTGCCAAAGATGGTGTTTGCTAACACCTTCTGAACATAGCAGAGGAATGGACTATGGATGGCACTCATCTTGGATTTCCCCGCTATGAAGGTACTTTGGCCGGTGAAGCATTTCCACATTTCTAGAGATGTGGAGCTCGAATCATTCTTTGCCCTTCCTCCGTCTAGGAGGGATGCCATCTCTTCACTTGGGGCAAAAATCTAATTTAGAAGCTTTGAGGTTATCTTCCACCTCTTTCACCCAATCATTACTTTAATGGTGTTCTTGCCATCATCAGTTGCTTTCTCTAGTGTAGAAAAAAAATTGTTGAGTCATCTCAATGTAAGACTCTTGTTGTAGCATAAGGATCTCAAACAATCCCATCTTCTCCATCAGGCCCTGGAAATAGGCGTAGAAGCCCATAGCCTCCATTGTTGCTTGGCAAGCATAGCGAGTCGCTAATACATTGTATGTCAAGCACTCCGGGTGCTTAGGCTCATTTGCTCTCCCAGTAGTGACCTCAGACTGTGGATGGGGATGCTACTGTGGTATCGCTTGCTACTCAACATCTGGCATATCTACATCTTCTTCATCATCTAGCACGAGCTGCCGACGTGGTCGTGGCTGCAGCTCGGGCTGCAGCTATGCTGTCAAAGAAATAGACAGTCGTGCATCTGAGACTAATGACCGTGCAGCTGAAGCTAAAGGTCTCTCAGATGAGATAGAGGGCCAGGAAGTAGATGGCGATGGTTGCGGCGATGGTAGTGCCCCCCGTTGTGGTTGTGCGGAGACCTCTTCTGTGATGTGATCCACTATGGCATCCAATTCGGCCTCCATCAACCGGGGATGGTTGTTACTTGATTTCCTTTGGTAGGGGATGACACCCCTAGTATTCTCCACTACTTTCCTTGCAAACGTGTTCATTCTTGCTAAAAAATGGAGGTAAAATTAACAAATTTCATATTTCTCCGAAGAATGGGGTAGCTGGGGCAGAATGGAGAGAAAATGGTGATTTTGTGTTTGGAAATTGGTGGAATCCGAAGATTAAGGTGGTGGAAATGGTAGGGGAATGATTGGGAATGATTTGGGGGTGATTTGGTGAGGATTCAAGGGTTGTAGAGGGTGGGCAGAACACTGCATGGGTGCTAGGGCGCGGAGCACGACCGTTCTGTTCTTTGGAGAAATGAACAAGTGATTTGGAATTTCACAAAATTCTAACTTATGATGCAGGAATAGGGCTATGTAACGACCATGCTGTGCGGAACGACCATGGTGGCTTCAGTTACCACAACCGTGCTACCCTAGTTCTATACTTAGTTGATTTTCCCAAATTCTGATGATTTCTCTGTTGAAAGTGAGTGCACCACCACGGTCATTCCAAGTCATGACGGCTGTGGTGGGCAATGTAATTGTAGTATGACACTCAAATCTTGTTCAAACATCAAAGCTTTGATCTCAAGCTGATCTTCCATTGATTCTTTGTCAAAATTTCATCTATTCTTCTTCATTTCACTCTATTCTCACTTTCACATCTCAAAACTGCACAAAAACTATCAAATACAAGTGTGTGCGCTTTCTTGGAAAATTTAAAAAACAAAGCATAAGTATCAAAAATGTAAGGTTCGGTCAAAAATTCACAAACCTAGGTGGGTTGCCTCCCACAAGCGTTGAGTTTCTTGCCTTCAGCTAGGCTTCTTGGTGATTCTTCATTCATTCATCTGTTTGGAATTCTCATGTGTCCATTCTTGCAAAACATGCATCCCTCGTTTGCGCTCAATCTATTTTCCTCATCTCTTTCATCACAATAATCATTACCAATTTCTTCATCTTGGCATCCTCTCAAATGCCCATCTGGACTTGTGAAGTGATCATGTCCAAGATCTCTATCTTGGACTCGTCGGGTTGGGGTCTTGTACATGTTAATGTTAATCTTCATGTCCATGAATGAGACTGTCATAGTGCTACTGCGCACATGAATGTCATGAATGTCGGCATGAGTTGTAGACAAGAACGACCTTCCCAAGATGATGGGAATCATCCTATCTTTCGGCTCAATATCAAGTACAATGAAATCTGTTGGGAACATCGTGCCTTTTTCTTTATCTATCATCACTAAGACATCATCCACTCTACCCCTAGGCACTTTTATGGATCTATCTACCAACTGGAGAGTGCAATGTGCCAGCTTCAACTTGCCTAAACCCAGCTCAACATAGACATTGTATGGCATCAAGTTCACACTAGATCCCAAATCAAGTAAGGACCTGTCTATGTGATGTCCCCCTGTGTAACTAGGTATAAGTGTGGCTCCTGGGTCTTTTCTCTTCACGGGAAGGGAATGTTGTATGATCAACATTGTGCTTTTGCCTCCTTTTCAATTCCAGTGTCTCATCTAGTGCTTCTATGAATGGAGGATCACTAGTTTTTGCCGTACTTGCATGAACATGAGGCAGAACAATAGGGATTGTAGGACCTACAAAGGGGATATGTGGTGGATCATATGGAGTCCCACACTCAAAATGCGGTATCACAACATCATCTTCAGCAATATCGATCACAATATCACCACTTGGCTTCCTTTGCTTCACTTTATCAACCTTTCTTTTTCTTGCAGGCTGCTCAAGAGACTTTCCACTCCTTAGAACTGTCACAACACTACCTTGCTCATGGTGGAGAGGGGGAGCATGTTGTGGCTGTGGAGGAGGTGGAGGTGACACTTGGGGTTGAAATTGAGGTGGATAAGAGAATTGATGGGGAGGAGATAAATGGGGTTGGAAAGTGAAATTTTGGAAAATTTGAGGTGAGGGTGGTGGTGGCAGAGTGTAAGTCTTGGAATATCCTTAGAAGGAGTGAATGGGATGTACTTGCATGCAAGGTGGACTATATAAAATGTGGGAAGAAGGCATAGGTCCACTTGCTTCATGGTGGCTCGTGATGGGTTTTGAAGACAATTTTTCTTCTTGGAGAGCGATTATGGAAGATAGCTACTCTATTCTCTCTTCTAACCTTACAACATCTCTTTGAACATCATCAAATACTTTCAATCTAGAGAGAACATCTTCCTCAAACCTTGAGCTATATGTGGGACTTTGTGGTTCCTGGTAGGTAAAGGAGTGAGGTGTCTTCTTTTCTTCCCCATAGAACTCAATAGCATTGATTGAATGACAAGGAGGTTTGGGCACTTGGTTTCTCATGAAGCTCACCATTTCACCAAACATTTTCATCAATTGTGGGCTTGAATCATCGTGAGTTGGAGATGTCACACCAAAAGATAGGTCACTGCCACTAACCATACTAGAAGCTTTTATCCTTGAACTTTCTACAAAACTCTCAAACAAGGGCCATGTCTCTTCAGGTGGTTTAGCCAAAAAAACTCTCCCACAAGAAGAATCCACTATAGCTTGACTTGCATGAGATAGACCAAAGTAGAAGGACTAAACTAGCTGCCATAAAGGGATCTCGTGATGTGGACATTTTCTCAACATCTTTTGAAATCTCTTCCAAGCCTCGTGGAATCACTCACTATCTATTTGACTGAAACTTGCAATGGCATGCCGCATTTGTGTTAGCTTTTCTATAGAGTAGAATTTCCTCAAGAAAACATTTTTCATATCTCCCCAACTCATGATGTCCTTTCTTGAATCACACCACTCGTTGACTTTGTCTTTGAGGGAGAAGGAGAACAAAGTCAACATGTTTGTATCATCACTTATTGTCGACGTCCTGAAGTTGGAGCACACTTCAAGAAAGGAGTCCAGGTGCTTGTAGGGGTTCTCACTCTCTGAGCTGTAGATGATGGGAAGGAGCCCAAGAAGACCTAGAATGATGGAGAATTGCTCCCCTGGCATCTGATCAACCCTACTAGCAATTGGCAATTTGTAGTTGCTAGGCATGAAGTAATCTTGAAGTGGCTTGTGAAGTGCATTTTGGCCTTCCATCTTGTTTCCTCCTGAATGGCTTATCACATGCACAAAGCACAACCAAACAAAATAGAACAAGTTAGTAAACTAATATACACAAAGAATGCAAAGAATAATGAATAAAGAATAGCAATGATGAGGGTAGTAGGAAAAGTCAAAGCAAAACTAACTAGCTAGGCTGAGCGCCTCTAATCCCCGACAACGGCACCAAAAAGCTTGGTGTGCTCCCACCAATGATGTTACACACTACTCAATTGTAGTTTTGAATAGATGTAGCCCCGTGGATGGAAGCACACAGGTGGATTCACTTTCGATATTTATAAAACCTAACTTAACACCTACTCACACTAAAACAACTACACCCACATGCCCACGGGGTCGTGTCGTAGTATAGGAAGGTGGCAAGTATAGGGTTGATCGACAAGGAAAAGAGGGGGCACTAGAGCTAGGTTAGTTTGAATGGGTTCCTACTATGGAGACTAGGGTTAAGGGTTTAAAGGTTGTTTTTATTATTAAACTACTATGATTATGTGAGGAATTAAAGGCAAGAATGAAATCTACGTTAATCCTAGGCTAGATTAAGGCTAAACAGGAAAGAAAGGATTAATCTAGGTATGAAAGGGCAAATTACACTAAGGCAAGCAAGAGAGAAGCAAAAGAGAAATTAAAGAGCTAAGCTAGCATGAACAAGGCAAGAGCAAGAAAAGAAACTAAATAAGCAAGAAAAGAACTAATTAAGCTAAGCAAGCACAAAACTAGGGTTTTAAGCAGTAAAGAGAGGTATGGGCTGTTTAGGGGTATGAACTTATCACTTAAGTTGGGGGGTGACATATGAAAATTATGATTCCATTTAGATTATCTAAACCAACCAACAAGTTAGAGTCTAATGATTTAACCTAAGCTACTAACTAGCCATGGATATGCTAGGTTGTGTGCAGCGAAACTAGTCCCAAACACCCCCTTCTACCCTTATGAAGCTCAATTGGGTTAGGGATTATGTTCAATTCAATTAGAGTATAATCAAGTCTAGGTTTCTAGACTAGGCATTCCTAGGGCAATTTGGGGCCGAGGGTAGTAATGGGGAGGTGAGATTAGGGCTTTCGACCCCAATTCCCCCACATTCTAGCCTTGAGAAGGCTCCATGCTAATTGCACTAGAATTATATAATATAGCTACTTAGATCTCTCACTTAGGTTTAGGGAGATTGATTAGGATGTAGGAAGATGGGAGGCAACCTGGGAATCTAAGAATTGGACCTAGGGGCAAATCCCAAAATTCACACAGATAAGCAATTTGCTTAAATTCCTAGGTGATTTCACACACAAACCAACAAGCAATCCATGGATAATGATATTGAAATAGAATATAATCATTAACTAATGGAATTACAACGTTTACATGTCATTCCCCCCAACATGGTATCAAAGTAACATAATTTCCCCCAAACAGCCCACCCAAGGGGCCTAGCTACTCATAGACATGGAAAATACAAATAGAAAGGAAGAAGGATGAGTAGAGGTGTTATGACCCACATTGAGGTTAACCAGTAAATACCTCAATTAGTGTGAAACACCTTGATTAGTGTTGAGTATCATATTAAACATCATGGTTAATCAAGATAAGCTACGTCGTGAATCAATAGTTGAATTTTAAACATCTGAGGTAATTAATGATAATTTCAGTGTTAATCGTTAAGATAAATAAATGCCAAGATGTGATTAGCATTTTGATTAGCTAATACAAGCTAATTAGCATGATTTCACGCTTTGAGGGTGTAGAGGACCTCGTGGTTGAAATGTTGCAAGAGAAATCACCTCAATCGAACATCCGAGGTGAAAGTTATAACATTCTTAAGAACTAGGGTTTGGTTTTTCAATTTTTCCCAATAATATATCCATTTTTGTGGGTCAGCTACCCCTCTTCTCCTTTATCTGTTTCTGATAGAATAGAAAAACGCAGAGCGGCGCCCAGCGCCCGATCAACAACTGAAAGGGAGAAATCGAGGGGCGATTTTGGCCCCTTAGCTTCGCTCGAGCGGCACCTACCTTCTCCTTCACCTTCCTCTTCTTCAACCTTCCATCAACCTCGCCCATTTGCAGCCACGATCAGCAGTAGGTCGGCGCCCTAGCCACAGCGCCGTGTAGCAGCCACCCAGCGATCGATCGCAGCGGATAGGTGAAGAAGAGAAGCGGACGACTTTTGGGGCTCTTCACCTCCAACCAGTGCGTCCACCCTCTGTTCTCCTACCTCCACCTTCCTTCTTCCTTCCCATCTTCCTTGCAAGCAGCACCCGCCCTAGCTGCTTGGGCGGCCGGCCAGCAGCTGCAGCTACGCGAGCCAGCGGCTGGGAGCCCTCTTGGGCATAGCCATCACTCTAAAAACGACCGCCTTGAGTCCGGCCTTGAAGCCTAGGTGCAAATCTGTAGCCCCCAATGTTGATTTAGCTCCTAGCCAAGCTTGTTTCTGACCTGTACGTGAAGCTGCTACTGCTTGCAGCAGCAGGTCTGGGCAGGAGCACCTTGGGCATGAGCAACACCCCAAATCACCACCATTGACTTCGGCTATGAGGATAGAGCAAGCATCCGCAGCCCTAGCTGCGATCTGGCTATTAAAGTAGTTCTTCCGTCAATCTGGGCTAGGTGTGCCGTTACTGTGAACAACATAACATGAACAGAATAATTCCAAGGTAGAAGACAATAGAAAATTGCCCAGAATCAGGCCCTGGACGCACCTCCGGACGAATCCGGACAGACCAAATCACTGTGAGTAGAGTTTCATTCATTTATCATTAATAAACTCAGGCGTTTGAATATTTCCAGTTATATGCGCAAATTACGCTGATAACAGGCGTTATCAGGTGTAGGGCAGCGTTTGGCGTCGCCCGACTTTTTATTTCATAAACTGCTTCTAGACGTTGTTATATGATTAAATTTAGCATTTGATCAGTGTGGATTGAATCGGTAGATTTATATGGTTCATTGGAACCTAAATTGCTTGTTTGAATGGTGAAATTAGAAATTCATGTCTGAAAATGGTATGATTTGGGTATGAACCCAGACAATGAAGATTTCTGATAAATTATCAGATGTACGATTTCAAAGTTGATATGAATAAATAAAATATGCATGAAAACCCTAGTTGCATATATCTTTTGATCCTAATGATCCCTGATGACTCAGCTTAAACTCTTAACTTGATTCTCGTGACCACGTCCTCTTCCTGCCATCTGCAATACTATAACAGAACACTTCTTGTTAGAAAATTGCAGTTAGAAGGAAGACACTTAAGTCCTAATCCTATTGGTCTCTTATCGTCCCCTGACCTGGACTTAGAATAACCATGTACTCAACCTATGCTCTGATACCAAGATGTCACACCCCGATCTCACACTAACCTCAATCCACGAGATTAGGGCGCGACAGAGGGATTACTCACAAGCCAAACCTCTCATAACTTTTTAAACCATTTTAAAGACATTAAAAAGATAAACTGATTTATGCTGTAAAATGAAGTTAAACAATCTGCGGAAGCATTTTTATTAAACTGACTAGTAATATAAACAAAGTCTACAACATATTACATTGTCCGACATAAAATAAGGCATAACAGTTAATTTACATCTTTATACGCATTCTCTCTCACCCACACCATGTCCCAAGGACCGAGGGGAAAGGACTAAGAGACCTCTAACTAAACTAATTACATATACCTTCTACTGTCAAAAACTAGGATGGAAAGATCCTTCAGATTCTCGATGCTATTGTTGACCTGAAAATGTTTGAGTAGAGGAGTGAGCCTACTCGCTCAGTGAATAGCATTTCATTTAGCTATCACTAAACAACTCATCAGATATATAAAATTTAAATAAAGCATAAGTGCAGTACTAAGCAGGGCAGTTCTAATGACATAGCAAATTTACAGATAATAATCACATTTCTATGCAACAACATATATTTTAAACAATTAAACAGTTATAGAGAATTGGCACAGAAGTTCAAATCTCTTAACATATTAAATTTACGGTGATCCTATATTATTACATTTTAGTTATGCCCCAAACATATGCAGTGCACTGTGCATATGAAGATCTGTAGCGAACTACGATCCCACCGTACAAGACTTAGCGACACACCCGGGAAATGCTAAGTCTGACTTCTCGTCCTGGTCTGCACAGGACTCTCAGGCTCTCAAGGGCCTCAGACACTCAAGGGCCTCACATCACTCTCAGGCTCTCAAGGGCCTCACTGCAGTTCCTAGGCACTCAAGGGCCTCACTGCACTAACTCTGAGTGATCTAGACTCCTCCTGCAACCTGTAGTGCATAGTCGGAGGGTCTGGGTTACCACCGTGACACACACACAGATTATTGTTGAATAACCCCTATATTACTCCAGTGCCACCGTGACACATGCACGGATTATTGTTGAACACTGGTCATCGACCATCTAGGCTCAGGGCTAGATCGGTCGTTTCACCCCAAAGGTACAGACCGCGCAATGGGGTTCTACGGTGTTGGGGCAACTAAGTCTATTAACTGATTAACATATAAACATTTAAATAGGAAAATCACATTTACTGATTTCATATCAGATCACAATACACTGTCATTCTAAACCGACAGAGCAATATATTTCAAATCATTGTAATTTCTGAGAAATTCTCATACCGTGCATTCAGACAATTTAGAAATGCATAAATGACCCAACTTATTTCAATTTGGCACATACATAGAGAATTTACGCAATTGAACATCTTATTGCACAAATTAAAGAAATTTACTTCACATATGAGAATCATACTCAACAATTATCGATTCTCTAAAATTATCGAAAAACGTGCACATTAACCCAAATCCTGGTTTGTGCATCACTTATCTCAATTAAGAGTTAATTACATATCACAAAACAATTTAATAACAATACTTGAGAATTTCTGGTAATACTTCGGAGATATGTACCATTTCATGTAAATATCAATTTACACATATTAATGTCAAAAGATATATGCAACTAGGGTTTTCATGCATATTTTATTTATTCATATCAACTTTGAAATCGTACATCTGATAATTTATCAGAAATCTTCATTGTCTGGGTTCATACCCAAATCATACCATTTTCAGACATGAATTTCTAATTTCACCATTCAAACAAGCAATTTAGGTTCCAATGAACCATATAAATCTACCGATTCAATCCACACTGATCAAATGCTAAATTTAATCATATAACAACGTCTAGAAGCAGTTTATGAAATAAAAAGTCGGGCGACGCCAAACACTGCCCTACACCTGATAACGCCTGTTATCAGCGTAATTCACGCACATAACTGGAAATATTCAAACGCCTAAGTTTATTAATGATAAATGAATGAAACTCTACTCACAGTGATTTGGTCTGTCCGGATTCGTCCGGAGGTGCGTCCAGGGCCTGATTCTGGGCAATTTTCTATTGTCTTCTACCTTGGAATTATTCTGTTCATGTTATGTTGTTCACAGTAACGACACACCTAGCCCAGATTGACGGAAGAACTACTTTAATAGCCAGATCACAGCTAGGGCTGCGGATGCTTGCTCTATCCTCATAGCCGAAGTCAATGGTGGTGATTTGGGGTGTTGCTCGTGCCCAAGGTGCTCCTGCCCGGACCTGCTACCGCAAGCAGTAGCAGCTTCATGTACAGGTCAGAAACAAGCTCGGCTAGGAGCTAAATCAACATTGGGGGCTACAGATTTGCACCTAGGCCTCAAGGCCGGACTCAAGGCGGTCGTTTTTAGAGTGATGGCTATGCCCAAGAGGGCTCCCAGCCGCTGGCTCGCGCAGCTGCAGCTGCTGGCCGACCGCCCAAGCAGCTAGGGCGGCTGCTGCTTGCAAGGAAGATGGGAAGGAAGAAGGAAGGTGGAGGTAGGAGAACAGAGGGTGGACGCACTGGTCGGAGGTGAAGAGCCCCAAAAGTCGTCCGCTTCTCTTCTTCACCTATCCGCTGCGATCGATCGCTGGGTGGCTGCTGCACGGTGCTGCGGCTAGGGCGTCGGCCTACTGCTGATCGTGGCTACAGATGGGTGAGGTTGATGGAAGGTTGAAGAAGAGGAAGGTGAAGGAGAAGGTAGGTGCCGCTCGAGCGAAGCTAAGGGGCCAAAATCGCCCCTTGATTTCTCCCTTTCAGTTGTTGATCGGGCGCTGGGCGCCGCTCTGCGTTTTTCTGTTCTATCGGAAACAGATAAAGGAGAAGAGGGGTAGCCGACCCACAAAAATGGATATATTATTGGGAAAAATTGCAAAACCAAACCCTAGTTCTTAAGAATGTTATAACTTTCACCTCGGATGTTCGATTGAGGTGATTTCTCTTGCAACGTTTCAACCACGAGGTCCTCTACACCCTCAAAGCATGAAATCATGCTAATTAGCTTGTATTAGCTAATCAAAATGCTAATCACATCTTGGAATTTATTTATCTTAACGATTAACACTGAAATTATCATTAATTACCTCAGATGTTTCAAATTCAACTATTGATTCACGACGTAGCTTATCTTGATTAACCATGATGTTTAATATGATACTCAACACTAATCAAGGTGTTTCACACTAATTGAGGTATTTACTGGTTAACCTCAATGTGGGTCATAACAAGAGGAGTGCAAAGCCATTATGAGCTCGGTGAAGACTCCTCCTTCTCCACCTCCTAGAAGCTATCGCTCGAGCTCCTTCCTCCAAGGTAGGTTAATGGCATGGATGCATGGTGGAAATGGGTGAAAACAATGGAAAACTCGGGTTTTGGTGGTGGAAATGGTGAAATGGAGGTGGAATGAGGTGGGAATGGATGGAGGACGAAGTAGGGAGACTAGAGTGGTTGTAGGGTAGCTAGCTCCATGCCCCAGCCACCATCTAGGTATATATAGGTGTCAGGGGAGAAGTACTAGGTCAAGTAGGGGCAAAATAGGTAAACTAGTGAAAAATGGGTAGGTTTTGTGAGTAGCACGACTGTGGTGGGTCACCACGCCCATGGTGGGTAGAGGTGAGCATGGCCGTGGTTGATGGGAACGGTCGTATTAAATAAAATGGTCAAAATTCAGGTTGGTGGTCAGTTTTGGGCTAAAACTGGCACGACCATGGTGGTGTAAGGGTACCACGGCCATGGTGCCTAGCACGGCCATGGTAAGCTGGGTAAAGGTGGTCATGTCGATGTGCCACGCCCGTTCTGCTTCTCTGTAGCATGGTTGTTCTATGCAACATGGCCATGGTGGCTATCTCTGGCATGACCATTCTTGGCTAAATGACCGTGGTGACTTCAACTTGACTTGGGGGTGATTCTGTTGGTTTACAAGTGACCTAGCATGACCGTTCTATGGTACCACAAACGTGCTGGGTCCTGGATCAGCAATTTGACTTCGTTCTTTGGAATTTCTTGGACATATTTTCTTCAATGGATCTTTGGCCACTAGGGGTAGGTTGAGGGAGCATCAGACTTCACTTTGGGCCTCTACAAGGGCAGAGGAACCCTAGGACCACTCCTTCTCTCTCTCTTCCATCAAGTGTGGTCCAAATGCCTAAAAAATGCAAATAATGTCCATAAGTACATTTTATACAAATAAGCATATTGGGAGGAATGACATGCAATCTAACATGTATACATGTGATTGAATAGAAAAAAGATATAAGATGAAGCCCTAAAATAGGGCTGAATCAATGGGTCGAGTTTGTCCTATGTGCAACTTGTTTGATCGCTTGAAATTAGTTTTTCTAAGTGTAGGGATCGGTCGAGTTATGTGAGTGGCAACTTGACCAAATCAAAGAATTCTCAGAATCCAACAAAAGATCGTTCGAGTTTGAATCTTGATCGACAAAGAGCCTGTAATTAATTTTGGAAAATTGTTTTTCAGTGATGAAACATTTGAATTAAGGGATCCTAATTTTTTCTCATCTTAGTTACAAGTCATATCGTCAATAAAAGTGATTACAAAAATTATCTCAGGTGATTTGGAGTTTTTTCACAAAAGTGCATTTTGCATTGCTTTTGATTTGAAATAGAACAAGATAGGGCTTGATAAATTTTATCCTTTTCATGAACCTAATGCCTGAAATCAATCTCAAACAAACATATTAGATACATATAAATAGAACGGTTAAGTTATTATTGAAATATGGACAATGTGTAACACTTAGGTCAACACCTAGATAATGATTGTTATCTAGCACAATTACAAAAATAGGAATACTATCTAAAGGACCTTACAAGAGGACAAGGTGGCCACTATTCTGGTCCTACCACATGGTGCAACTTTCGGACCTGTATTTCTCACCAGAAAAAGCACACCAAGAGAAGATCATAGCATGGATAGTAATACCAAACATGCTAACTCGTCTATATTACAATAGTTTCTTAGAGGCAATTGGGAATAGAAAGGGAAGACGATTAAGGTAGATGTGAACACTAAATTGTAAAGGAGAGGGAAATTTGCACAAATAGTGGTAGAGTTATCAATGGGGAAACTAATGGTACCATCGATCCACATGCACAAAAAGAAGCATTTCATCCAACATGAGAATATCCCTATTGTTTATTTAAAGTGCGGGCATGTAGGAAATCTAGAAATGAATTGCATCCCTTTTATTTGTTTAAGTGTGGGCACGTAGGAAATCTTGAAATTGATTGCAGTGGAAGAACTAGACAACGACCATATGAGGAACTTCTGAGAACACACGGGACGCACACACAACATGGATAAATTGTCACAGACAATATATGCACATCCACTATAGTGTAGGCCAAGAAGGCAACAACATCCATGGAAGAAATGACCCATGATACATAGAATACATTTTGGTATCTAGAGTATAAAAATATGGAGGAGGTGGAAATGCAAGACGTAGAATATAAAAATATGGCTGCAGAATGGGTCATTGAAGGATTTAAGTGTAAGGAAAAAGAAGAAGAGGGAAGAAAGGAACATAAAGATCATAGAGGAAGTCAAAAATTGCCCGCCACATGAGGATACAAGGGACCAATACGGAGAAACCTAACATAAAAATAGCATGAGGTAGTAGGAACAACACGTTGAAGGGATGGAGGAAGGCAACCATTTCGTAGTTAATAAGGTAGGAGACGAAGTCTGTAGTGGAACAAATTTTAGGAAACTGAAGGAGTGGAAAGAGTATCTAAAGAAGGTAGGAGTACCTTATAACCAAAATCCTTCATGTTCTCTGAGAGGGGAAGCCCATGCATATACTTGAGGAATAAGAAGGTGTTAAACATAAAAGGCAATCAAGGGAACAAACTAAGAAAGTGAGGTAGGAAGGGAAAAGTATTGGACAAGGGTAAGGAGCCCACTCTATCAGTACCAAACTGATGGTAGTATTTATATGGAATATGTAGGGGTGTATTATAAATATTCTCAAAATACATTGAAGGAATTGATGCACATTATATAGTATCATTAGTAGCCATATTGGAGCCATATACTAGTGGTGATGTTTGAAAAAGATAATACAGAACATCAAACTCCCTCACTTGCATATGACGGAAGTAATTGGGTTCTTGAGAGGAATAATATTGTTATGGAATGGAGAAAGACACAATACTAAACTTCTACAAATTCATAAATAATTCATGCATTTTTTAGGGGTGGAAAGAGACTAGTGACCCTCAATTATGGAAGTACCACCGGAGGAGAAAATAGCTACTTTAGAACATTCTTGGCATAGCGGAATATGTAAAGGAACCATTGTAGGTGGCAAGAAATTTCAACACCCACATTGAGGTACATGAGAAGATGGGAAACAACATGATTGGTCAACAAAGTTGCAAAGAGTTCACTGGGGAAATATAGGAGTGTGGGTTGACTGTCATTGAAGTAAGTGGCCCTTGAATAACCTTTAGAAAAGGGCTTTCTACAAGATATATTGGATATGGAATTGGGTAATTTGAAGAATCTAGATGAGGAAGGAAGAGAAAGGTGGAGGTGATAGAACAAATGAACTCAAAATATGCATCTTTACTAATTAATATAAGAGATGGAGGACATATACATAGGGCGTCTATAGGCCTTGAGCATCCTAACAGGATGATCCTGAGTTCACTACATTTTTTTAGGACACATGGAAAGAGGAAGGAAATTACAAATAGGAGGGGGCGACATTTCTAAAAGAGGTGTATGAGTGGAATTTATTAAAGGAAAATGATAAAGGTAAGGAGAACAAGAGCATATAGGAGACTCTTACTTATGAAAATAGATCTGGCAAAATAGTATACAAAAGATGCATTATATCACGTTATAGAATTCAAAGCTGAACTGAATGAGGAGATAACAAGGTAAGAGATAGAGTGGAAACAATGGGTGCATTGTGAATGGATGGAGCTAGATGATCAGAACACACTTTTCTTTCACATGATGAAGAATGAAAGAAGATGGATGAATAAGATGATGAAGATCAAGAAAGAGCAAGTAGAGTGGGTATATTAGGATGGGGATGTGAAACATATGGTGAGGGACTATTTCAAGGACGTTTACGTTGATAATAAGTTGACGGAAGAAAGAGACATCGAGAAAATGTTACACAAAGGAGCTTTTGCTACATTGGAGGAGGACCAAAAGAGAGAAATGGGAAAAATATTAGGAGAAGACAAAGTAACAGAGATTCTATTCTCAATGGAACCATTAAAAGAACCAGGAACATATGGTAAAGATGCAAATTTCCTATGAAAAATTGGAGGGAAATTAAGAAAGTGTTGTTCTCATTTTTACACGAACGCTTTAGAAGTGAGATCACAGACTAGAAAGTTATTGAGGCTATCATGGTAATCATACAAAAGTCAGTACATCCAAAAACATGATAAAATCTTAGGCGTTGATCTCTTTCAATAATGTATGTTTGAATTTACTCACTTGAGCTAGTGTCTCACACATAAAACCATATTTGAATGACTAAATATCAATCATGTAATCAAGCTTTGTACTAGAAGGGGAATCTACAAAAATGTATTACTGGTATAAGAGGTTATATACTCAATGGTGAAGAGGCAGATAGTACATCACAAAATGACAATGAAATTGTACTTATCTAAAGCATATTGTTAGCATGAGTTGGGAATTTATTGTTGATGCTCTGTGCAAAAAAAAAGCATCCCACTAGAGTTAACACAACTCATTATGCATGGGATTACATTAGGTAAAACATAGATATTTTGGAATATGGAGCTACTGGAACCCTTCCAAGAAACAATATGATTTTAGAAAGTGGACCCACATTCGCCATATAAATACATAAATATATATACATGAATATATATATATATGTATATATAAGTGATGATGAAATGTTTAGGACACACTGAATGGGCATTAGGTCACAAGTTATCTGAAGAAAATTCAAGCTTGCTCTTATCACAGAATATTGCTAGATCGCTAAGAAGATAGATACGCCAGATCATGGGAATCATAGAGCTCGAGAATTTGGGAAAACGTCACAGTGTAACCATCCTCCATAAGAAGAATTTAAAAGACCTATATATTGACATGACAAACAATGTAAGAGGGAAGATATGATGTTGAGGAAACAAAACTTGGTCCTTGGTAGGAAGAGTGACATTGTCAAAGGTGACATTTAATTCATATACTACCTATATCATGCATATAACTCCACCTTCGTATGTGACGAGATAGACTACAAGATAAGAAGTTTTGTTTGGTTAGGGAAAGATAGTGATCAAACTCATTGACAAAGGCAGTTTGTGTATCAAAACTACAAGGGAGAAAAATGAGGCAGTACTAGGAAAGGCAACATGAGATGTCATCAGAGACAAGGATATCTATTGGACTTAGTTGATGAAAGTGAAGTACATCATAGGGACCATAGTCTCAGTTCAAGGATATGCAATTTGGAGAATAATACAAAGGCAAATGAACCTAATGTTACAAGAATCAAGTAGAGTTGTATGTAATAGGGAGTGCATACATGTGTGGAAGGATTGGTGGTTGTGAGGAGGCAGGAGACCGATTAAGAAAGTTGGAATATCAATCCTATAGAGCTGGAAGACTTAGTAATGTCATCTCTGGTAAAAGATAATGGAGAACGTGACATAGAGTTCCTACATGAATGCTTCATGACAAAAATAGTCACATATATATAGGAGGACAAACCCACACTGAGATAATGGGGAAGTTGATTGCATCTCAGGGGGAGGCCGTATGGACAATTTTAACTCAACATGTATATATCTATTGATGACAAACAAAAGACCTGATACACAAAGTAGAAGTGGAAAATGATCTAGAAAACATCTATCTCGTAATGGATTCACATGTTCAGTTAGCTAGTGGTTTACAACAGAATACTCACGAACAACCTATGGAAGAAGAGTCACATGACGTTAAATGCAAGGTGTAATAGATTCAACTATGAAGAGGAGAATGTCATCTAAAAAAACGTACATCTGAGGTCTCCTTCTTTGCCTATCTTCTTGGGCCACTTTCCATCAAAAAAATGACACACACACACACACACACACACACACACACACACATATATATATATATATATATATATATGTGTGTGTGTGTGTGTGTGTGTGTGTGTGTGTGTGTATATATATATATATCTATATATATATATATATATATATATATATATATATATATATATATGTATGTATATATATGTGTATTTATATGTAAATATATACATATATATATGTATATGTATATATACGTGTGTGTATATATATATATATATGTATATATATGTGTATATATATGTATATATATACATATATATATATATATGTATATGTATATATATACGTGTGTATATATATATAGACACACACACTCACACACACACACAGACAAATATATATATATATATATATATATATATATATATATATATATATATATATATATATATATATATATATATATGCTATTGGTATGGAGGTGAAAGAAGGAAGATGGAAAGAGGCCCAAACTCACATGTACGTTTTTATAGATGACATTCTCCTCTTTCAAGAGGCATCAAGGCCACAAGCTCGAGAGACGATGAATTTTTTAGGACACTCTGAAGGGTCATTAGGTCACAAGTCATTTGAATAAAATTTGAGCTTGTTCTTCTCACACGATATTGCCAGATCGCTAAGAAGATAGATATGTTGGATCATGGGGATCGTAGAGGTCAAGAATTTGGGAAAACATCTCAGCTTTCCCATCCTCCATAAGAAGAATTTAAAAGCCTTATATACTAACTTGACAAACAAGGTAAGATGGAAGATATGAGGTTAGGCAAGTAGAACAATGTCCTTGATAGGAAGAGAGACATTGTTAAAGGTGACATTTCATTCATATGTTACCTATATCATGCATGAAACTGTAGTGTTAGCCTTTATATGTGATAAGATATACCAAATGATATGAAGTTTAGTCTAGTTAGGGAAAGAGTTAGGGAAAGGAATGCTATTGGTGGCTTGAAATATAGTGATCACACCCATGGACAAAGGAGGTTTGGGTATCAAAACTATAAGGGAGCAAATTGAGGCAGTACTAGAAAAGGTGACTTGGGATGTCATTACAAACAATCATATCCATTGGGTTCAGTTAATGAAAGCCAAGTACACAATAGGGACTAGAGTCTTAGTTCAAGGATATGAATTATGGACGACAATACTGAGGCAAATGGACCTAATATTAGAAGAACCAAGTAGATTTGTATGTAACAAGGAGTGCATACATGTTTGGAATGATAGGCAGTTGTGAGGAGGCTAGAAACCAATTAGGAAAGTTGGAATATCAGTTATAGAGTTGGAAGACTTAGTAATGTCATCTCTGGTAAAGGATAATGGAGAATGTGACATAGAGTTCCTTCAGAATGGTTTATGTAAGGCCCCTAAACTTGCTTAATGAGTTGAATAAGCTTAATTATCATAATTGAATTCTCATAACCCTAATATAACCTTTTTATATGCTTTGAAATCATAATATAAGCTTAAGTTTCAAATTTCGTCCAATTTGGACATTGTTTGAGCAAGTTATGCAATTTTATGCAGATTTTGGACTTTTCTAAAATTTACCCAATTGAGAGGTTTTATTTGCAATTTATAACTTGAATTATGTTACTTGGATAATATATCATCATTATTGAGGTTTTTGAGCCATGGGGCACCTATTTAATCCTTGGTTTGAAGGTTTTTTCTCCAAGGGTATTTTAGGGTTTACCCCTTCATGGATGAGCTACCTTTAGTAGCAATTAACTAATGAATTATTTGTTTTTCTTGGAAATTCAAGAAATGAGGGATGAGAATGTCTCTATGGATGGTGGGGGAGATTCTTGTGTGTGTTCTTGTATATTCTTAATAGTTTAAGGCCATGGACACTTGGAAAGATACTAGAACTTCAACTTTTTCTTTTTCTTTATCTTAAAGTTTCATATACTTATCCATAAGCACAAAAATGAGCCATTTACTCTCCACCACTTCCATCATTCTATGAACTTCGTTCTCCCTCTGTTCTTCTGCGAATTTCCCATCCAAGGAAGAAGAAAGAGGGGAACTTCTTGGATAAAGAGTCTAGGGTTGCAATTGTCTTCCTTTTAGGGTTTGAAAAGCTTCCTTCTAGTGATCGTGACCTAAAAGAGAAATAAACCCCTTATTTCCTACGTTTATTTCTTTTGTATACTTGCTCCTACCTTTCTCCATGTTGAAACCCTGTTTTTCCATGGTAGAAATTACTCTAAACCTCTAAAACACTACCTTTCTTTCTCCTTATGCTTAGGGTTTGCTCATTTGATGAAGAAAGATGGTAGATGGACGAGTTCATAGATTATGCTTGTATTTTCTACCCTACCTTCTCAAGTTCTCTTCTATTTGAGGTTTCGTATTATAATTAGAGGCAAGTTTTATAACTTGTTCCATGTTTATTGTTTACCATAAGCTTGCTAGCTCATGTTCTTGCTTGAAAATGATGATTCATGCACTAAAAAGCTATGCTTGACTAGAATTTCGATTTTTGCAATGTTCCCTATTCTGATTTCAGTTCTATATGAACCTGTGATCATGCATACATTATTAATAAGGTATAATATGACTTGGATCATGTTTATTTGATAACCTATGGTGCTAAGCACCTATCAACCAATGGTCAATTTTAGGGTTTAAAGTTGATTTCTTCTATAAACACGTGACTCGATGGTGGTACCATTGCAACAACCCTATGGTGTTGTCTTCATGACAATGTATGGTGGTAACCAAGGGTGTCAACTAATGTTCACCCCTTAGGTCATGGTTTGGCCTAATTAGAAGCCTAGTGATTAACAACTAAGTACCCTAATGATGATATCAATCAATGGTGATATTAGTTTGATATTTGATGTTGATTAATGAATATAGTGATAATCTAACAACCTATGGTGACATAATAGTCACTAATGATGGTGGATCAGATCTCCAAAACCTATGGTGAGATAATCATATAGTTGTAGCATCAATTAACCCTTAGACCAATGGTTTCTTGGGTCATTTGATGCAATGGTTAGACCTATACTTAATTGATGGTTTTAACATATTAACCATACGTTCTAAAAAAAACATATGAACCTGACCCAATGGTCAATATCTAATGTTTATTCCTCCAATAAAGTGGAATGATGGTTAATGTAATTTGTTGGTCCTAATATTTTGATTTATATGGTTTCCTTTATATGATCAACTTAAGGAGCTTACTTGTTGACAAAGGATGGCTTGTTTTAAATTAACAGTCCATTGTGGGTTTTACCCTACTCCCAATGGAACTTTTGGTGTTGTTAATAAAGGGGTGTCTAGGGTTAGATGGTGACTCTTTCTAGATCACAAATCAAGGACTTCATAGGTGGTTTATCCAAGGTGTTTACTTATGTAAACAACCAATGGTCTTACCTTTTAAGCATCCAATGGTTCTTGGTGACATTGTGGTATGGTGATATGGGTTGAATGATGATGGAACAAATGGAGGGTTACCCTTAATAAGGTAGTATTACCTATTCACTCATATGAATAGAAGGGATGATAACCATATTGTGTTGATATGTAACCCTAATGTGGTATATATTGTTATACCTAGATTTAATATAACTAAATGATGGTAATTGGGTATGAATAGTCCTTGAATGATTAATGCAATCATGGAGTACTCTCTTATTGTTGTTGAAACCCTGGTATGCTATAACTTGATGGTTACACCTTGATTTATATGTGGATTTATACTTGAGAATAGTATGCAATGTGATAGTTATGCTTCACCTTATTCATCCATGATCTAATGGGGATGCCATGAGTTAGGGTTTGGATATGAGTGTTGATTAGTAACATTAATATACTTTATCTTGTTGAACCTAACTCTAATGCAAATAGATAAAGATAAGTATCATGTTTAACCTTCTTATATGATGGAATGATGGTGAAATAACCTTCTTAATATGATCATAACCTTAATGTGTTAATTGGTGGCTAACATATCCACATGGTTGATACTTTCTTATGTTAAACATGTGCATTATGAATACAATGAGGGTTATTCATATCTTGATTCCGTGCATGTTATTGTAATAAAGGAATGTTATTCATGTTAATATAACCCTGATATGATTGTTTATGAATATCTATTAGTTCATTAATGCAATATTGTGCTGATCTGGTGTATTATATGTAAGTGATATTGTTGAGCCTCATTATAAGGTATGCAAAATTAATGATGATCTTGGAGGGAATATTATGATGGTCTTAATGACCTTTGGGCATGGTCGAGCCCTGAATGAGGTGAAATCCTCTTGTGTTGATACCCTATGATATTGTGAAAAGGATTTATATCTTGTGATAGTATTATGACTAGTGTAGCGTCATGAATGGAAAGTGAATAGTACCATGTGATGATGAAATGAGAAATTATGTTTCACACATTTTATGTCTTTTGAAGTTGTGATATTTATATGCTTGTTAGAAGTGAATTTGGGTTTGTATGTGTGATAAAGTGGATTTTTCATCTTTTGAATCTAAAATCTAGTTCTATATTTCTTTTATTCAATAAACCCACTTTATCATCAAATAGGTGTCAAATACGAGAAGTTTTTTGGATAATAGTGAGATTTGAGGACTTTGGTGACAGTTAATTGAGGAATTTTGATGGCAATGTATACTTTGAACACTTAAATTTCTACTAATATTAGTCTTTCTAATCTTTTATCTCAATCCAATATCTATCTTTATTATTTGGATCCCAAAATAGTTGTAAATATTAGTGACCATATTATAAGCCTTGTGGCCAAATTTCAGTTCATTTTGAGCTTCCTAACTCCATAAAGAAATTCTTGAACTTTCATGTTTAAACCACTTTTCCCCTTTCTTTTCCTTCATTTTCACCTTGTTGGGCTGATTTTTTCCCTAAATGGGCCACACGGAGGGTCTGACCTAGGGTGGGGTGCTGACCCGCGCACCCTCAGATCCCGATCGGATAGCTGCGGGGTCATCCCCTACCTCAGGTCGGCCTGCTACAATGCCTCTGGATAGAACAACCTGAGCTGACCGGTTCTCCACCATTTTGATGTCGTTTCGCGCGATTCTTTCACCATTCTCTCCCAAATTTGAAATACCACTATTTTCCATTCATTTTTTTCCCGAAATCACAAAGTTTCTTGAAATTTCTAATCCCTTTGGGGCGGCCGCCGCCATGGCCAAAAGTGGGTGGAATACACCCTAACCCTAGACCCTCACACCTGTATAAGACACCCTTTGGCTCCCATTCTTCCCCACGAACACATCCATAACATCGGATTTCACTTTCGTGCCCTTTAGCTTGTTCCCCTTCTTGGATGAAGGTGTACAACCACATAATTCATCATAGTTGCTCCATTTTAGCGAGATTTCTCTCGCTTCAGGTATGATTCACTCTCCTTCTCTCTCTAGAAATTTACTTTGACAATAATTTGTGATACTATGCTCAGAAATATGTAAAATTATAGTCGATTTTGATCGCAAGAACAATTAAAACACAAAGAAAATGCTTCAAACACCTGATTCTTGATCTCTCTCTGAATTATATTAATGTAGTATCTTTGATGGTGATATGCAAATCAAGTGTGTATCTTTTTATGAATATTGACTTGATATCATGAAATTTTGTGGAACTAGTATTGATCTATCAATCGAATTACAACATTTAACATTTGCATCTATTACTTTTATGAAAGATCTAGATCTAACTTTTCTGACTTGTTCATGATTTATGTACCCTAAATAATGACAAGTCTTGATGACAGGTTTTAACTCTAGGATTGTAGACATGAACATTCTAAATCTTATTTTGTTCTACTTTTGACAATGTTTAATTGATCTAACATCAAGATATGATTCTAGACTTATGGACCTATCAT
This sequence comes from Alisma plantago-aquatica, assembly GCA_963693085.1. Taxonomy (NCBI): domain Eukaryota; kingdom Viridiplantae; phylum Streptophyta; class Magnoliopsida; order Alismatales; family Alismataceae; genus Alisma; species Alisma plantago-aquatica. The sequence continues at coordinate 672,126,108 of OY856410.1, forward strand.
GTTATGTAACATTTTATTCCTTGCAATCTAGATCTAGTCAAAATGATACTTAGACTCACTCTTATGGCTATGTTATAATTTTGCCCATGAAATCTAAATATTACAATCCAATCTTGATCTTATGATTATTGAATCTAATAAAGATCAAACCTTATGATCACATCATTCTAAGATCATGAAATACTATTCATAGAAATCTCTATATCAATATTGATCTATAAGTTAACTAGTGACCTTGACTTTGGGTAAGGTCCTATTATGAACTAAATATGGTTCATGATAATCTCAAAAACATGAAATCTTGATCATAATGAGATACCATATCCAAGGAAAATAATGAGGCTTAATGAACTGTAATGTTGGTCCTTGTGACTCTGTATTATAGACTGGAATACTAATGTATGAATATCCATTAATGTTTTAGGACTTGACTTTGATTCTACTCTAACTCTCAAGATCTTACTCAAAAACTTCTGTGAAAGGTATGCTATTATATAAGTCCTCCTTGACTATATTGAAGATACTTTTATGTATCTCTTGACTGTATACTTGGCTACTTACTTGGATGAGATATTGTTCCCTATAATTAGTCTTCCATTTTTCTATACTATATTTTGAAAAAACATGAAAACATAAATTGCAATCCCATTATGACTGCCCGTATATTGATAATCATGATGATGTTGATAATGTTGATGTTGAGTGCAAGCAACCCCTCATTTGGAGGTGAACTTGTACATTGGCCTCCTACCACATATGGAGAGAAGGAGCTACGTGACTTCCCCCATTGCATTGGGGAAATAAAGTCACACAGAAATATATAAGCATGCTTCTCAAATTACAACATAATGGTATCTTGTAATAAAAATTGAATCGTTTGAAAAACTTGTTGAATAACTTTTGGTTCTTGCAAATTGCTTATTATACTTTTGAAATATAAGTCCTACCAAGTACACTTATTTTCTTATAAATTGTTTTACTTGATTTTGATAGTGTACCATGCAATTGCATGATTGTGTCTCGATTTACTTGATTTTAGGTAATACAAATGGAATATTGAATAAGATTGCTTCCACACTCTACATACTCTGATGATAAAGATATATTGGAAAAATCTCCATATTGGGTTAGTTTGGTTTTTTTAATATATCCAGTTTTTGAGTTATTGTTTCTTAATATATATGCTAGTGTGTTAGATCCGATCAGGCCACTCAGGGACGGGTACTTCAATCCTTTTTCTACTATCTAGGCAGTAGGATTGGGATTGGGGTAAGAGCGATTCCGTGACACTTGGTATTAGAGTTTATACACTCCCATATACATTACGTAAATAATTTCTCTAGTCTATTACACCCAAGAAACCCTAAAGTCCATAATGGTGAAAATTGAGGTGTCTAGGCTCAGGGTCCTGACATAATTTCTCCTATCCATCTTCACGGTGGCTGAGATCCGCCGCTCTACCTAGCCTTAATTGATCCAAAATTGGACCTAAAGGTTCTCTTGTGAAACCCTGGAGAGTCTTCTAGCATCTCATCTCTTCTTTAAGGAGTATCCTAAGCCACCAATGTAGATGAAGATTAGGTAGTCTTCTCATTTCCTCATGTGGTCCTTTCTTGTGACTTTTTACCACATGATGTCTCGATTATGGGTAGATTATGCATGGGAAAAATGAATATAGCTAAATTTTGAAATTTGATACCATGTTCTGACCTTAATGTGAAAAATCGATTTTTCATCAATGAAAATAAATTTTGAAATCAAATACTCATGATGACCCTAATATCATGCAAACTCGATTTAATCAAAGTGAGGCTACATGCTTTCTATGTTGAGGTAAATCTTGATTTGGTGAAATAAGAAGGATTTATACCTTGTTCTTGATAAGGTCCCTATTTGATTTATTCCATGTTGCCCTATTGTTGACTAAACCTCAAACATTGTTAAGAAAATGTTTTCCCTATTTGATACACGTCATGATTATACAATCACATTATTAATCTTAATGACTCACAAAATCATGAAGTAAGGCTGTGATGCAAAAAGTAGGGTTTCTATTGACTATCGATGCCTATTGCAATCTCAATTTTGATATGATGATTATGGGACTAGATTTTGCACTATAATTCTCTGATTCCTCGAATGCCCAATTTGAATCCTCGATTTCCAAATTATATGGCTACCATGATCATGAAAGTAAAGGAATGAAAATATTATCGTGACTTTAAAACAAATTGACATTATTGCCCTATTATGATCTTTAACTTTGATCTCATGACATTCTAAAATATTAATTGATCATTGATACTCTCCCTATTTGAATTAGCTCAATGGGTAATGATTAATGTTGGTAATGTGCTAGATTAGGGTGGTATTTGACTCATGACTTCCCTAACCTAGGTCACATCCCTATTTTGACTACCTCTAAATTTTCATATTGTTGATTATTTAGAGTTTGGAAAGGTATTCCCTTTCACCCTATTTGGATTGGTTGACCTAAGCCTAATAGGTTAAACCTATGGTTGATACTCGATCTTGAATATGAATTTGATAATGACCCTGGTATATGACAATGTTTACCAAAGGTTGTGGTTAATTTCCTAGATAAACCTAGGTCAAGATCATTCATCAACCTTGGATACCATGATAATGAAATTTGATATGTTGCTCAAATATTGTTTTAATATTGTTGCTCAAAATTGAATCCAGATGAGTGATCTCCCATAAGGTCTAAATAGGAATCTAAACCCTAGCTTCAAAATTATGGACCTATGACTTTTGATGTCAAAAAATCTCAACTCTTCATATTGATGTACAAAAGTTTGAAACATGATATGGACCTTGAGATCACCCCACCATATGACTAATGACTTCAAAATCCCAAATCTTGAAATTTTCAAAATGATGACTATTTTGACTCTCTCGATTTATGACTTAGGGTTTAGCTCTCATTAGGACTAGGGTGGAACCTCCCATTGATTTTGAGATTGAAATCATGATATTGAAAGAATGATGTTGTCTCGAAATGTTTACATATGAAATCTCAAATAATGGATGTATAACCCCACCCAGGCCAATGTAGAAGCTAGAACCCTGAGATATTGGGATTGAAAGTCACCATGTACACTTGATTCAAGGATTCTATTTGATTGACCTAAAATATGATATCTCCAAATTTTTGACCAATAGGATGCTTTCCATATTTGGTACTCATATGATGACTTTGGACAATATATGCATTGACCTTGTTACTCTATTGTTCGATGATGAAATGGTGTTAGTACCAAGTTGGTTATGATATAGAACATGGAATCCCAATTATGATGATTGTATTATTTGAACTTTGAGGATATAATTTTGATTATATAGTTGAGGATATGATCTGGATTTTGATCATTCTAATTTTGAGGATATTTTTGAATTTTGGGGACAAAATTCCTTTTTAAGGAGGGAAAGATGTGATAAAGTGGATTTTTCATTTTTTGACTCTAAAATCAAGTTTTATATTTCTTGTATTCAATAACCCCACTTTATCGTCAAATATGTATACAAAAAAGGAAGTTTTTTGGATAATAGTGAGATTTGAGGACTTTGGTGACACTTATTTGAGGAATTTTGTTGGCAATGTATACTTTGAACACTTAAATTTCTACTAATCTTAGTCTTGCTAATCTTTTATCTCAATCCAGTATTTATCTTTATTATTTGGATCCCAAAATATTTGTGAATATTAGTGACCATAGTATAAGCCTTGTGGCCAAATTTCAGTTCATTTTGAGCTTCCTAACTCCCTAGAGAAATTCTTGAAATTCCAGTTTAAACCACTTTTCCCCCTTCTTTTCCTTGATTTTCACATTGGTGGGCCGATTTGTGCCCTATATGGGCCGCACGGAGGGTCTGACCCATGGTGGGGCACTGACCCGCGCACCCACAAATCCTGATCCAAGGATTGCAAGGTCATCCCCTACATCGGGTCGGCCTGCTACAGTGCCTCCGGGTAAAGGAGCATGATTTGGCCGGTTCTCCACCATTTCAAGGTCGTTTCCTGCGATTCTTTAGCCATTCTCTCCCAAATTTGAAATACCACTTTTTCCCACTCATTTTTCACTCAAAATCACAAAGTTTCTTGAACTTTCTAATCCCTTTTGGGAGGCCACCGCCATGGCCGAAAGTAGGTGGAATACACACTAACCCTAGACCCTCACACCTATATAAAACCCCCTTTAGCTCCCATTCTTCCCCACAAACACATCCATAGCATTGTATTTTTATTTCGTGCACTTTAGCTTGTTCCCCATCTTGGTCAATGTGTAGCCATAGAAATCACTACAACGGCTCCATTTTCGCGAGCTTTCTCTTGCTTTGGGTATGATTCACACTCCTTCTCTCTCTAGAAACTTACTTTGACCATAACTTTTGATTCGATGCTCAGAAATATGTAAAATTATTGTCCATTTTGTTCGCAAGAATGAGCCAGACACAATGAACATTATTGAAACACCTAATTCTTGATATTTCTCTGAATTATATAAATGTAGTATCTTTGATGGTGGTATGCAAATCAAGTGTTTATCATTCTCTAAATCTTGACTTGACATCATGAAATTTTGTGGAACTAGTATTGATCTATCAATCAAATCACAACATTTAACTTTTGCATCTATTACTTTTATGAAAGATCTAGATCTAACTTTGTTTACTTGTTCATGATTTATGTACCCTAAATAATGACAAGTCTTGATTACGGGTTTTAACCCTAGGATTGTAGACATGAACATTCCAAATCTTATTTTGTTTTACTTTTGACAATGTTTAATTGATGTAACATCAAGATATGATTCTAGACTTATGGACCTATTATGTTATGTAACATTTGATTCCTTGCAATCTATATCTAGTCAAAATGATACTTAGACTCACTGTTATAGCTATGTTATACTTTTTCTCATGAAATCTAAATATTACAATCCAATCATGATCTTGTGATTATTGAATCTAATAAAGATCAAACCTTGTGATCTCATCATTCTAAGATCATGAAATAATATTAATAGAAATCTCTATATCAATATTGATCTAGAAGTTAACTAGTGACCTTGACTTTGGGTAAGGTCCTATTATGACCTAAGTATGGTTCATGATAATCTAAAAAACCTGAAATCTTGATCATAATGAGATACCACATCCAAGGAAAATAACGAGGCTTAATGAACTGTAATGTTTGTCCTTGTGACTCCCTATTATAAACTGGAATACTAATGCATGAATACCCATTAATGTGTTAGGACTTGACTTTGACTCTACTCTAACTCTCGAGATCTTACTCAAAATCTTTGGTGAAAGGTATGCTATTATATAACTACTCCTTGATTGTATTGAAGATACTTTTTTGTATCTCTTGATTGTATACTTGGCTACTTACTTGGATGAGATATTGTTCCCTATAATTAGTCTTCCATTTTTCTATACGATATTTTAAAAAAACATGAAAACATAAATTGCAAGCCCATTATGAATGCTCGTATATTGATAATCATGATGACGTTGATGACATTGATAATGTTGATAATGTTGATGTTGAGCGCTAGAAACCCCTCATTTGGAGGTGGACTTGTACATTGGCCTCCTACCTCATATGGAGAGAAGGAGCCCAGTGACTTCCCCCATTGCGTTGGGGTGATAAAGCCACACAGAAACATATAAGCATGCTTCTCGAATTACAACACAATGGGATCTCATAATAAAAATTGAATCATTTGAAAAACTTTTCTAATAACTTTTTGTTCTTGCAAATTGCTTATTATACTTTTGAAATATAAGTCCTGCCAAGTACACTTATTTTCTTATAAATTTTTTTACTTGATTTTGATAGCGTACCGTGCAATTGCATGATTGTGTCTCGATTTTCTTGATTTTAGGCAATACAAATGGAATACTGAATAAGATCGCTTCCGCACTCCACATGCTCTGATGACAAGGATATATTGGAAAAATCTTCATATTGGGTTAGTTTTTTTTTTTTTTAAATATCCAGTTTTTGGGTTATTGTTTCCTAATATATATGCTAGTGTGTTAGATCCTATCAGGCCACTCAGGAACAGGTGCTTCAATCCTTTTTCTACTATCTAGGCAGTAGGATTGGTATTGGGGTAAGAACGATTCCATGACACTTGGTATCAGAGATTACACATGCCCATATACATTAAGTAAATAATTTCTCAAGTCTATTACACCCAAGAAACCCTAAAGTCCATAATGGTGAAAATTGAGGTGTCTAGGCTTAGGGTCCTGACATAATTTCTCCTGTCTGTCTTCATAGTGGCTGAGATCTACCACTCTACCTGGCCTTAATTGATCCAGAAATGGACCTAAAGGTTCTCTTATGAAACCCTAGAGAGTCTTGTAGCATCTCATTTCTTCTTTAAGGACTATCCTAAGCCACCGATGTAGATGAAGATTAGGTAGTCTTCTCATTTCCTCATGTGGTCCTTTCTTGTGACTTTTTACCACAGGATGTCTCGATTATGGGTAGATTATGCATGGGAAAAATGAATATAGCTAAAATTTGAAAGTTGATACCATGATCTAACCTTAATGTGAAAAATCTATTTTTCATTAATGAAAATAATTTTTCAAATCAAATACTCATGATGACCCTAATATCATGCAAACTCAATTTAATAAAAGCTAGACTACATTCTTTCTATGTTGAGGTAAATCTTGATTTGGTGAAATAAGAAGGATTTATACCTTGTTCTTGATAAGGTCCCTATTTGATTTATTCCATGTTGCCCTATTGTTGACTAAACCTCAAACATAGTTAAGCAAATGTTTTCCCTATTTGATACACGTCATGATTATACAATCACATTATTAATCTTAATGACTCACAAAATCATGATGTAAGGTTGTGATGCAAAAAGTAGTTTTTCTATTGACTATTGATGCCTTTTGCAATCTCGATTTTCATATGATGATTATGGGACTAGATTTTGCACTCTTATTCTCTGATTCCTCGAATGTCGATTCAAATCCTTGATTTCCAAATTATATGACTACCTTGATCATGAAAGGAAAGGAATGCAAATACTATTGTGACTTTGAAAAATCTTGACATTATTGACCTATTATGATCTTGAACTTTGCTCTTGTGACCTTCTGGAATATTAATTGATCATTGATACTCTCCCTATTTGAATAATCTCAATGGGTAATGACAAATGTTGGTAATGTGCTAGATTAGGGTGGTATTTGACTCATGACTTCCCTAACCTAGGTCACATCCCTATTTTGACTACCTCTAAATTTTCATATTATTGATTATTTAAAGTTTGGAAAGGTATTCCCTTTCACCCTATTTGGATTGGTTGACCTTAGCCTAATAGGTTAAACCTATGGTTGATACTCGATCTTGAATATGAATTTGATAATGACCCTGGTATATGACAATGTTTACCAAAGGTTGTGGTTAATTTCCTAGATAAACCTAGGTCAAGATCATTCATCAACCTTGGATACCATGATAATGAAATTTGATATGTTGCTCAAATATTGTTTTAATATTGTTGCTCAAAATTGAATCCATATGAGTGATCTCCCATAAGGTCTAAATAGGAATCTAAACCCTAGCTTCAAAATTATGGACCTATGACTTTTGATGTCAAAAAATCTCAACTCTTCATATTGATGTACAAAAGTTTGAAACATGATATGGACCTTGAGATCACCCCACCATATGACTAATGACTTCAAAATCCCAAATCTTGAAATTTTCAAAATGATGACTATTTTGACTCTCTCGATTTATGACTTAGGGTTTAGCTCTCATTAGGACATGGGTGGAACCTCCTATTGATTTTGAGCTCGAAATCATGATATTGAAAGTATGATGTTGTCTTGAAATGTTGACATATGAAATCTCAAATCATGGATGTATAACCCCACCCAGGCCAATGTAGAAGCTAGGACCCTGAGATATTGGGATTGGAAGTCACCTTGTACACTTGATTCAAGGACTCTATTTGATTGACCTAAAATATGATCTCTCTAAATTTGTGACCAATAGAATGCTTTCTGTATTTGGTACTCATATGATGACTTTGGACAATATATGCATTGACCTTGTTACTCTATTGCTCAACGATGAAATGGTGTTAGTACCAAGTTTGTTATGATATAGAACATGGAATCCCAATTATGATGATTGAATTATTTGAACTTTGAGGATATAATTTTGATTATATAGTTGAGGATGTGATCTGTAATTTAATAATTCTAATTTTGAGGTTAATTTTGAATTTTGGGGACAAAATTCCTTTTTAAGGAGGGAAGGATGTGATAAAGTAGTTTTTTCATCTTTTGACTCTAAAATCAAGTTCTATATTTCTTGTATTCAATAACCCCACTTTATCATCAAATATGTGTCAAACATAGGAAGTTTTTTTGATAATAGTGAGATTTGAGGACTTTGGTGACACTTATTTGAGGAATTTTGATGGCAATGTATACTTTGAACACTTAAATTTCTACTAATCTTAGCCTTGCTAATCTTTTATCTCAATACAGTATTTATCTTTATTATTTGGATCCCAAAATATTTTTAAATATTAGTGACCATAGTATAAGCCTTGTGGCCAAATTTCAGTTCATTTTGAGCTTCTTAACTCCCTACAGAAATTCTTGAAATTCCATTTTTAAACCACTTTTCCCCCTTTCTTTTCCTTGATTTTCACATTGCTGGTCTGATTTCCGCCCTAAATGGGGCACACAGAGGGTCTGACCCAGGGTGGGGTGATGACCCGTGCACCCTCGGATCCTGATCCAATGACTGCGGGGTCATCCCCTACATCGGGTCGGTCTGCTATAATGCCTCCAGGTAGAGGAGCCTGAGTCGGCCGGTTCTCCACCATTTCAAGGTCATTTCGTGCGATTCTTTAGCCATTCTCTCCCAAATTTGAAATACCACTTTTTCCCACTCATTTTCACCAGAAATAAAAAAGTTTCTTAAACTTTCTAATCCCTTTAGGGCGGCTACCGCCATGGCCGAAAGTAGGTGGAATACACCCTAACCCTAGACCCTCACACCTCTATAAAACCCCCTTTAGCTCCCATTCTTCCCCACAAACACATCCATCACTTCATATTTTTCTTTCGTGCACTTTAACTTGTTCCCCTTCTTGGCTGAAGGTGTGCAACCACATAATTCATCGTAGTTGTTGTTGGGTTTTAGGGGAGACAGAGAAGGCAGTGGAAATAAAAAATTTCTCCCTCAAACCCAGCATGAGGAAATGTGTCAACATCTATATAATAGGAAAGGGATGGTTTGTAGAATCATACCTTGTACCGAGGCTTGCTCGGCGACAATACCTCACGCAATGTGCGGTCTTCAACTCCGGTCTTGGACGGCATCTGTGCAGCTCCTGGTCGCACCGGGACTGACTCCTCCTCCTCCTACCGGACTGTCAGATGACAGTTGTCCTCCTAAGCGGCAGTGTCCTCCCGCCTCTGAAGTAGTCCACACGGACCACGTGGAACTCCACTCTCCTTGTCCCACAAGGAAGTGGAAGGAGTCACACCCTCCTGTTGACGTACTAGTCACCAACACACTCTCCTGCCTCCAGTTGCAACTGTAGTTTTCCTTCCCTTGCTGCACCTCCCTTTTGCGGGAAGCACTTGCTCGGGCTCTCTCACGGTTACTAAAACCAGAGAGAACGACAACTTTGCAGAGCAACTGGTTGCACTGAGTTGTTGTCTGAGAAGCCCCCACTACCCCTATATATATAGGAGGGTCATGGGACAGGGTTCTCTATCCCGGGCATTACGGGACTAAACACAGGAGTAGAAGGGTTCGAGATTTTCCACAAAAAGCAACCGGTTTGCAACTTGAAACGATCGGTTCACAGTTGAACCGATCGGTTCGGCCATTGAGCCGATCGGTTGGACCTGAGCCGACCGTTTGGGGCACTCCAACTGATCGGTTGGTGCCCTGAACCGATCGGTTCATGGTCCTAATCTGGCTCAAAAAGACTTTCCTTGTTTCTTTCCCAATTGGTATCGAATACCAATATTATTCCCAATCGTATTGGGCAATTTGAAACCAAAGGAAAATTCTTGCCGACATGACTTTCCCAACAGGTCGGTTGCAGCAGTTGAGCCGATCGGTTCAACCTTTGAACCGGTCGTTTCAACCTGGTCATGAGCAGATCAGTTGGACACTCCAGCCGACCAGTTTAGCACCTCAGCCGACCGGTTGAACACTTGAGCCGATCGGTTGGGAGCACAGGTTGGGCAAAATCAGTCAATTGTGATTTCAATCAATATGATACTCCAATCAATGTGTCCAACACCTTGAACCATATGATATTGAGCCACGACTGATTGAGTGTTTAATTGAACTACTAAACTCCTTTAGTAATCAATCTAAACAATGCTTTGTGGACAAAACTCCTCTTCCAGGTTAAATCCTATGTGTGTGACCCTGCAGGTCCATTTCACGTTGGCAGTGAAAGTCCATAACACTTATGACTTCACAAGCAAAGAGAGGTGCCTAGTCACACATCATTGCTACCCAAGTGAAAGTAGAAAGTTGCAGAACAACTTTCATCGTACAATCCTTGAATAGTGTTACAGTGAATGTATAATTCCTTTGTCACTGATATCCCGAATGAACTCGAGGCATGAAACTGTCATCCTGTCAACGTTCATTCACTTTCTTGATCTCAGAGTAGATTGAACGAGATATGTATGAAATCAATATCACATACTGATTCACACATGCGTGTGCACGCCTATCTCAATCCTACTCATCAAGTGGCCCTAGATATGAAACTCCCTCAGGAGGGACAAATACCATATCTATCACTCACCCCTCAAAAGCCCCATGTGTCAAAGCCACCCAATCATCACATTTATAACAACCCATGTTTCAGGACTGCGTTTGATGATGTCAAAGTGTGCGCAACGACATGTGTTGAGTGCAGTGATTTCAGGTCTAAGAATCACACTCACCACCATCAATGTGAGTGCTGACTATGACTGCCATGTCATTGTTCCATGTGTCAAACTCACAGTGGGTCTGTCTGGTACACTTGTTCTCTAACAAGTACCTATATGTTTGGTTTGATATCTCTATATCATGACTAATGAGATTCTGTCATCAACCAACACCACAATCTAGTCTTTTGTGTCATTGCTGTCTATCTACCTTCCACAATGACATCCGACTAGGGACATAATAAGAATGTACAAACTCTTAGCATCCGTATGATCTCATCGTTCAGGTCCTTAACCTGAAAGCATACGTCATTGAGTACTGTCATTCTCTATACATTCAATTTGTTCTATCACTATCTCATATGACTGAACCAGAAAGAATTGGAAGCTTGCCTTTGATGTTAATCAAATCAATCTTAATGTATCCCACCAATCATCCCATGATTGGCTCTCAGGGCATACATTCCAACAGACTCCCACTTGCACTGCGAGCCAATCACCCTTGAATCATATTCATAGTGATCTTCAAACATGTCCCCCATGTTACTATGATCTAGTGCAAACATAGTGAGTTATTGCAACACCTTGCCAAAGTCAGTGTAATTGAATGTCTCTCATCTCTTCGCTGTACGTCACACGTATGAGATGGAGTTGTCGTAATATGCGTTCTAGCATTCCTTTGCTAACCTTTAGCCACATTGCATGATCAAGGATTCCGGACTTGTCATCAATGAGTGGAATATAAGTTCATCTCATGAACTTTCAGATCCATATAGTATCCACTGCAGTTCACTAACACATAGATACTCGGAATTTCCTCTTTTAAATGGTTTTATTGGAACACTTCCAATCATCAACAAACTTTCACTTTTATACATCCTATGTGTATTTTGCAATTAATTTTCTGTCCTTTCAGAAGTTCGCATCAATGTAACTCTTTACATCGAACTCTTCCTTATCACCATAGAACTAGTATTTCACAAGTTCTCATGGTGTTCCAGTAACTCTTACTGGAAGTAGACATACATCCACTCGTCATGTCCCACATATGAGTTAACAGGATGAGCACATCAAATTGTCATGTCATACATACAAGATGATGAATGCATTTTATTCTTTCCATGTCTATACATGCAAGATAATATACATGATAGATTCATATTTATTCTTAGTGTTCCCATTCTTCATAAGAATTGGACACTTGGCCTCGGGATACTAACTCCATGTAACATGGACAAGTTTTCTCCCACTGAATCTGTGCATACTGAACATTTCAGTACAGATTGCCAATGTATGCCTTCTCTTTTCAGGTCAAGAGGTTTTCGAGAACTATCTCTATAGATCTCTATTCCTATAACATAGGAAACATCTCTATCTTCCTTAAAGATAATTTCCACTTTTGGATTTCCATTTTAGAACATTTCCATTCCACATAAATATGTGAAATGTGAATACACTCCCACTAAATCACAGATCCCTTCTGTCACACCCCAATCTTGCACTAACCACAAACCACGAGATTAGGACGCGACAGGATGGGATTTACACATAAGCCAACCACTCATCAGTTTTTAAAACATTTAAAGACATTAATAGAAAAAAATCTGATTTATGTAGTAAAATGAAAACTAAACAAACTGCAGAAACATCTTTATTATCTGACTAGCAATATAAACAGAGTTTACAACATATTACATTGTTTGACATAAAATAAAGCATAACAGTTAGTTTACATCCTTATACACATTCTCTCTCTCACTCACACCTTGTCCCGAGGATCGAGGGGAATGGACTAAGAGACCTCTAACTTCTAACTACGAACCTTCTATCAACTAGGCGTAAGGATAAATCGATCCTTCTGATTTCCTGCTGCTGATGATAACCTGAAAATGTTTTGAGTAGAGGTATGAGCCTACTCGCTCAGTGAATAGCATTTCACTTAGCTATCATTAAACAACTCATCAGGTTTATAAACTGAAAATAAACATAAATGCAGAACTAAGCAAGGCAGTTCTAATATCATAGCAAACATATAGATAGTAACCACATTTCTAAGCATCAACAGGTATTTCAGGTAAATAAACAGTTATATAAATTTACTGTGAACCTACATGATTATTTATTCATTTTATTATTATGCCCTAAATATATGCAGTGTACTCTGCATATAAAGATCCGCAACAAGTCCATGCTACGGTCCCACCGTACAAGACTTAGCGACACACCCGGGAAATGCTAAGTCTGACGCCAGCCCTGTTCTGCTACAGGACCCCTGGCTCTCCGGCCAGAACATAGGCTCTACGGCCTCAATGCACAACCACGTGTGCTCCCGACTCCTCCTTTAACCGGAGTACACCGGCGGAGAGTCACAGGGTTACCTTCATGACACACGCACGAATGGTGTTAGATAACCGTGTTTTCTTATTTATTTTCCCCAGTGCCATCGTGACACACACACGATTATTGTTAGACACTGCCTCTTTTTCTATCCTCGTGCCACCAGAATTACTCAACCGTTTGATGTTGGACACGAGTTTCACCCCTAAGAAACAGACCTTCATTTAGGGGTTCTACGGTGTTAGGGCATCTAGGTCTATACTTGATTAACAAATAAACATTTAAACAGTAACATCACATTTCATGCATTTTGCACAATCTAAACATCACAAAAGCACATATATATATTTATCATAAATAAACAGGATTCAGAATCATTCATCCAGTTTCAATGCTAAACATCAATATTTGAAATCAGTTAATACATTGCAACAATAATACAGGAAATTTCATCGTTTTCATTAAGCATATCACGTAGTTCAATTCTAATGAATCTAACATACACTATTGTATGAACTATACTGTTTAGAAGTTATATCAATTGATACAGAAGCAATTAAACATTTAAATTGAGTTAAATATTGATTTCTAAATGAACTACTACTCACCCACTTTGGTGTGTTCGTATACACCGAAAGACGTCCACAACCACGCCTAATTCTGCCCTTTACAGCAGAGTGCACGCCGTGCACCTGGATTGCACGCCGTGCACCTGGGCAGAAACTCGTTCTGCTATCTGTGACTTTGCACGCCGTGCAAACTGATTTGCACGCCGTGCACCTGCGCAGAAACGGGAAACTCATGAAGATGAACTCGATTCTAAAGCTATGTCTTGGACTTAATCTACGGAATCTTACCAAAACCTCTAGGACAAACCCAGGGACGTTGTTTTGTGGAGTTGCCTTATTCCCACGGTGACTACTGGCTGCAAACGTAAGTCTTCTTCTACCTTGGTCCAGTTCTGGAACAAGCCTATTGTTCCTGTTCACGGGTCAATTGCTTCTTGCTACAGCAGATCGGCGGAGAACTTCTTCGGTAGCCAAAATCTACTGGATTCCGCCCCCAAAGGATCTTCTTCCAGGTGCCGCTGGGTCGTCTTCCTCCATGGAACTGCCCAGGCACGAACTCGCTTCACGCACAGGTTGGAAAGAGGCTCGATTGGATGCCTATTCGTTACTATTAGCTGTGGATTCCTTCTCCACCCTCTTGGCCGAGCTCGGAGCTTACCTTTTCTTGCCGTTTCGTGCGCCCAAGGGGCCTCTAGCCGCCACCGCAGCAGCTGCAGGTGCTGGTTGGCCAGCCGGTGCCGCTGCCCTAGCGGCAGGTCGTGGCTGCGCGATTGGAGGAGGAAAGAGGAGGGGAAGAGGAGAAGAAAGAGAAGAGAGAAGGTGGGCGGCAAGATAGGTAGCTATGGAACCCAGGATCACCCCCGATCCCTGCCTCTGCTGCTCGGTCGAGCGGCAGGTTGGGCGCCGCTTCTCAAGCGGTGGTTCTGTTTTATTAACCGCGTGAAGAAGAAAGATAAGCGAGAAGGGAAAAGGGAAAATAAAAGGCTAATTTGGAGAAATTGCAACCAAATCCAAGAAAACTAAAAATAGCATAAGTATTGCCTCGGAGGTCCAAATTGGATGATTTCTTTTGCATCCACTCAAGCACAAACTCCTCTACCAACTCAAAGCATGGAAACATACTGATTGGACTGTTTCACTAGATCAAAGCTCTAAATGCGAATGTGATTACTTGATTCAACTTAATAAACTAAATAATCAATATAGATATCATTAATTGCCTCGGGTGATTCAAACTCAACTATTGATTCACATATTAACTTATTTGATTAACCATGATATTTAATTTGATATTCAACACTAATTGCATTAGTCAGCACTCAACTCAACTCAATTAACTCAACAATCATCATTACTATGATCATTAATTACCTCAGATGATTAAATCTTGACTATTGATTCACATGTTGTCTTATCTTGATTATTCATGATGTTTAACAAAAACTTAGCACTAATTGAGGTGTTTTACGTAATTCAAGGTATTTATTGACTAACCCTGATATGGGTCGTAACACCTTCTCTATCTTTGACATATCAGTCAAACCTTTTGACTATATTATCAAAGTAAAGATCCAATTCTGAGTTGCTTGTACTCAATCAATCACATTGATTAGTCCATTGTAACTTATAGACTTCATTTGCATTAGTGGATTCATAAACATTATAGGTTGTGTCACGTACACATCCTTGTTTTATTCCACATAGGAATGTGGTTTTAGTATCCATATGCCAAATGCCTTAGTCATTAAGTTGCAATCAACAAGCATCATCCTCGTCAAAATGTTATCCATGTGTCTTAACACTTAAGACTCATTTGCACTTATGGATTTCATCCAATGAGTGCTACCATCAAGGTCATACCTTATGGTTCACATGGAAATCATTTAGGATGTAATGATCATAAATCATAACTCAAAATTCGGTTCCTCATATTCATCTAGATAGTTGACTCATCACATGAACAACTTATCACATAGATAATTGAGGTGTATCTGTCAAGGATATAAGAACTCACAACCCTTGTGATTCTTAATGTCCTTTATTAGTGTGGGGTATTCTTTTATTAAGAAGAATTCAGTTATTCGATAATCATTGTCTAACTCCTTAGAGTATGATTCCTTCTTTATTTAGACATCACCATGCCTTAATCATGAGTTCACTATGATACACTATCATAATCACTCATAAGGATCTCAAACATTTGGTCCAAGTATTTCATTCATTGATCTCATCAAGAATTAACACTTTACCAAATTTGCACTTCATCTATGATAATCGTGAACACTTCAAGATATTCATATTGGTATTTATCTAAACACCATTTGAAGTATTAGCATATGTTCCAATAGGTATGTAAATACATCACATGTATTATACCTAATAGGATAATCACTCTCCCACTACCTTAGTGAAGGTTAATTAATCATGTCCAAGATATTCATGTCTCTTACTGGTTCTCTAACCGAAAGAGTCTAGATTTATCCATCATATGGAAAGTAGAAATGAATTTCTCATGATTGATGCTAATTGGATTGTTTGAGTTATCTATAACATTCAGGTATCATTTTATCTTATGCATATCAAATACCACAAGATAAATAAGGCATTGCCACACAGATCATATCTTTATAAATTGAAACATCTCTTTATTAATTGCCATCATTGTCATACAATATGCAAAAATAAAGTGTTTCTATCTATTGGAAATATATGAAATAACCGTTCATAACTGTATTACATGCCTTGTAGGCTGAAAATAAACTGAAGTACTCTATCTATGGCGGAAACACTTGCCCCAATTATGAGTGCTTTACACTTTACATCTTGGTATCATATACCTCAAAAAGTGTTACAAGTTTACTTTCATGACACCTTTAAGTAGAGGTTTCAGTCGCCTCCTTCTTCTTTTGTTCTTCCAGATAGAGAGGACAATTCCTTTTCCAATGTCCTAGCTTCTGACAGTGGTGGCAATTTCCTTTCTTGGTCACGCCTCCTTTGGCCTTGAGAGATGAAGTCATCTTGGGCTCCTGGCTAGCATCAGAACCTTTCTTAGCTTTGCCCTTGCCCTTGCGCTTGGACTTGCCCTTCTTGCCCATGATCACCATCACAGACTTGGGTTTTTCCTTCTTCATCTATATCTCGGCTGTCCTCAACATGCCCAACAACTCTGACAGTGGCCTATCAAAGTTGTTCATGTTGTAGTTCATCACAAACTGACTATAAGATTCTAGCAACGATTGCAGAATCACGTCAGTAGCCAACTCTTGGCTCAGTGGAAATCCCAGTCTCTGTAGGTTCTCTACATACCCAATCATCTTGAGTTTGTGAGGACCAACTGGATCTCCTTCTGTCATGATGCACTTGAACAGTGCCCTAGAAACATTGTATCTCTCTTGCCGTGCCTGATCTTCATACATGTTCCTGAGATGCTGAATCATCTCTATGACACCCATGTTCTCATGTTGTCTCTGCAACTCATGGTTCATTGAACATAGCATCAAGCACTTAGCATCAATGGCATCATCAACATGCTTCTTGTAAGCATCCCTTTCTGCCTTTGGTGCATTAGGGGCGAGTTCCTCTGGAATTGGAGTATCCAGGACATAGAGCTTTCGCTCTTGAGTGAGAACAATTCTCAATGTCCAATACCAGTCATGGAAGTTAGTCCCATTTAGCTTGTCCTTGTCAAGGACCGATCGCAAAGAAAAGTTGTTGTTGTTTCTTTCCATTTGTACTACAAAAAGGAAAATATGCAATTTTAGTCCAAAACTCATTTTTGACTTATTTGATTGATTTGAAAAATTTGACGATATAATTAGGCCTTTACACTACTACAGAAATAGCATTCCGTGTCGCTATTCTGGGCGTCAGTTATTAAGGAAAACCGACGCCTATCATATAAGGCGTCGGTTGTTTAAGAAAACCGACGTCTATATTAGAAGACCAGCCAGACACGGGTACCGCTTTGTATTCAGCGTCGGTTGACAATAACAAACTGACGCCTAAAAGCTCCCGCGAAATCCAATTTTCGAGCGAAAAGAAAAAGTGTCACATACAACGTCGGTTATTTAAATAGCCACTGACGCCTATGTGTGATGAAACTTTGCGCAAAAAGTGTCACTTTCAGCGTCGGTTATCTGTTGATAACCGATGCCAAAAGCGGTTCCCGCCAAACAATTTGGTGAAAATATCGTCCAATTGAGCGTCAGTTGTTTCAAACAACCGACGCTAAAGTTGTTTAGGCGTCGGTTGTGACAAACAACTGACTCTATAGGTGAACTTTATATCCTGCGATCCCCCAACTGTTCCCCTTTCTTCTATTTCATCACCTAAACAACTTTAGCTCCCACCGCAACTGCTGTCGCCCGTCCCTCCACTCCGCCGCACCCCTCCATGACAGTGCCGCCTTCTCCGGCGCAGCCTTCTCCTCCGGTGCCTCCACGCCGCCTTCTCCTTCGGTGCTAGTGCCTCCACGCCACCGCTGCCAGGACGACATAAGCTACTCTCCACCGCCTTCGCGCCGCCGCCAGGGTTTAGGGTTGCTAGCTGCTTCTCCGCCGCACCACCGGTTCGACCACAGCTCCTCTCCACCGTCGTCGCCCACTCTGTGCCACCTTCTGCAGACCACAACTCTTCTCCAGACCGGTATGCCCTCTTCTCTGTATTTTATTAGAGCTAGGAGGCAGAGGTTGCGTGTTAGTGAATGAAGTCTAAGGCTCTTTCCTCTCTCTCAAGCTCATGAAATGTGATTCTTACTGAAATATGATGATGGGACAATTTTTTCTCTGCCATAGTTGAAATTTTCCTACTTGAAAAGGTCAACTTACCGAAAAGAATGCTCTTCTACCTTTTATTTTAAAGATGCCTTCTATATACAATTTTCATGTACCCACAATTGCTGATTAGTTTTCTTGTACAACTGGATTCTTCAAGGAAATAGCTACAGCTAGATAAGATCGTGTACACTCTGTATTTTTTCCCATCCTTTCTACAACTGGATTCTTCAAGGAAATAGCTACCTTGGGTCTTTATAGGTTATTTTAATGTTGTCCGAAGGAATTATGAAAAAATTAGTAAACAACCTCCTACAAAAAAGTCTATGCAGGACTTTAACATGTGTGTTATGAATTGTGGATTGTTGAGTTAGAAATGAATGGACCCATCTTTGCATGGGACAATCATCAAGAAGGGAAGAATTTCATTACATCTAAAATTGATAAAGTAGTTTACAATGATAAATTCCTTGATATTGTTTCTAATTTTCATAGGAAAGTTGATAAACATGTACATGCGGAAATATGGTTATCAAACCAATGGTTATAACATATAATGTCTAGTAAAGATTCCTAGACCTTTTGTTTGAAACTATTGATTTCTTGATTTATGATTTAATAATGCTCTGTTGATTAGGATTAACCATGTTTCCTGTAGTTTATAGACATTTATTATATATAAGAATGACAACACATGTATTTGTTGGCCTAGAAACCCATCCAAAATTGACTCATTAGGAGTAAATCTTGGATAGTCCCCGGTTTGGGACTGTTCTTGAACACCTAATCTCACTTAGGATGTAAGTGTATAATGTGTATTGGGTTTTTGAGAAAATTTTGGTAGCATTTCCCCGTTTGTTCTCTAAGTATATATGTACTTAGAGAACAACAGGGAAATGCTGTCGAAATTTTCTTGAAAACCCAATACACATTATACACTTACTAGTGAGATTAGGTGTTCAAGGATGGGATAGGTGGTACATATTTATTATATATAAGAATGACATCAAATGTGTTTGTTGGCCTAGAAACCCATCCAAGATTGACTCATTAGGAGTAAATCTTGGATAGTCCCCAGTTTGGGACTGTTCTTGAACACCTAATCTCACTTAGGATGTAAGTGTATAATGTGTATTGGGTTTTCGAGAAAATTTCGGTAGCATTTCCCCGTTTGTTCTCTAAGTATATATGTACTTAGAGAACAACGGGGAAATGCTGCCGAAATTTTCTTGAAAACCCAATACACATTATACACTTACTAGTGAGATTAGGTGTTCAAGGATGGGATAGGTGGTACATATTTATTATATATAAGAATGACATCAAATGTGTTTTTTGGCCTAGAAACCCATCCAAGATTGACTCATTAGGAGTAAATCTTGGATAGTCCCCGGTTTGGGACTGTTCTTGAACACCTAATATCACTTAGGATGTAAGTGTATAATGTGTATTGGGTTTCGAGAAAATTTCGGTAGCATTTCCCCGTTTGTTCTCTAAGTATATATGTACTTAGAGAACAGCGGGGAAATGCTGCCAAAATTTTCTTGAAAACCCAATACACATTATACACTTACTAGTGAGATTAGGTGTTCAAGGATGGGATAGGTGGTACATATTTATTATATATAAGAATGACATCAAATGTGTTTGTTGGTCTAGAAACCCATCCAAGATTGACTCATTAGGAGTAAATCTTGGATAGTCCCCGGTTTGGGACTGTTCTTGAACACCTAATCTCACTTAGGATGTAAGTGTATAATTTGTATTGGGTTTTCGAGAAAATTTCGGTAGCATTTCCCCGTTTGTTCTCTAAGTATATATGTACTTAGAGAACAGCAGGGAAATGCTGCCGAAATTTTCTTGAAAACCCAATACACATTATACACTTACTAGTGAGATTAGGTGTTCAAGGATGGGATAGGTGGTACACATTTATTATATATAAGAATGACATCACATTATACACTTAGGTAGGATGTAAGTGTATACCCTAATCTTTTCCTAATATATACTTGTTTCCTAATATATACTCGTTTTCTCTGATCATAGAATGGATAGATCATGGATGTCCATTCGTAATCATTGCACCCCAGAGTTTATATCTGGTCTTGCTTAGTTTATTAGATTTGCCGAGGAACATAGGAAAAAACCTACAGATAGGTTCTACTGTCCATGTAGATTTTCTGAGGAAAATAGGATTCACATATTATACAAAGCGCCAAGATGATAAGAGTGTCGTCCAAAATAGTGGGGTCACTCTTCAAGCGTCGACTATGTACTTTGCAAGTGCAAAGGATAAGAGTCCACGTGAAGCTAAAATGTCATATTACGGTGTCATTGAGGACATTTGGGAGTTTGACTACATAGATTTCAAAATTTCGCTCTTTAAATGTAATTGGGTTGATAACACCAAAGGAGTTATAGTGGATGAATTGGGTTTCACTTTGGTGAACTTTGAAAAGATTGGCGATAAGGGTGAACCATTCATATTGGCATCACAGGCAAAACAAATATTCTATATCGATGATCCTGCGAATGATAAATGGTCGGTTGTTCTTCATGGTAAAAGACAATTCATTGAAGATCCTATAGATGAAGAAGAGTACTATGATAAGTATGATGACTCCAGTCCATTCTCAGTTGGGTTGCCAACTCCACAAAATATTGAAGCTAATGATGACTTATATGTGCGCGGAGATCACAATGAAGGATTGTTAATTGATAAAAGATCACAATTTTAGAGACATGTATGTTTATACAAATGCTAAATGTTTGCCTTTTTCTAGTTAATACAAATGCTAAATGTTTACCTTTTTCTAGTTAATACAAATGCTAAATGTTTGCCTTTTTCTAGTTAATACAAATGCTAAATGTTTGCCTTTTTAATGACATTTTCAGATGGCTGACCATGATGAGCATGATGTCCATGATGAGCATGAAGTCCATGATGAGCATGTTGTCCATGACGAGCATGGCGAGGATACCAATGTAAGTTCTAAAAACATATCCTGTATTTCTATAAAATTCATTATCTTCTAGTTATGTCATATATCCTATATTTCTATTTTGGGCTAATTCAGTGTGTTTATTTTTGTCAAAATTTAGGTTGATGATGCACATGTACCCACTGAAGCACTGGAGCAACTTGATGCGTAGCACCAAACACTTAACAAGAAAAGGGGCATCACTCTGTTGAAGAAGTTAATAGCGCTAAGTGGCAGTGGATCCAAATTGGTTGTGGAGTTTGATAATGGAGGAAATGCAATTGGAGTGAACCGCAATAATTTTGTAAACTATCTTGGGTGTACCACTCAGAGCCATTGTGGTGTTAAGTATGATAATTGGCATAAAGTTCCTCAGGGGAAAAAAGACTTGATATGGAAGGATTTATGCGTGAGTTATTATTATTTGCAATTCTATTTTGTAGATTACAAATTCTATTATTTGCAATTCTATTTTGGATACTAGTTAATAACATTTCTATTTTATAGAATCTGTTTGCATTGGATGAGAAGTTGCATCGTAAAAGTGTGATGCAACGCGCTGGAAAGATGCTTAGGAATTATAGGACAAATCTGAACAGAGAATACATAAAAGAGGGTGATAAGAAGAAGAAGTCAGCCCTTGAACAATGGAACTTCTTGGACAAAGAAGATTGGGACAATTTTGTTGCTTCAAGAAAATCTGAAGAATTCAAGGTATTAGGCGTCACTCCCAATTTAATTAATATACATTGTATTCACCTATTCAAGATTAACATTTAGTGTTACTAACCAAATCATTAATGTGCATACTAACTAGGCCCTCAGTGACGCACAAAAAGCAAGGCGTGCACTGAATGTGCATGACCACACTATGGGTCCAAAAGGCTATGCAAGCGTTTGCCAAAGACTACAGGCGGAGTCTGCGGCTACTCAGGAGTATGCTGCTACTGAGGAGTCTACCACACCCATGCCTCGCCATGATATCTGGATAGCTGGGAGGCAAAACAAGAAGGGTGAAATAAAGAAGCCCGTAACTGCTGAGGCGGCTGTGAAAATGGTAAAATACAACTCTTAGAGCAATCGTTTGAATATTGATTATTTGTTAACTTACCAATTTCTGTTGATGGTGATTAGCGGGAGCTGCACGAGCAGAGGAAACAACACACGTTCATCCCTCAGGGCACATAGGATGAATTGACAGTTGCTCTGGGTAACCCAGAGCATCCTAGACGTGTTAGGGGTGCAGGCGCTGGTGTGGGCATCAAAGCATTCTTTGGGCCATCCCAGCGCAAACCCAGAGCGGGACTTTCACAAGAAGAGGTAACCTATACTTTTTTTAGAATGTTGCTGCAAAAGGAAATTCAATAATAAGAAGCTAATGTTTCTTTTATCCATGTATAGGAGAATAAGAGAGTCGAGGATATAGTTGCTAAGAAGGTCAAGGATGTAGTTGCTGAGAAGGTCAAGGAAGAATTGATGCGGTGGCAGGCATCTCAGGCTTCCAATCAGCCTATGGCGACCCACTCTTCTCCTGATGTACAAACTACAAGTAATCCTGTAGACCCACTGCCTAACACGTCTGCTGTAAGTGTTGTTTATGACATTGTAGTTAGTCATTTCAAGTTGTTATGTTTTCAAGATGATATGTATATATGTATAATATTCTTTATGTAAATTTGTAGGCATTGAAGCCATGCCGCTTAAGAATGCAAGACTACGTTGTTGCAGAGGCGCAGGCTTACCCGTCCCTTCCTGGGGCAATGTTTCACGGGACTCCAATGCCACAGGGCTACGTTTGTGTGAGCCCGATACGTGTGTTACCCGATTGGAGAGAAGCTACATTGCCATATCCCCACCCGGATATTGATACACTTGCTGATGTAGAAGGCAGGGTGATATTGTGGCCCAAAGTAGATGTCATCTACACTACTGAAGTTGTAAGATAAATTTACATTACTTAAAATTGTTAATGTGTATATATGAGGTCAACTGATCTGAAATTATATATACAGGTTAAAAAGAAGATAACCGGAGCACCTAGGCCTCCACCTCCACTTCCCGCATTACCAAGTTGGGTTCCAACTGACCTAACATACCCGTTAGGTCCTGCTTGTAGGGGAATGGCATGTTGGCTACGGGCACATAATATACATTGCCCTATAATTGTTTCTTTAGATGCAGATTATGCAGGACAATCGTACGATAGCTCTTTATTTATACAAGATATTATTGAGCTGTTTATGTATGAGTGGTTGAATACATCAATGATAGAGACATGGATAAGGTGAGATCTTATTTATACATCCATATACCTTGTGTAAGATCCGGTGAGCTGGTTTCTTATATATTAATGCATACCTAATACATGTTTTGCAGCTACTTAGTCGAAGATCATTGCAAACAATTTGCATTTGATCATGTGGGATTTTGATTCCTTCATTGATTAGTTTGGTAGCTAAAGACCCTGATAATGTTCAACAATACTGTATAGATGCTTTTACAATTTTTGGTCAGCAAAAGAAGACGATAATAATAGCTCCATTCAATGTCAAGTAAGTTTACTTTATTTATAATTTGGACTTAAGAAAATTCCATTTTTATTGTGCATTTTGAGTTATTAATTGTTCACTTTTTACCTCTAGCGGTAGACATTGGGAGTTACTAGTTATTGACCCCAGGACGTTCACTGTTTATTATCTAGATCCCGCGGGAAGTACATTAAACACTAAAATTGGACACCTAATGAGAATGCCATGATTCTGGTGAGAAATATTTCATTTTTGTATATGTTAACATCTCTTATTACATTACTATTTACTTATGCAATTTACTGTGTTATATTAACATGTAGGGGTTTAGATGCATTCAAAAAGGCTGGAGGAACGGTCCCAAGGAAAAAGAACTAGCCAATAAATTGGCAGAACGTACAAGTAAGTTCCCGACTCCAATGTATATATTATTGATGTGAATTGTGCTTAGTTGTATTATTTTGTATGTTTCAATTTATAGTGCACTACACAAGACAATGGCTGGGCATGCGCATACTATGTGATGCGATTTATGCAGATGATTATCCGATATGCCGCATTGGACATCAATACCATACATGAGGTATTATATATAGTCTCATTAGTTAGTATGAAATATATCAATCTTATTTTTATATTATTACTTATATATATACTAATTACTATCCATGTCATCACTAATCATATTATCTCACAATACTAATTACTATGAATTAACCTCACATTATATGAATCTAATTACTCATCATCTTATTACTGATTTGGTTCATAAACCAATAAGATGATCAATGAGATGTATTTTAGTGAACAAGGTGATATGCCTAACATGTGTTGATAATTAGGTCACAAATATGATTAAGTGATTTACATGCATTAAGGTATAGCATGTGATGATACCTAATGTCACTAATGTGTCAAGAAAGGCATGAAGGGTATATATGTACATATGTTGTCAAGGCTAGATGATTACATATTAGGGTTTAGGTCAACATGACCCTTACATATCAAGGCATCCTTAGGGTGTATTCTACCATACACATTTTACCATTAGGGTGACTTAACCCAAACTATGTATATCCACATATGAACAATTAATGATTAGGTGCAACAAGAGTATATTAGGGTTCAAGCATAAGGATTACATGACTTATTCATTATTTACAATCAAACAAGATGAATTACAAACATATTAGGTTTATTAAACTCTAAACACATAAGCTCTCTATTCCCATGTCTAAGGAGTTAAGGTTACTTGATTTCAAGGCATTGAGGGACTCCAACCCCCTAAAGAGGATTTCGTCCTCGAAATCAAAAACCCCATAACCTATCAAGGTACTAGCACTACCTTTCCACTCAAAGGGTGACTAAGTCAAACTATTCTAAGGGTATAAAGCCCAACATAAAAAGCCTTACTAAACTCTATCTTTCACTCAAGGTGTAACATAGGGCACACTAAACCCTAACATGGAAATCTAAGGCTCATATAAGATACTTAGGGATTACTAGATAATTTTTGTTTTGAGAAAAGAAATCAAATCATCATATAAAGGATTCTAAGGTTATTCAACAATAAGGCAATATGTCTAAAGGTAGACTATTTCGAGCTGTCCATTTCAGATCAGGCCAGGCCAGGTCATATGAGCTCAGGAGTCCTCGTTACCAAGCTAGTGGGGCGGAGGAAAATATTGCCAGCCCCCAAGCTCTGACCCTTTCTAGACACCATCACTTTCAACTTCTTTCTCTAATAGTTACTCAATAGGCATTTCACCAAAAAGTTGACAAATTTTATTTCAAATAAATAATTATTATGATCCTAAATCAAACATTCTTTATAGGTCAACTCTAAGGTGAAAAACTAACTAAAGGGAAACTATATAAGATAAGGGTTATATCTAGGAGACAATTTTGAACTAGTCAAGAATCCGACTACCTTGATGCTCTGATACCATGCTGTAAAGACCCAAACAAAGTCTCTACTAAAAACATGATAAACCAAAATCATCAATTGGATAGCAGCGGAAATTTAAAACTTGACATTATTCAAAAATGTATAAAGAGTACATTATAAAATTTTCCCAAATGGGAGTACAACTTTATACAAGCATACAAGGATCTAGGTAGAGGAAGACTTAGACTAATGCAACATTGTCTCCAAACTAAACAACTATACAACACAAAAGCAAGCATGATCACTCAAGCTATATATTCCTTTCTTCTTATCCTATCCTTAGCTTTGGGTTCACCAAGCTTCCATGCGCACTCTGATTCCTATCCTGGATGGTTGGGGTCATCCAGCAAGAGAGAGATAAAAGGTATGTGTTAATAAAAAGGGATAGGACAAATAATAATAAAAAACTTTGTAATATAAAAGATTCTCCACAAGAAGAGATTTCCAAAGAAATGAGACAATTATATGAATATGAGAGAGAGAAACTGCCACATTAAAATATCAACAATTATCACATTTGCATGAATATAAATTATGACTCAACGTCCTATCAATGTAGGGTGAGGCACCTACCGGACCTCACCAATGGCAGGGGGACTAAAACCCCAGTGCCTAAAAAGTGGCAGGGGGAATAAAACCCCAGTGCCTAATATATAAAATGGCAGGGGGACTAAAACCCCAGTGCCCGGCAGGAGGACTAAAACCTCAGTGCCCTGTGGGTGGTTTGTACTCATGTACACTACATTGTCAATTGGCCAATAACTATATCATGCATAAATATTCACTTGGCAGCATAGTGAAAATATAACAAGATGCAACAAGCATTGGGAATAAAACCCAAATAAATAAGTAATAAGACCATCATAGGTCACAACCATATCCAAGAATTCCAAGAATAGTCAATGAGCATCAACAATATGTAATGTTCCAAATAATTCCAAAAGAATGAGCCACATAGGCAACAACAAGATTCATGAGTTACATTCAAATGAGCCACAAGAACAACCACAATATATATAAGATTTCCAAGTATTTCAAAAGATGATCCAACAATGGTATTTGAAGCATAAAATCAGTTAAGAGCCAATAAATGCAATTAGAGGGAAAATGAGGCTAGCACAATAATTATAGTGGGGTTGTAAAAGATCCCAACTGAGGAATAGGTAGTTTGCACAATTACAATAGGATCCACATACATAAAATAGGCTTCACATATTCAAATAGGGGCACATACAAAATAGGGCTCACATACATAGGAATCACATACCTTAGATATAACATTACCATCATATCCACCAAACAGATAGCAAACCATCCATATATCCTAGTTATAAACACAACACATGTATTAATATATATAAAGAAATAAACATAGGAAAAACCCTAATTTTACAAAACTATGATTTAGAGTTCAAAACCAAGTCCAAACGATTACTCATAATCTCCTGATTAAGAAAACATATCTTATTATATAAAACAGAGTTAAAATGAATTAATTATGTATTTTAAAACATTTACATACTAAAAATGCCATTCAAAGTAAACTTCGGAAAACCATTGAGAATTAGGTCTCAAAAACCACAAAATCAAATTCTACATCAAAAATCCTTTCCATCGACTATTTATTCATATTTTTCTGATAAGGGATCGATTTACTATGAATTAAGTAAATCCGACCAATCAGAAATTAAGAAAACTATAGTGTGACAGATATCTAAATAAAAATGGAAATCGATGTAAATAGAAAGTGAAAAGGCTAAACTACCCCTAATCGTCAAAACAGAGCAATTGAGCAGCGAGGGTAGATCAGTCATTTGGACCATTCAGTTGCCTGCGAACATGAAGAAACCAGGGAGGGAGAAAAGACTAAAATGCCCTGACGCGCCAAATCAATACAACTAAAACGATGAGGGCAGCGTTGTCATTTCAGATGCAAGGTGTATAGCGCCGATCAAACAAAAGCCGGTGTGAATGGACAGAATTGCCCCTGCCCTGCCAAAGGTAGATCGACACTGCGGAGGGGGGTGTTTAGGTCATTGCTTGACCCTGCTTCTTCTCCTCGCACCCATGGCGAGGGAGCAACAGGGCAGTGCTTCACGAGGCCCAAGCCGTAGGTACGTTCTCCATTCCAGGATGCTAGACATCCCACTGAACTCGCCCAAGCCCGGCGACCACAGTGAGACATTCCAAGACCACTCCGGTGGTCTGAAGCTCAAACGCAGGGGCACGCACACTGCCGGACAGAGAGGAATCAAATCCGATCAAACAGCCAAAGAATCGCGACGAATCGAGAATCTAAAACCGCCCACAAATTCGCGAAGCCACCGTGAAGTCAGAGCAGGTCGTGTTGAGATCGGAGGAGCACAAAACCTCGAAAAGCACAGGTGGCGGCGGAGGTCAAACCGTGGTCTATAGGACCCGGTGATCAAGAGCACAAAGAGGAAAACAAGGAGTAGGAGAAGGAAGCCTAAGATCAGTAGGTGCTTACCGAGGTCCCAATTGGGCCCGAGGTGATCGGAGATGCAAGCCGAAGGTCGTCGTTGCCGGGGAAGGTAGAACGATTGGGTAGGGATCCTCGGGGAAGGTTGGGAAGAAATTGAGGGTAGAGGGAGAAGGCTCGAAGCCAGGGGGTGCTTTGCGGCCCCTTAAGTAGGCGAGGGAGGAGCTGTGGCTCCCTCCGTAGGTCCCTGGTGGAGAGGAGGAGGTTGCCGACTTTGGGCGTTTCGTCCACACGGGGAGAGAGGCGATAAGGTGGGGCTCATTCAATTCGTCGTCGAGAGCCTAATTCAACGGAAAAGGAATCACGCAAAACGGTCAAGCCGAGAGGGGGATCAGGTCGAGGGATTCGGCGGCCGGCTCTGCTCGCAGACGCGTGAAACGGCTGGAGGAAGGAGAAAGTGGGGGAGCCGCCGGATCGGAGCGGGTCAGATCGTGGCCGTTGGATCACTCCCAAGGGGCGCGTGACATAACAAATAACCGGACTATAGCGTTACAGGGAAATAAATGAAATCAATGCAATAACTATATTCACACCATATTAAAGACTAATAAAATCCATTAGAGGGGTCAAATCAACTCCAAACAACACCAAAATTGAACCATAGGCTCATAATAACATATAGAACGATGCTATATAATTAAAATCTCGTTTAAAGCATAATAAGGCCATTAATAAACATATAGCTCATAAAGGAGTATAATAACACATTAAAATCAAGGAATTATATGAAAAAGCTATTAATAAGAAACATGTGAGTAAATTCGACATATAAAACGTATTAGGGTACAAATACTCATTACTCCACAAAATAACATATTAATGTGAACTAAAATCATATTTTGAGGAGAGAGAAACAATAAAGGTTAATACACTCATATATGAACTCAAATACACATTATTAATAATATATTTATCCAAAAAGCTCCAAATAAATATAATCCACTTCATTAATGACCAAATTGCAACATTAACCCTAACTTATCTCCTAATGTGGGTTATTTGTGCAAACACCCCCCTCATTTACATAAATGAGGGTAAATAGTAATTTCAACATCAAGTTGTGCTCAAATTGCACAAGGAGTCCGAAAATGATCCAAAAGGATGTGAAATTTATGGAAAAGGTCCAAATGGACTAAAAGTCAAAGACAATCTCAAGAATGGGTAAATTGCAGGGAAGACCCTGAGATTCAGTATGTTACAGCACACCACCCCTTAAAGAGGATTTCGTCCCCGAAATCACAACAAGAGGAAAGAGAGGGTGAGTGTGTAACATCCCAACCATAAACAACTAGGTTATAACCCTTACTCTAGGGTACCACATAAAATCTATATAAGTCAGGTATTACTAATGTTTCCACCTAAATCATTATATCAAACTCAACATAACCAACATCTTGATGCATAAACTCTATCATAAAAAGGCAGCATATCTATAATACTAACACTTGTGCCACATTTTATTACAACTTAACATCTGAATATGTGTATTATGGGTATCTCCCTCATTAAGGGTTTTAAGCACAATTAGGGTTTACTAAGCCATTACAACCTATATTAAACCAATCCCAACAACAATTAATGTATTAGGTCAAAACCTAAATAACTCAATATTATTACCCATTAGCTACATCATGTGGGATTATGCCATATAATATCATCCAACCAATTATTACCCTAATAACAGGTCTAAGGGTATAAGGCTTATCTCCAAGGAACATATTATCACAACATCTAACATGCTCATATCCATGTCATCACTAATCATATTATCTCACAATACTAATTACTATGAATTAACCTCACATTATATGAATCTAATTACTCATCATCTTATTACTGATTTGGTTCATAAACCAATAAGATGATCAATGAGATGTATTTTAGTGAACAAGGTGATATGCCTAACATGTGTTGATAATTAGGTCACAAATATGATTAAGTGATTTACATGCATTAAGGTATAGCATGTGATGATACCTAATGTCACTAATGTGTCAAGAAAGGCATGAAGGGTATATATGTACATATGTTGTCAAGGCTAGATGATTACATATTAGGGTTTAGGTCAACATGACCCTTACATATCAAGGCATCCTTAGGGTGTATTCTACCATACACATTTTACCATTAGGGTGACTTAACCCAAACTATGTATATCCACATATGAACAATTAATGATTAGGTGCAACAAGAGTATATTAGGGTTCAAGCATAAGGATTACATGACTTATTCATTATTTACAATCAAACAAGATGAATTACAAACATATTAGGTTTATTAAACTCTAAACACATAAGCTCTCTATTCCCATGTCTAAGGAGTTAAGGTTACTTGATTTCAAGGCATTGAGGGACTCCAACCCCCTAAAGAGGATTTCGTCCTCGAAATCAAAAACCCCATAACCTATCAAGGTACTAGCACTACCTTTCCACTCAAAGGGTGACTAAGTCAAACTATTCTAAGGGTATAAAGCCCAACATAAAAAGCCTTACTAAACTCTATCTTTCACTCAAGGTGTAACATAGGGCACACTAAACCCTAACATGGAAATCTAAGGCTCATATAAGATACTTAGGGATTACTAGATAATTTTTGTTTTGAGAAAAGAAATCAAATCATCATATAAAGGATTCTAAGGTTATTCAACAATAAGGCAATATGTCTAAAGGTAGACTATTTCGAGCTGTCCATTTCAGATCAGGCCAGGCCAGGTCATATGAGCTCAGGAGTCCTCGTTACCAAGCTAGTGGGGCGGAGGAAAATATTGCCAGCCCCCAAGCTCTGACCCTTTCTAGACACCATCACTTTCAACTTCTTTCTCTAATAGTTACTCAATAGGCATTTCACCAAAAAGTTGACAAATTTTATTTCAAATAAATAATTATTATGATCCTAAATCAAACATTCTTTATAGGTCAACTCTAAGGTGAAAAACTAACTAAAGGGAAACTATATAAGATAAGGGTTATATCTAGGAGACAATTTTGAACTAGTCAAGAATCCGACTACCTTGATGCTCTGATACCATGCTGTAAAGACCCAAACAAAGTCTCTACTAAAAACATGATAAACCAAAATCATCAATTGGATAGCAGCGGAAATTTAAAACTTGACATTATTCAAAAATGTATAAAGAGTACATTATAAAATTTTCCCAAATGGGAGTACAACTTTATACAAGCATACAAGGATCTAGGTAGAGGAAGACTTAGACTAATGCAACATTGTCTCCAAACTAAACAACTATACAACACAAAAGCAAGCATGATCACTCAAGCTATATATTCCTTTCTTCTTATCCTATCCTTAGCTTTGGGTTCACCAAGCTTCCATGCGCACTCTGATTCCTATCCTG
Organism: Alisma plantago-aquatica; assembly: GCA_963693085.1. Lineage (NCBI taxonomy): Eukaryota > Viridiplantae > Streptophyta > Magnoliopsida > Alismatales > Alismataceae > Alisma > Alisma plantago-aquatica. Next base: position 672,158,091 of record OY856410.1, read on the forward strand.
GATGGTTGGGGTCATCCAACAAGAGAGAGATAAAAGGTATGTGTTAATAAAAAGGGATAGGACAAATAATAATAAAAAGCTTTGTAATATAAAAGATTCTCCACAAGAAGAGATTTCCAAAGAAATGAGACAATTATATGAATATGAGAGAGAGAAACTGCCACATTAAAATATCAACAATTATCACATTTGCATGAATATAAATTATGACTCAACGTCCTATCAATGTAGGGTGAGGCACCTACCGGACCTCACCAATGGCAGGGGGACTAAAACCCCAGTGCCTAAAAAGTGGCAGGGGGAATAAAACCCCAGTGCCTAATATATAAAATGGCAGGGGGACTAAAACCCCAGTGCCCGGCAGGAGGACTAAAACCTCAGTGCCCTGTGGGTGGTTTGTACTCATGTACACTACATTGTCAATTGGCCAATAACTATATCATGCATAAATATTCACTTGGCAGCATAGTGAAAATATAACAAGATGCAACAAGCATTGGGAATAAAACCCAAATAAATAAGTAATAAGACCATCATAGGTCACAACCATATCCAAGAATTCCAAGAATAGTCAATGAGCATCAACAATATGTAATGTTCCAAATAATTCCAAAAGAATGAGCCACATAGGCAACAACAAGATTCATGAGTTACATTCAAATGAGCCACAAGAACAACCACAATATATATAAGATTTCCAAGTATTTCAAAAGATGATCCAACAATGGTATTTGAAGCATAAAATCAGTTAAGAGCCAATAAATGCAATTAGAGGGAAAATGAGGCTAGCACAATAATTATAGTGGGGTTGTAAAAGATCCCAACTGAGGAATAGGTAGTTTGCACAATTACAATAGGATCCACATACATAAAATAGGCTTCACATATTCAAATAGGGGCACATACAAAATAGGGCTCACATACATAGGAATCACATACCTTAGATATAACATTACCATCATATCCACCAAACAGATAGCAAACCATCCATATATCCTAGTTATAAACACAACACATGTATTAATATATATAAAGAAATAAACATAGGAAAAACCCTAATTTTACAAAACTATGATTTAGAGTTCAAAACCAAGTCCAAACGATTACTCATAATCTCCTGATTAAGAAAACATATCTTATTATATAAAACAGAGTTAAAATGAATTAATTATGTATTTTAAAACATTTACATACTAAAAATGCCATTCAAAGTAAACTTCGGAAAACCATTGAGAATTAGGTCTCAAAAACCACAAAATCAAATTCTACATCAAAAATCCTTTCCATCGACTATTTATTCATATTTTTCTGATAAGGGATCGATTTACTATGAATTAAGTAAATCCGACCAATCAGAAATTAAGAAAACTATAGTGTGACAGATATCTAAATAAAAATGGAAATCGATGTAAATAGAAAGTGAAAAGGCTAAACTACCCCTAATCGTCAAACCAGAGCAATTGAGCAGCGAGGGTAGATCAGTCATTTGGACCATTCAGTTGCCTGCGAACATGAAGAAACCAGGGAGGGAGAAAAGACTAAAATGCCCTGACGCGCCAAATCAATACAACTAAAACGATGAGGGCAGCGTTGTCATTTCAGATGCAAGGTGTATAGCGCCGATCAAACAAAAGTCGGTGTGAATGGACAGAATTGCCCCTGCCCTGCCAAAGGTAGATCGACACTGCGTAGGGGGGTGTTTAGGTCATTGCTTGACCCTGCTTCTTCTCCTCGCACCCATGGCGAGGGAGCAACAGGGCAGTGCTTCACGAGGCCCAAGCCGTAGGTACGTTCTCCATTCCAGGATGCTAGACATCCCACTGAACTCGCCCAAGCCCGGCGACCACAGTGAGACATTCCAAGACCACTCCGGTGGTCTGAAGCTCAAAAGCAGGGGCACGCACACTGCCGGACAGAGAGGAATCAAATCCGATCAAACAACCAAAGAATCGCGACGAATCGAGAATCTAAAACCGCCCACAAATTCGCGAAGCCACCGTGAAGTCAGAGCAGGTCGTGTTGACATCGGAGGAGCACAAAACCTCGAAAAGCACAGGTGGCGGCGGAGGTCAAACCGTGGTCTATAGGACCCGGTGATCAAGAGCACAAAGAGGAAAACAAGGAGTAGGAGAAGGAAGCCTAAGATCAGTAGGTGCTTACCGAGGTCCCAATTGGGCCCGAGGTGATCGGAGATGCAAGCCGAAGGTCGTCGTTGCCGGGGAAGGTAGAACGATTGGGTAGGGATCCTCGGGGAAGGTTGGGAAGAAATTGAGGGTAGAGGGAGAAGGCTCGAAGCCAGGGGGTGCTTTGCGGCCCCTTAAGTAGGCGAGGGAGGAGCTGTGGCTCCCTCCGTAGGTCCCTGGTGGAGAGGAGGAGGTTGCCGACTTTGGGCGTTTCGTCCACACGGGGAGAGAGGCGATAAGGTGGGGCTCATTCAATTCGTCGTCGAGAGCCTAATTCAACGGAAAAGGAATCACGCAAAACGGTCAAGCCGAGGGGGGGATCAGGTCGAGGGATTCGGCGGCCGGCTCTGCTCGCAGACGCGTGAAACGGCTGGAGGAAGGAGAAAGTGGGGGAGCCGCCGGATCGGAGCGGGTCAGATCGTGGCCGTTGGATCACTCCCAAGGGGCGCGTGACATAACAAATAACCGGACTATAGCGTTACAGGGAAATAAATGAAATCAATGCAATAACTATATTCACACCATATTAAAGACTAATAAAATCCATTAGAGGGGTCAAATCAACTCCAAACAACACCAAAATTGAACCATAGGCTCATAATAACATATAGAACGATGCTATATAATTAAAATCTCGTTTAAAGCATAATAAGGCCATTAATAAACATATAGCTCATAAAGGAGTATAATAACACATTAAAATCAAGGAATTATATGAAAAAGCTATTAATAAGAAACATGTGAGTAAATTCGACATATAAAACGTATTAGGGTACAAATACTCATTACTCCACAAAATAACATATTAATGTGAACTAAAATCATATTTTGAGGAGAGAGAAACAATAAAGGTTAATACACTCATATATGAACTCAAATACACATTATTAATAATATATTTATCCAAAAAGCTCCAAATAAATATAATCCACTTCATTAATGACCAAATTGCAACATTAACCCTAACTTATCTCCTAATGTGGGTTATTTGTGCAAACACCCCCCTCATTTACATAAATGAGGGTAAATAGTAATTTCAACATCAAGTTGTGCTCAAATTGCACAAGGAGTCCGAAAATGATCCAAAAGGATGTGAAATTTATGGAAAAGGTCCAAATGGACTAAAAGTCAAAGACAATCTCAAGAATGGGTAAATTGCAGGGAAGACCCTGAGATTCAGTATGTTACAGATGTTGATAGCGATAATGAATGATACTTTGTAAATGAATATTTTTGAATGTTAATACATGTATTTGAATGTTTCTATATGTGTGAATGTGAGAATTGAATTGATGTCTGAATGTATCTACTTGTGTGAATTATTTTTTGTGAATTTTACAGGTTTGTGGCCTATTTGTAGGCTGATATCGATGGATGTCGTAAACCTACAGTTCAGAAAACTGAACTGCAGGTTCTCATCCTGCTGACCAGCCACAGTAGGCCAGCAAACTGATATGAAAAAAAAATAGATATAGGCGTCGGTTATTTACAGAAAACCGTCAGCAAAGACCTACAACGTCGGTTATTGGATAAAAACCGACGCCTAATAGTATAAACAACCCGACCATGCAGGATAGTACGGCCGTGGTGGAAAAGGGATCGGTTATAATTATAAAACCGACGCCTATAGTACTAAACACGGCTGTGCAGGGAAGCACGGATGTGTCGTCTTGAAGTATAGGCGTCGGTCTTTTAGTAGATAACCGACGCTGAATGTGTCGTAGATGACGCCGTTTTCTGTGGCGTGAACCCTTTTGGCGTCGGTTATCTACTAAAAGACCGACGCCTATATGTGAAATAGGCGTCGGTTAAAAAACCGACGCCGAAGTGTTCGACCTTTAGCGGCGCCCACATAGGCGTCGCTCAGAAACCGACGCCAAAGGGGGTTAAACAACCGACGCCAAAGGATGTTTCTGTAGTAGTGTTAATTAATTATTGCTCCCACTATTTTAGTTCAAAATGATAGCCCTCACCATCAATTTGGAAGATTGCAGTGTACAACCTTCTAGTGGGCAAGATCCTGAAATCCTCTAAGTCATGAGTCAGCTTTGGCTGATCGCCCACAACTTAGATCTCTCAGGTAGGCAACTCTTGCCAATTGCATCATATGCAACTCTTGTTGAATGAACATGCACAACAACTTGCCATGAACATTCCTTGCCTCTGGGCTTAGACGCTCTAAGAATCACCAGTTAAATCTAACCCAAAAGCCGACACGGTAAACATGCACCCTGTTTTGGCAGAACCTACATGTCTACCCTTCACACTTCCACAAGATAGACGGCACACCACGCTTTGGCGTAATCTATGCTTGGTCGATCAAGCTTTTCATGTGTGCCGCTAATGGAAGGCATATAAGACTTAATATTTTAATGAGGTATTTGGTTTTTATATACATATACATATCCAATCACCACAATACATAGTACGTATCATATACATGATATATCCCACAAAACATGCACAAATGATAAAAGCGATGATTATGGCCATCCTAATAAGATTCCTCGAGCTAAGAGGAATCACGGTCATCCGAGTTGATCAACTCGTCAGCTAGGTCAACATCACATGCAACCTGTACAAGATGAACATGTGTGCCTTGCCATCTGAGTTGATCAACTCATCACATGAATGATCTGTACTCTCCAGCCGGTCGTCTGGGTGCCACCAGCCGATCGGTTGGCTCCTCCAACCAATCGGTTCGCCTGGACGTCGTGCATCTCGTCATGTCCGCCACCCGCTCGTCTCGCTCCTCGAACCGGTCATCAACCGATCGGTTCACTCCTTGAACCGACCGTCTAGAACGTCAACCGATCGGTTCACGCCTTAAACCGATTGTTTCAGCTGTCATCTTGATGTCCGCCGGTCTTCGACATAACAGGAAATAAAATCTATCCTATTATCACATTGCTTAAAAGAAGAAACCCCACACAAAGATAGGGTTACAATCAACCACAAACAACCACACAAAGATAGGGTTTATTGGCCATAACCACGCTATACATCCACCACAAAACTCGTTTAAGGGCGACGCATATCGAGTGCATTAATAATACATATCATATATGTAATTGGGATTTGTGGATATAGGATTGGACATGCATAAAGCCGATATTATTCGCATCGTATGCAATAAATAAAGGCGACAAACCAAAATCGATCATATCGATATTCCTAAAATATAGAGCAGTTGACATGGCTCTGATACCACTGTTGAGTTTTAGGGGAGACAGAGAAGGCAGCGGAAACAAAAATTTTCTCCCTCAAACCCAGCATGAGGAAACGCGTCAACGTCTATATAATAGGAAAGGGATGGTTTGTGGAATCATACCTTGTCCCGAGGCTTGCTCGGCGACAATACCTCATGCAATGTGCAGTCTTCAACCCTGGTCTTGGACGGCGTCTGTGTAGCTCCTGGTCGCACCGAGACTGACGACTCCTCCTCCTACCGGACTGTCGGATGACGGTTGTTCTCCTAAGAGACAGTGTCCTCCCGCCTCTGAAGTAGTCCACACGGACCAACTGGAACTCCACTCTCCTTATCCCACAAGGAAGTGGAAGGAGGCACACCCTCCTGTTGACGTACTAGTCGCCAACACACTCTCCTGCTTCCAGTTGCAACTGCAGTTGTCCTTCCCTTGTTGCACCTCCCGTTTGCGGGAAGCACTTGCTCGAGCTCTCTCACGGTTACCAAAACCAGAGAGAATGACAACTTTACAGAGCAACTGGTTTCACTGAGTTGTTGTCTAAGAAGCCCCCACTACCCCTATACATATAGGAGGGTCATGGGACAGGGTTCTCTATCCCGGGCAATATGAGACTAAACGCAGGAGTAGAAGGGTTCGAGATTTTCCACAAAAAGCAACTGATTCGCAACTTGAAACGATCAGTTCATAGCTGAACCGATCAGTTCAGCCGTTGAGCCGATCGGTTGGACCTGAGCCGACCGTTTGGGGCACTCCAACCGATCGGTTGGTGCCCTGAACCGATCGGTTCATGGTCCTAATCCGGCTCAAAAATACTTTCCTTGTTTCTTTCCCAATTGGTATCGACTACCAATATTATTCCCAATCGTATTGGGCAATTTGAAACCAAAGGAAAATTCTTGCCGACATGACTTTCCCAACAGGTCGGTTGCACCAGTTGAGCCGATCGGTTCAACCCTTGAACTGGTCGTTTCAACCTGGTCATGAGCCGATCGGTTGGACACTCCAACCGACCGGTTTAGCACCTCAGCCGACCGGTTCAACACTTGAGCCGATCGGTTGGGAGCACAGGTTGGGCAAAATCAGTCAATTGTGATTTCAATCAATCTGATACTCCAATCAATGCGTCCAACACCTTGAACCATATGATATTGAGCCATCGACTAATGCGTGTTTAATTGAACTACTAAACTCCTTTAGTAATCAATCTAAACAATGCTTTGTGGACAAAACTCCTCTTCCAGGTTAAATCCTATGTGTGTGACCCTGCAGGTCCATTTCACGTTGGCAGTGAAAGTCCATAACACTTATGACTTCACAAGCAAAGAGCGGTGCCTAGTCACACATCAATGCTACCCAAGTGAAAGTAGAAAGTTGGAGAACAACTTTCATCCTACAATCTGTGAATGGTGTTACAGTGAATGTATAATTCCTTTGTCACTGATATCCCGAATGAACTCGAGGCATGGAACAGTCATCCTGTCAACGTTCATTCACTTTCTTGATCTCAGAGTAGATTGAATGAGATATGTATGACATCAATATCACATACTGATTCACACATGCCTGCGCACGCCAATCTCAATCCTACTCATCAAGTGGCCTTGGATATCAAACTCCCTCAGGAGGGACAAATCCCATATCTATCACTCACCCCTCAAAAGCCCCATGTGTCAAAGCCACCCAATCATCACCTTTATAACAACCCATGTTTCAGGACTGCGTTTGATGATGTCAAAGTGTGCCCAACGACATGTGTTGAGTGCAGTGATTTCAGGTCTAATAATCACACTCACCACCATCAGTGTGAGTACTGACTGTGACTGCCATGTCATGGTTCCATGTGTCAAACTCACAGTGGGTCTGTCCGGTACACTTGTTCTCTAACTAGTACCTATGTGTTTGGTTTGATATCTCTATATCATGACTAATGAGATTCTGTCATCAACCAACACCACAATCTAGTCTTGTGTGTCATTGCTGTCTATCTACCTTCCACAATGACATTCGACTAGGGACATAACAAGAATGTACAAACTCTTGGCATCCGTATGATCTCATCGTTCAGGTCCTTAACCTGAAAGCATACGTCATTGAGTACTGTCATTCTCTAGACATTCAATATGTTCTATCACTATCTCATATGACTGAACCAGAAAGAATTGGAAGCTTGCCTTTGATGTTAATCAAATAAATCTTAATGTATCCCACCAATCATCCCATGATTGGCTCTCAGGTCATACATACCAACAGTTGCTCCATTTTCGCAAGCTTTCTCTCACTTCATGTATGATTCACTCTCCTTCTCTCTCTAGAAACATACTTTGACCATAATTTTTGATACTATGCTAAAAAAATGTAAAATTATAGTCCATTTTGATTGCAAGAACAATTCAAACACAAAGAAAATGATTGAAACACCTAATTCTTGATATTTCTCTTAATTATATTAATGTAGTATCTTTGATGGTGGTATGCAATGTGTATCTTTTTCTAAATCTTGACTTGATATCATGAAATTTTGTGGAACTAGTATTGATCTATCAATCAAATCACAACATTTAACTTTTGCATCTGTTACTTTTATGAAAGATCTAGAACTAACTTTGTTGACTTGTTCATGATTTATGTACCCTAAATAATGACAAGTCTTGATGATAGGTTTTAACCCTAGGATTGTAGACATGAACATTCTAAATCTTATTTTGTTTTACTTTTGACAATGTTTAATTGTTCTAACATCAAGATATGATTCTAGACTTATGGAACTATCATGTTATGTTACATTTGATTCCTTGCAATCTATATCTAGTCAAAATGATACTTAGACTCACTCTTATAGCTATGTTATACTTTTTCTCATGAAATCTAAATATTACAATCCAATCTTGATCTTGTGATTATTGAATCTAATAAAGATTAAACCTTGTGATCTCATCATTCTAAGATCATGAAATACTAATCATAGAAATCTCTATATCAATATTGATCTATAAGTTAACTAGTGACCTTGACTTTGGGTAAGGTCCTATTATGAACTAATTATGGTTCATGATAATCTCAAAAACATGAAATCTTGATCATAATGAGATACCACATCCAAGGAAAATAATGAGGCTTATGAATTGTAATGTTGGTCCTTGTGACTCCCTATTATAGACTAGAATACTAATGCATGAATACCCATTAATGTGTTAAGACTTGACTTTGACTCTACTCTAACTCTTGAGATCTTACTCAAAATCTTTGGTGAAAGGTACGCTATTATATATCTCCTCCTTGATTGTATTGAAGATACTTTTATGTAAGTCTTGACTGTATAGTTGTCTACTTACTTGGATGAGCTGTTGTTCCCTATGATTAGTCTTCCATTTTTCTATACTATATATTGAAAAAACATGAATATATAAATTGCATGCCCACTATGACTGCCTGTATATTGATAATGATGACAATGTTGATAATGTTGATAATGTTGATGTTGAGTGCAAGCAACCTCTCATTTGGAGGTGGACTTGTACATTGGCCTCCTACCTTATATGGCGAGAAGGAGCCCAGTGAATTCGCCCATCGCGTTGGGGTGATAAAGTCACACAAAAATATATAAGCATGCTTCTCAAATTACAACATAATGGGAACTCATTAAAAAAATCGAATCATTTGAAAAACATTTCGAATAAATTTTGGTTCTTGCAAATTGCTTATTATACTTTTGAAATATAAGTCCTGCCAAGTACACTTATTTTCTTATAAACTGTTTTACTTGATTTTGATAGTGTACCGTGCAATTGCATGATTGTGTCTCGATTTTCTTGATTTTAGGCAATAGAAATGGAATACTGAATAAGATCGCTTCCGCACTCTACATACTCTGATGACAAGGATATATTGGAAAAATCTTGATATTGGGTTTGGTTTTTTTTTAATATCTAGTTTTTGAGTTATTATTTCTTATTGTATATGCCAGTGTGTTAGATCCTATCGGGCCACTCTGGAATGGGTGGTTCAATCCTTTTTCAACTGTCTAGGCAGTAGGATTGGGATTGGGGTAAGAATGGTTCCATGACAGTATGTCGACTTGTTTGATGCAGCCTTAATTCACCCGATTGACATAACTAATCAAGTAAAACTCTAATCATGTAGTTCCCTATGCCATAGATCCATCTGAGTGTCAGAACTTGCCAGATAGTGAAATGAGTATGCCTAAGGGAAACTCAGAGCGCATACTGTTGAGTATGTGGGGGTGGCAAGTTGAGGATATATCCTTGTCTTCCACAACGCAAGTGGAAGATAGCTATGGTCATGCCTCATACACATGATGTGTTAGAGAACGACAGAGGTCGTGTATCCGTGATTATATATATGATGAGATTGGAGGACAACTACATGCGTACCTCGGTAGAGAGGGTATGCGTACCCACCTCCTTTTACTAGTGTCGTGCCCTATACCAAGGATAGAGTAGGCTGTTAGTAGCATGACCTTATGTGTCGTTGTGGCAGACTCGTACTGATTGAGGGCATAGAAGATCTTAGGAGTCCAACTCTTCCCAGATCTTGTATGACACTAATTTTGACTTAGTCATGGTCAGTTGGATTTTGAGTGGTAGTCTCAAATTTCTTAGGGCATAATAAAAGATGTAAGATAGTCGTGTAGCATATCTATTTAGGGTTATACACAATGCTTCATATTGGATGATAACCCTTGTTTGCTATCTTTTAACTGAGATCATGTATAGTATAATAAGAGATAATATATATGCTTAAGTTGTAGTTATTCTCATGTTGTAAACATGTTTATGTTGTCAAATATATTGACACTAATGGTTAAGATGTTGTTGCTAGCTATGTTTAATATTGCTAGTCATGCCTATGTAGGTAGAAATGCTTAAACGGCTAATCATTCCTATGTAGTTAATTGTGTTATGATGTTAGTTCTGCTTATGATGTTAGTTCTGCTTATGATATAGATCTGTTCTCTTTATTTGAGATGCCAATATTGATATCCATGTTATGTTACTAGACATATTCATGATGTCAGGGATGCTTATGCTACTAGATTACTTTTACTATTAGCACATTTATGATGATAGTCATATTAATGATAATGATTGCTATTAGATGCAATTTGATGATATTTAAGTAGATATATATCTAGAGAAATGGATTTATTTTTTATCTATATATGCATTGATGATCATACTTGTTGCTAAGATGATTTACTTAATTTGTTTAGTATACCTGAACTATTCAATATGTTCAATTGATTATTAAATACTCCAATTGCTTAGTTATCTACTATTTGAAATGTTGTAATCAATAAGCATTTTTGTAGGTTATATCTTTTGTTGGGACATGGGTCTCACCCTTGTAGTTTGCCACATTTTTTTAGGTAATTGGAAGTGACGAAAACAAACATGTGGCAGCAAATAGGAACTATAGTAATGAACCTTTGAGAAAGTTGATTAGATGCCTAGTGTATCCTAGAGTCATCCCTATATTCTCAGGTCTAGGCAGGAAAAGTTTTTATATGGTGTTTCAAACAAATCAGACTTTTGTTAGCATATTACTATGCTTATTTGTGTGGCATATGCGAATATTATTCTCCTGTGTATATATGTTGTGGCTAAGGCGATAGAACAATTTGTATCAAATTCTTGACATAGTATGGATAAAAGATAGATGTTGGGATCTTATGCAAATATTTCTGACCAGTTGCTAACGTTAAAAATTGTTTTAATTTACACATATTTTTGGGTATGTGATTAATTAGTGATCGATTGTGCTTTTTGATTTGAGTAATCTTGTTTAGTGTTATGGGTCTCACAAGTTGGTATCAGAGCTTTAGGTTCCATGAATCAACAAGGACACTAGGACTTAGGACCAGGATGATGTCAAAATTAGGAATATGACATAAAAATATGGTCCATACTGCCTAATCTCAGTTTTTGGGTGCCCTGGCCAAGTATTCAATTATTGAAGAAAGGTAAGTATAGAACTATTAGATTGTTATCTTTCTAATTACTCTGATCAAGTAGTCATTTTGAGACAATCTCAAGAGCATAATGAATAAGAAATCAAGGTATGAATATCTCAATCCTACCTTAAAGAAGATGAGAATTTCATCATAATGTATCAAAACTTGAATGTTTGGTAACTATAAGAGAAAGATACAACGCCAAGAAATCTAAATCTGAATACAAATAAGGAAAATAGGAGTTTTGAAGATGTAATTCAAGAAAAGAATATAGTAAAAGACAAATAAGTCTACGATTATAAAATGATTCAAGGTATAAAATCCACATAAGATGGAGAGAACTCTAATGATAAGTATAAAATGAGAAGATAAATGAGAATAATGACAAAGGAATAAGGTGGAACTTGAGTTAATCTCAGACCAACCTATGTGTGTCAGAAAGTGTTAATGTAAAATAAGCATGGCATTTTAAAGAAATTAAGGAAGATGATCCATGTTTAATGAAGAAAATGTGGAATATGATAATTTACTTGTTGATAAGTGGCTGAAAAACATAATAAAATAAGAAAACATACCCAAGTGTGATAAATAGTCATCAAGGAAAGAGTAATGAGATATGTTAATCATGATGATTCCTATGCTAATGGAAAGGAACCCAAAAAGAAAAGGGTAAAATGATACATAAAAGTTGTAACTCACATAATGAAAATAGAATTGGTTAGCTTTTTGCTAGTGACCCTTGAACAATGTTGCTATGGTATGGAAAGTGTGTTGCCCTTTGTGTCCTTTTTTTCTATGACACAAATTTCAAGTGGATCATTGCCACTTGGTACATGTGGATTTTCTGCAAACATGATGGTGGATAGCTTATTATAGCATAAGGTTTCTTGGACTATGGTTCCAACATTATAAAGTTTGTGATGTGTTTGCTTTTGAGCCTTCCAAGAATTAGGAAGACTCCTCTTATATTTCTTGATATTTGTTATGTTGGTAAAAGTGGATGAGATAATGATGTGAGTTCCATATAGCACATGAGGTTGATACCAAGGTAATAAAATCCTAGCATCCAATATGTATCAAGAGTATGAGAAATATGTGAAGGTTGGAGATGTTTATTAAATGAACATTCCAAGTATTCCTCTCCCATAGAGAGAGAGAGAGAGTTGATGATGATCCTATAAATGTTGTTTGGAAGGAAAAATAAAAGTGAATCTATAATGTTCTGTATGGTCTAGTCATAGTTGGGCAAGACCACTATCAAGGATAAATGTTTTGTTGATACAATAGATATAATTTCAGGATGATATCTAGAATTTAAAGTTGAAAGTTACTATTATATTTGTACATGTGGAACAACAAGTTTCTATGTTCCATATTTGCAAATGTCTTCTTATGTGTGATTTTTTGTGCTGACCCAAGATGAGATATGTATGAATGATGTGACTTCACCATGATATGCAAGTAACCATGTGAAGGAAATCAGATGAGGTGCAAAGAAAGTACCCATCTTTGTTTACCTTGGATTTCGAGGGTGAAATCCTTGTTAGGGGTTTATAGTTGCAAGGCCCCTAAACTTGCTTAATGAGTTGAATAAGCTTAATTATCATAATTGAATTCATAGAACCCTAATATAACCTTTTTATATACTTTGAAATCATAATATAAGCTTAAGATTCAAATTTGGTCCAATTTGGACATTGTTTGAGCAAGTTATGGAATTTTATACACATTTTGGACTTTTCTACAATTTATCCAATTGAGAGGTTTTCTTTGCAATTTATCACTTGAATTATGTTCCTTGGATATTATCTCATCATTATTGATCTTTTTGAGCCATGGGGAACCTATTTAATCCTTGTTTTGAAGGTGTTTTCTCTAAGGGTATTTTAGGGTTTATCCCTTCATGGATGAGCTACCTTTAGAAGCTATCAACTAATGAATTATTTGTTTTACTTGTAAATTCAAGAAGTGAGGGATAAGAATGTATCTATGTATGGTTGGGGATCTCCTTGTGTGTGTTCTTGGATATTCTTAATAGTTTAAGGCCATGTACACTTGGAAGGATACTAGAACTTCAACTTTTTCTTTTTCTTTATCTTACAGTTTCATATACTTATCCCTAAGCACCAAAACGAGCCATTTTCTCTACACCACTTCCCTCCTTCTATGAACTTCGTTCTCCCTATATGCTGCTGTGACTTTCCTGTCTAAGGAAGAAGAAAGAGGGGATCGTCTTGGAAAAAGAATCTAGGGTTGCAAATGACTTCCTTTTAGGGTTTGAAAAGCTTCCTTCTTGTGATCTTGACCTAAAAGAGTAAGAATCCCCTTCTTCCATCCATTTATTTTGTTTTTATCCTCCCTTCGACCTTTCTCCATGTCAGAACCTTGTTGTTCCATGGTAAAAATGGCTCTAAAGCTCTAAAACCCTACCTTTCTTGCTCCTTATCCTTAGGGTTTGCTCATTTGATGAAGAAATGTGCTAGATGGACGAGTTCATAGCTTATTCTTGGATTTTCTACCCTACCTGCTTGAGGTTTCTTCTGTTTGGGGTTTCATATTCTAATTACAGTTAAGTTTTATAACTTGCTCCACGTTTATTGCTTACCATAAGCTTGCTAGCTCATGTTCTTGCTTGAAAATGATGCTCCATGCACTAAAAAGCTATGCTTGACTTGGATTTTGATTTTTGTAATGTTCCCTACTCTGATTTCAGTTCTAGATGAACCTTTAATGATGTGTAAATTATTCCTAAGGTATAATATGACTTGTATCAGGTTGGTTTGTCAACCTATGGTGCTAAGAACCTATCAACCAATGGTCAATTTTAGGGTTTAAAGTTGATTTCTTCTATAAACACATGACTCATTGGTGGTATCATTGAAAAAACCTTATGGTGTTGTGTTTACGATAATGTATGGTGGTAACCAAGGGTGTCAAATGACGTTCACCCGTTAGGTTATGTTTTGCACTAATTAGAAGCCTAGTGATTAACAACTAAGTACCCTAATGATGTTATCAATGAATGGTGATATTACTTTGATATTTGATGTTGATTAATGAATATAGTGCTAATCTAAGAACCTATGGTGACTTAATGGTCACTAATGATGGTGGATCAGATCTCCAAAACCAATGGTGAGTTAATCATATAGTTGCAACATCAATTAAGCCTTAGACCAATGGTTTCTTAGGTCACTTGATGCAATGGTCTGACCTATACTGTAATTGATGATTTTAACATATGAACTTGACCCAATGGTCAAGATCTAATGTTTATTCCTGAAATAAAGTGGAATGATGGTTAATGTAATTTTTTGGTCCTAATAATGTGATTTAGATGGTTTGCTTTATATGATCAACTTAAGGAGCTTACTTGTTGACAATGGATGGCTTATTTTAAATGAACAGTCGATTGTGGGTTTTACCCCACTCTTAATGGAACTTTTTGTGTTGTTAATCAAGGGATGTATAGGGTTAGATGGTGACTCTTTATAAATAAAAAATCATAAACATCATAGGTGGTTTATCCAAGGTGTTTACTTATGTAAACAACCAATGGTCTTACCTTTTAAACATCCAATGGTACTGGGTAACATTGTGGTATGGAGATATGGGTTGAATGATGATGGAACAAATGGAGGGTTATCCTTAATAAGGTAGTCTTACCTATTCACTCATATGAATATAAGAGATGATAACCATATTGTGTTGATATGTAACCCTAATGAGGTATAGCTGGTTATACCTAGCTTTAATATAACTAAATGATGGTAATTGGGTATGCAGAGCCCTTGAATGATTGTTACAATCATGGAGTACTCTCTTATTGTTGTTGAAACCCTAGTACGCTATAACTCGATGGTTAAACCTTGATTTATGTGTGGATTCATACTTGAGAATAGTATGGAATGTGATGGTGATGCTTCACCTTATGCATCCATGATCTAATGGGGATGCCATGAGTTAGGGTTTGGATATGAGTGTTGATTAGTAACATTAATATAATTTATCTTGTTGAACCTAACTCTAATGCAAATAGATAAAGATGAGTATTCATTTTTAACCTTATTATATGACGACATGATGGTGAAATAACCTCCTTAATATGATCATAACCTTAATGTGTTAATTGGTGGCTAACATAGCCACATGGTTGATACTTTCTTATGTTAAACATGTGCATTATTAATATGATGAGGGTTAATCATATCTAGATTGTTTACATGTTAATTTAATAAAGTAATGTTCTTAATGTTAATATAACCCTGGTATGATTTTTTATGAGTATCTCTTAGCTCATTAATGCAATATAGTGCTAATCTGGTGTATTATATGTAAGTGATGGTGTTGAGCCTTGTTAAATGGCATGTAAAGATAATGATGAACTTGTAGAGAATAGTATGATGGTCTTAATGACCTTTGGGCATGGTTGAACCCTGAATGAAGTGAAATCCTCTTGTGTTGATAAGGGTTGATATCCTGTAATATTGTGAAAAGGATTTATATCTTGTGATAGTATGATGACTAGTGTAGCCTCATGAATGGCAAGTGAATATTATCATGTGATGATGAGATGAGAAATTATGTTTCACACATTTTATATATTTTAAATTTTTGATATTTACATGCTTGTTAGAAGTCAATTAGGGTTTGTGTGTCCGCTTGTTTGATGCAGCCTTAATTCACTCAATTGGCATAACTAATCAAGTAAAACTCTAATCATGTAGTGCCATGTGCCATAGATCCATCTGAGTGTCAGAACTTGCCAGATTGTGAAACGAGTATTCCTAAGGGAAAA
Source organism: Alisma plantago-aquatica (assembly GCA_963693085.1). Lineage (NCBI taxonomy): Eukaryota > Viridiplantae > Streptophyta > Magnoliopsida > Alismatales > Alismataceae > Alisma > Alisma plantago-aquatica. The sequence goes on from OY856410.1 coordinate 672,174,252, forward strand.
TTGGAGCGCACACTGTTGAGTATGTGGGGGTGGAAAGTTGAGGATATATCCTTATCATTCACAATGTAGGTTGTGGGGGATGGATATGGGCATACCTCATACATCTGATGTGATTGAGAACAGCTGCGGTCGTGTCTCGGTGATTATATATGTGATGAGATTGGAGGACAATTGTGGTTGTACCTTAGATGGTATGATATGCATACCCACCTCCTTTCACTAGTGTCGTGACATGTACAAAGGATGGACTAGGTTGTTATTTGCTTGACCTTATGTGTCACTGTGACAGACCCATACTGACCGGGGGCGGAGAAGATCTTAGGAGTCCGACTCTTCCTAGATCTTGTATGGTACTGATTTCGACTTAGTAGTGGTCAGTTGGATTTTGAGTGGTATCCTCAAATTTCTAAGGGTATAATAAAAGATGTAAGACATCCGTGTAGCATATCTATTTAGGGTTATACACAACACTTCTTATTGGATGATAACCCCTGTTCGCTTTCTTTTCACTGTGATCATGTATAGTACAATAAGAGATAATAAATATGCTTATGTTGTAAACATGCTTATGTTGTCAAATATACAAACACTGATGGTTAAGATGTTGTTGCTAGCTATGTTTAATATTGCTAGCCATGCCTATATAATTGGAAATGCTTAAACTACTAATCATGTCTATGTAGTTCATTGTGTTATGATGTTAGTTCTTCGTATGATATAGATCTGTTCTCTTTATTTGAGATGCCAATATTGATAGCCATGTTATGTTACTAGACATATTCATGATGTCAGGGATGCTTATGCTACTAGATTGCTTGTACTGTTAGCAAGGAATATGATGATACTTAGATTAATGAAAATGATTGTTATTAGATGCAATTTGATGATATTGGAGTAGATATATATCCAGAGAAATGTATTTATTTGTTATCTATATATGCATTGATTATCATACTTTTTGCTAAGATGATTTACTTAATCTATTTACTATACTTGAACTATTCAATCTATTCAATTGATTATTAAATACTCCAACTACTTAGTTATCCTCTATTTAAAATGTTATAATCAATAAGCATTGTTGGCGGTTATATCTCTTACTGGGACATGGGTCTCACCCTTGTGGTTCGCCACATTTTTTTAGGTAATTGGAAGTGACAAAAACAAACATGTGGCAGCAAAGAAGAGCTATAGCATTGAACCTTAGAGAAAGTTGATTAGATGTCTAGTGTGTCCTAGAGTCATCCCTGTACTCTCAAGTCTGGGAAGGAAAAGTTTGTATATGGTGTTTCAAACAAATTAGACTTTTGTTAGCATATTAATGCTAGTTAGTGTGACATATACAAATATTGTTCTCCTATGTATATATGTTGAGGCTAAGGAAATAGAACAATTTGTATTATATTCTTGACATAGTATGGATAAAGAAAGATGTTGGGCTCTTTTGCAAATGTTTCTCAGCAGGTGCTGACATTGAAATCGGCTTTAATTTACCCATATTTTTGGGTATGTGATTAAATAGTGATCGATTGTGCTTTAAGTTTTGAGTAATCTTATTTAGTGTAAGGGGTTCTCATAGTTCATGACAGACACAGTCATAGATATATGTAGGAGGCCAATCCCACACTGAGATAATGGGGAAGATTATTACAACCCTGGGGGAGGCTGTGCGGGCAATTTTAACTCGATATGTATATATCAATTGATAATAAACAAAAGATCGAATACACAAAGAAGAAGTGGAAAATGATCAAGAAAACATCTCTCTCATAACAGATTTACATGTTCAGTTTGCTAGTGGTTCAGAACAAAATACTCATAAACAACCTAAGGAAGCAGATACACATGACGCAAAATGCAAGGTGCAATAGATTCAACTATGTAGAGGAGATTGCACTCCACTACTTCGATATTCTCCTACAAGACAGGTTGTATGCCAAATTATCTTGGAGAGTTTAAATGCTGACGTATTCATTGCTCAAATGTGCAATGAATGGATCAAGTTGTCTATGGGGAGGAGGATGGATGATAGAAAAATATTGGTGATATTCATGTTTGTGTGTTGGTTCCTTTCGAAAGCCAGGAGCCAGGAACAAATACATATTCTAAAGGAGAGCTAGCATCACTGAGCTGATAATTAAAATTGAAGTGGGAAACTCGACTATAGAGAAAATGTTGACTCAAAAGGCAAATAAGAGTACCCCTTTGAGGAGAATGCATGAAATCAGATGGGAATCACCCCCATATGGGCACATGGCGATAAATGTAGACGTAGAAGTGTGTATAACATGGAAGATATTATGTATAAGCTAGGTGGTAAGGGATGATAGAGGCGGTTGGGTACATTGTGATACCACAAAGCTATAAAGGGATGATATAGTTGAAGGGGAACTGAAGGATATTTAAGAAAGGCTGACTCAAGCACAAAGAATGAGGATTACAAACTTCAAAGTATGAACTGACTATAAAGTTCCTAAAAAACTCATCGAAGATGTTCTGCAGATTCCAAACAAGTTCAAAGGGATTGTAGGCAATGTTAGACAGTGAAGGAGAAAACTCCGAGGGTGATTAATTGAATTCAGGGGAAGAAAATTACATAGAGTTGCAAACAAACCGGCAAAGTGGCATCTAAATCAATCATACCCAAACATAGCATTCTTACGATTCCCCCACTTACTGGAGGAGCATGTACAAAAAGAACACAATTCAAGGAATGAAGCTGGAGGAATAGGCAATCGATTTAGGCAAAGAGTAGAGTAATATGGTAGTGGACATGAAAAATCATTTTGAAGATAGATCTATCTTTAGAAAAGAGTTATCATCTACTTCAAATATTATGAAAAAGTAATTCTTCTAATCGATCCAAATATTTTTCAAATAATAAGTAAGAAAAAACAAACAATGATAAAAAATAAAGGTACCACTCAAAATTAAAAGAAAAATTATGTTTCCCATGTGGAAAATCAAAAGACACTTCCCCAATATGTAAGGGCATGAAGAAGAAAGAGGTTACTATTATAATAAGGCATCAATGAAAAAACATTACTATTGAGATTAAAGTCTTGTATTTATCGTTGTAATCAACTTTTCATCTTCTCAATATCATAATCTCTTGCATGCACAAAACATAAGGGTAATTTGGCATTTGTACATAAAATTGTTAGTTTAGATCAAAATGTATTTCTGATATGACAAAGACAACCTTTTAAGCGATGGAATATGTGATGGAATAATGATCAAATGGTATGTTAGTCCTTGATACACCAAGCATTGATATTAATATTAAAAATAATTTTTCATCTTTAACTATTAACTCTGTTGATATGTGGCATAATCAACTTACGTTTATTATAAATATTTACAATGCTTGAAATATCATGATTACTAAAAGAAATAAAGGGTGTTGTTGATTTAAAAACAAAATCTCAATATGTTCTAAATATAAATCAACAAAGAAAATGTTTGTTCAATTGTTTCATCGGGATACAAAATTCCTAGATTTTGTTGACACAAATCTTGGAGATATAAAGGGTAATTTGTCTACAGGTCTTAGAAGATTGTGCATTATATTTGTAAATGATTTCTCACTTTGCACCAAATAATATTTAGTACATTCAAATTAAGCATCTGTCATGTTAAATAGAAAACAAACTTAATAGGAAAATACAAGTCTTCGTTTATATGTTGTGACAAATATTATTTCTCTTCTTTTAGTGATTTTTGTGTATCTCATCACGTTGTACTTATACATCCCTCCATATCCGTCTGAATCAAATAGGCGATGATGAATTCTATTATAATTAAATTAAAAAAAATTCCAAAATTTGTGAGGGGAAGTAATTTTGTCACAATGTTTATTGAAAATTACATTTCTAGTGGGAAGACAAATAGGACCCTATAACTATTTTAAAAAGGATACTCTACTCATCTGAAATATATAAAAGTGTTCCGGTGTTTTGCCAATTTGTTATTAACTTAATCTAAGAAACAACAATTAGCACCAAGAACTTTTAACGGTGTATCAATGGATATGCTCAAATATAACAACATATATGTACACTACAACAAATATCAACTTTCTAGCTTACAAAAATGATGGATAAGAAGCCAAACAATGATGGCTTCGTTCTTCGCTGACATTCTTTATCATATCGGAACAATATTGTATAAAGACGTGTCGGTAGTAATTTCCTGACGCATTCACATAAACTGTATGATAGCAAAACCAACATTACATACATGCGGGAAATGAAGCCCAAATTTAAAATTACATGAGTAAAACTAACATTTTATAGAAGTACATTGGTATTTTTGGATCATGATTTATATACCAAATAATTTCTTTTTTAATTATACATATGTCATTTTTTTGATACAAACCACTTTCTTCCATATAAGAGGCTTCATATTCATAAATATATATATTCGGAGAACACAACTTTAGCATAATCAGCTCCTTGATAATCTTAGAGTTTTCCTAATAATCTTAGTCGGGTAGCAGATGAATAGGAATGGGTCCTACATGGAAACTCTGAGAACTGTACGTTGGACTAATAATTGAATATATTATTTCTCAAGACATCAGAATTTGTATTATATCTGAATAATATAATAACAACGTATCTCTTGCATGTCTCACCAACAAAGACGAAATATATATGAAATTATGGCACACGTGAAAGATTAATGCAAAAGACGTTAACGGATGCATAGCCTATGTACATTAAACAACTATAATACATGTGATCCTGTGACGTCACGTGCTCATCATGTCCTATATTCCATTTTTGTTCCCTTGCATAAGTTAAATGGTTGCGTCCACTGTTTGCTTATCATAGAGTTTGTGTTACGGTACAATCAACAATGGACCTTCCCTTCCTCCTCTTCCGGTCTCCATCAATATTTAATTGTAGTCATATGAGAAGCTTGTCAAAGAAGGGCTGGTGCCAACGAATCTTGTTGTTTTAAGTTTTATATACTTTCCCCATGCTCCATGATATGTATTGTCGTCATGTCTCACCCTCCTCAGATGTCTAATTTATTCATTGGAAGCCCCAGCTATACCTTTCCTACAACTCTTGCTTGACAACTGCAAAGGATGATCCCAATCAGTCAAAAGAAATATTTGTTAGGATTCATACAAGCATGGGTAAATAATAAAATTAAGGTAAACAATAGGTATTATAGTTGGTTTCCTTAAAAAAAAAGTACTATAGTTGGTAAGAAATACAAGATACATATATGTACATAAAAAGCATATTGACTCATAAGTAGCAGTCTGAAAAATAAACAAATAGAGCTAAAATGCATATAACACGGGAAACTGATTCTAAAAAGCTTACGTTTAGGATGATTCAAAAACAGTGCACCCGACACAATATTTTTTCTAAAAACTAATCTAAAACTGAACGCTAGAATCACACTCACACAATTTACTTTGATATAAGTGACGAGCTCACCCATGTACGTACATGAAGAACAAGCTGCATTTGCTTGCCTAGTGTTTAAAATGTTCAATGACCCTGTGCTTCAACTTCCGGAGTATCAGTATGTCCCTTGGATGAAGGAAAACAGACATGAGGGCATCTTTTTTATTGAACGTGGCCTTGTTTGCATGGATGATCAGTTGGGAATTGGGAAGTTCCTCAATGCGGGGTGGCTAAGTTCCTCAATGAGGGATGACCACCAGGCCTACATGCAAGCCATTGGGAAGCTACTCTCTGTTGTGTGGTTGGGATAGTCAGGATATGCATAGTTTAGCTTCACTACAGATGTGTAGGTGGCATGTATAAGCTGGCGTTGTTGGAATTTTCTATATTAAAATTATGTTTTCACAATCATTATATACCTACTTGTATTGAGGGATTCACGTGTCAGATAACATCCACCTATGTAAATAAAAACAAGAGTGAGGAAGATTTTGTATTATTTAATAGTCTGAATTTCGGATGTACCTATTTGGATTGGAACTGTGCATATTGGTGTTGCTATTGCACGACATTATTTGCATTTTATAATAAGTCTATCAACGTTGAATCACAAGAAAACAAACAAGAGTGAGGCTCTTTTGAGAATCCAAATATGTCCGAACAGAAGTAGACACTTCATGATTGCGTGAAGCATAGAGGGAAATGAAAACGATATGAAAAGCCCAACATGATATATTAAGAGATAAAGCTATCATTGTTACGGGTGCTCAACTCAATCATGGGTTAGCATTCTTAGTTTCTTTGATCATTACTTTATTCCGGTTTCTTCATTGACCATCCTTGCAACGAAATCCAATCTACCATGTTTAAAGAGGTGTCGAAAAGCACGTAGCTCGACAGAAGCTTATGGAACGTATCTCCATGACCCTCCTTCGGCCTTACAAAAAGTGAACATGGCAGGCACTATTACATTTTCAGTCTCCGGTGTCATTTTTATGATGTTGGTTTTAAAGAGAAACCGATAACGCACATCTTATTTTGGTTATTCAAGTACAAACATTGGAATTTGTCAAGACTTGTTGTTGAGGAAAACACACGGTACTGCTTTTATTCCCATAACGATTTCTTGGAAACAAACCAACGTCACAAATAGACCGTAAAATTCTATCTCCCAGAAAAATAATTGAGAAAGCATATATAGTGTTGGTTAACAAGAAACTAAAGTTGTAGCCCTTCCCACAAAATATACTTTATCTCCAAAAGCCTATGTCATTGATTTTTATTTGAAGAACCGACAAGATAGGTGAACTTGTTGTGTCCACTCCGCCTACATGAACCAATGATACAGGGTTCCCCACACATGCATCCATAAAAAATTGTCCCTCCCTCAAATTGGTTTCTACTGTCAGTGAGGGTAGAATTTTTTTTTAATAAGGGTAAGGACATTTGTCGTCAGTTTATGGAACTAGGACTGACGATATAGTTATATCTATATTGTTGGATTTGTCTTAAACTGACGTTGAGGAGATGCTATTACCACCCAAGATAATTTCTTCCCCCATTGTCTTTTTCCTTGCGAGATATCTAGATTTGTTGTTGCCACCACTCTCTTGTTATGTGTTGCTCTCGACTTTTTCTATCGCTACTATTCAAACGCCGTTACCACTTCCTCTTATTCCTTCTCTCTTTAGCAATTTGATCGTCCTAAATCACGCCTCCAAAATGGGTGCGGATTCAGAAGGATCAAACTTCAAATTTATAATTGGATTCCTTCAGGTCACCCACAATTCAGTATCGGGTCAAAGTAAATATATGGAGTTAAAAACAAGGACGTAGGGATGTTCAGTTAAATAGATCCAAAGTTGATATATGCAAGGAACTAGAACAAATCTAGCAAAATTGAATCCAAAAACAAAGTTATATGAATAAAATAGATTCCTTCAAATCTGTCTAATCAAGATAAAGAGTTCATGCTATGTAACCACAAGTTAGGCAGTCTATACACATGTTCTCGAGCGTAGACAACCCTCGAACACCCTAGCAAGAAACTATCATTAAAACAAATTATGCATCATGATAGATACTCATGTGAGGTACATGACATTGTAACTAAAGTCTCGTCAAACATTTGAAACCTCTCTCGAGGATAACAGACCACACCCCTAAATATTATGGATACCCTCTCAGGTCTAGAATATCCCAATATATTAGGAGTAGTGGAGGATCTCCACATGACATAGTAGTGGATGAGATCACATTCAGATGAATTTGGTCACGTAGGGGTGAATGTTGTCAAATTTTCCTAAATGTGGTTGAATTCATAATATTGGGTTAGATATATCCGACGTTGTTTTGCACATATCGTTCCTTGGACCTCCTCCTCTTAGATTTTGAGCCAAACTGCCTCCTCTACCTGTTTCTCCAACAAATCTCTCTATCTAGGTAGAAATGGAGGTTTATGCAAGAAAGATATCATCCAACTCACAATCACAACCAAATAGAAAAGATAGAATGAAAAACACGCTAGATTTGTAAGAAAACTACTTGCTTAGGTTTAAAGTATATAAACATGCTCAAACGGGTTAAATAGACAAGAAGGACGATCTCAACTAGACATGAACGATCATAACTGGAACCGAACAAAGATGGAAAAACATTTTCTAAAGAAATGAAGGAGAAAAGTAGAAGAAAGAGGAAGAAGAAGAGATTTTATCCCATGGAAGATAGGTTGCTCTCACTCCTTAGCCTCTAGATGGTCTGAATCTCATTCTTAGGGTCGTCTTCCTTGATCTCCTAGACTCATTGGCCTCCTTTCTTCTTGATTCACTCCAATTGGAGCTTGATGGGTATATAGGGTGGAAAGCATTAGAAATGGTTATGATGTGGCTGAATGATGGTTGAAATAGATGGAAGGCTACTGATGGAACTAGAAGATGATGCAAAATGATGGTTGTAGGAAAACTGAAGGATATTAGCATAGGATGAACTCTTCATACCTCTTGGGCCTTGGGTCTCTATGATTGAGATATGGGAACCAAAGATCACAACTACAAAAGGAACTCTAAAAAGTCCAAATTGAACCCTTTTCTGGGTAGCGAGGGGTGGGTATTTATAGTGGTAGGTGGTGTGTATATGTTAGTTGTAAATGCATTTGAACGAATTTAATTCAATTTGGTTGAATTCAGTCCTTTGATTAGTCAGACAGGACAAGGATGGATGATTTGAACGTGCATCTACCATCAAAACATGGCCATTGGTAGGAACCATCCGAAGAGGGCCTTCAGATGGCACCTTTAAAAGACAAGCCTGCGGAAGATGAACCTTCTAAAGACTAACCTTAAGTAGGTGGACTTCCCATTGTATTCTGAGGAAAAGGATCAGAGGTGGGTGACATAAATTCGATCAAATTCTGGGGAATTCAATCAAAATTCATTTTTGCAAAAGGCAGATGTGGAAGCGCTTCTTTGGGCAGTTTGCTAGCCTTCAGTTGTGACCTTCAAACTAGAACGTCAAATGACAATCCTTTTGAAGAGGCTATCAAAAGTCACTATTAGGAGTGGGACCGACTTGATCATCCTTCAATTGGTTTCATCAAAAAATACCATCAGAAGATGGTCTTTCAACCATCTTCCTAAGAAAAAGAATTGATGGAGCACCAATACATTCTTCTACAAAAAGGGGATGATAACTCAAGGTTATGCGGTCGATTTTATCATGCTAAATTGGAGAATGATTCTTTCTTATGTTCATTTCTAGAAAGTCACAAAATTGTCTGATTGAGGAACTTTATCTTCTACAAATGATAAATTACAAAAAGATAAGTATCTAGAGTTATTTTTGACATATTAAGGCTATAATAGCACAAAAATATAGATAAATACTTTTCATAAATACCTAAATTTGGGTGTTATCACACTCTCCTCTTACCACAACCACTATCACCACTCTTCTTCCCTCTCTATGCATTGTCCTCTTCTTCCTCCTCTCATCATATTGCTAACTCTCTCTTTTACTGCCATCACAACTGCTTCTACTTGGGCAGCTATCGTCACTTCTTCTGTTGCTTCTTGGACTACCGACCACTGCAACATTTTCTATTACTACTTGGACCATACTTAGTGTTGTTTATGGTGGTGGTGTCCATTCTATGTGGCTAATGTGAAGTTTCCTTTTTATTATATTTTTTAGTTCTAATTGTTGATTAGCCATGGAATACATGTATTATGATTTATTACGTACTTGATAGGTCACTAAATTCTAATTTTCTATCTAATTATAATTTAGTATTATTCGTAGGAAAATGCATGAATGGTAGTTTGTTGGGTTTGTTAAAAAATCTTCAAATAGATATTGATATCATGTTTGATATAATTATGCATACCCGGTATGAAAATTATGTCTAGCTTTATTTTTTGAGGTTGATCCCCACCCTAATGATGATATATTCTGATAAATGACCCATAATGAGGCATAGAGACCATACCTAATATCTAAACCATATTCTATATATCCAAAGTTTGAAACCCCAAACCATAATCAGTAAACCCTAATCTCTAAACCCTAATTTATAAGTAGTTATTTGTAAATCCTGACATTGGTCTAGAAACCCGTCAAATACTTACTCATTAGGAGTAAATCTTTTATAGTATCCAATTTATGATTTTTCTTATAAACTTGACATCACTTAGGATGTAAATGTATAATGTGTATTTAGTTTTCAAAATGTTTCTTCCACTTCCCCAATTGTTCACTAAGCAAATATGTAGGACAGTATTTGCCCATCTACATCGGTGTACTTCACTAACTTTGGGAAAACACTTCTGACTTATATCAAAAAACTTAATACATGTTATACACTTACTAGATTAGATAGTTTGTACACATTCATCACTGACCCAAAAATCTAAACGATAAACCCTAATCTTTAAACCACAATCCCTATATCATGTTGGCCTTAAAACTCATGAAAGATTTACTCAGTAGGTGTAAATATTAGACAATCCCCAGTTTAGGATTGTCCTTAAACACTTAATCCCACTTAGGAAGTAAGTGTATAATGAGGATGTAGGGTAAGAAGATACATGAATACCAGAATGAATGTGTGTTATTTCAAAATGACTATATGGATTTGAAAGATTATCCAAAATGTGTGGTACAAATTGAGGACTTCTAGTAAGGCCAAAACTAGATCTCCTTCCAAGTCGATGGGGTATCTACTTATAATACCTAGGTTTCAATGCTTCTTTTCTAATACTATAGATGCACAAAAAAGTTATCTTGGCATATAAAGGTAAACAAAAATAAGGATTGAATGCTACAACATGAGTCTGATTCCCCATGTTCAAAGAAAATTGATTTGTTGTACCCTTAATTTGGTGAGGAAGTCAAGAATTTACAAGTTGGTCTTTGTATTGATGGGATGAATCCATGTAAACCATTAAGAAGCCAACATAGCACTGGGCTTTTTATGATAGTTATATACAATCCTCCTCCTTAGTTGTGTATGATAACTAAGTATGTCTTGTTTTCCTTGTTGATATAGGGACTCAAACAACATGAAATTGGTATTGATGTTTTAGTTAGACCTATGATTAATAACCTAAGAAAAGTTTGGGGAAAAGGTGTGATTACTTCTGATACTTCACATAGAGAGAAACTTTTTTTTCATTTTATGTTATTTTTCACTATTAATGATTTTCCAGCATATGAGATTTTATCTAGATATAACATAAAAGGATACAAAACATGTCCTACATGTGAAAAAAACACTATATGGTGGATAGGTTGTATATCTTGATTATCAAATATTTCTTCTGAAATTACATCCTTATTTAAGGTTGCACAAAGCATTCAATGGATCAACTAAGGAATGGAGTGCCTCTGAACCTATATTACAATAGGATGCTTATAAAGAGAAAAGGACATTGTTAATATATTTGGTAAGAGATCACAATGTACTATTCTGACATGTGATGCATCTTTTTTCAATAAGAAGTTAATACTCATGGCTATTTCTTGTTGTATTTTTTTTGGTAGTTAGTCTTTGTATCGATGTCATGCATGTTGATAAAAAATGTCTATGATAACGTCATTGAATCATATTGATTATACCAGGAAAGACTGAAGATGACATAAAATCCAGAATGGACCTACGTGAAATGTGTATAAGGAAAGAATAAATGATATAAGTTTCTATTGAGTTTTGCACATATTTACCTCCTACTTGTTACACCTTGTCTAGAAAAGAGAAGAGAACCTTTTGTGAATGCTTGCTTCATGTTAGGGTACCACATGGATACGCTTCCAATATCCATAAAATGGTATCAACAAAGTATTTGAAGTTGATAGGACTTAAAGATCATGATTCTCACACTCTAATGCAACAAACATTTCATGTGACTATGCAATCTATACTACCAAAATATGTAATGTTTACAATCACTAGTCTTTATTTCTTCTTCATAAGTCTATCAAATAGAGTTGTTGATCCTGATAAACTTGATAAGCCGCAAAGAGATGACTCGTTACCCTGTGCTAGCTTAAGATGTATTTTCCTCCTTATTCTTTGATATCATGGTACATCATGTTCTCCATCTGACTAGAAAGTTGAAAATATTGGGTCTGGTTTTATTGAATGGGATGTATCCTTTTGAATGGTACATGAGTGTTTTTAAAGGTGATGTTACAAACTATTACCAATCTGATGGGTGTACTACTGATGATCACGTAGCTACAAAGGTTATGGACTTTTATAATGATTTTTTGAGTTACAATGAACTCCTACAAATGTAAAGTACATTAACACTTATTTCAGAGAAGGAACTTTAGGAGTATGAGTGAAAGTAATTAGTCTAGGCTACGGGAACACGCACATTTGTATGCATTACACAACATAAAAAATGTGGGTATTTATATCACCAAACACACTAATTTTATGAAGAAAAAATGTCCTCAATCTAGTTTAGTGTGACATTCTAAAGATCATAATTGGACATCTATAGGTGGTTTGAAGATAAAGTCTTCTATCAACTATCTCAAACACCAAATATTGTTGTTGGAAATATCAAATGGCTTGTCTTCAAACCAATACTAAAAGTTATATCATACAAATGGTTTTACATAAATGTATTTTCATACTACACAAAAGGTCAAGATGAGAAACTTGTCATCCAAAATAATGGGGTCACCCTTCATGTGTCTTTATTATTTTTTTCTAGTGCGAATAATAGTTGACATGAAGGTAAAATGTCTTATTATGCTGTCATTAAAGACAAAAAATTAACTAAAAATATTTTGGAGTTACCGTCTTTAGGTGTAATTGGGTTGATAATAGTGAAAGAGTTGTAGTGGATAACCTTGTTTCACATTAGTGAATTTTGAAAAGATTGTCTGGAAAGATGAAGAATTCATCATGGAATTACATGAAAAGTAAGTACTTTATATCAATGATCCTGCACTCGAATAATGGTCTATCATTCTTTGTGGAAAAAGGCAGTTCATTGTAGATCCTATATATGAAGAAGTGTATTATGACAAGTATGATGACTCTATTTCATTCTCAGTTGTCTTTCCAAGTGTAAATGTTGAAGGTAACACTGAGACATATATACAATGAGATCACATAGAAGGAATATTAATTGATGAGCAATCCATCAATACTAGAGGCATGCATTTCAAATTTTTAACAACTTCAATATTTTATTTGTTAGATGTGTATTTTGTATTCTCCATCATAATTACATATGTTTCATATGATATATGTGCATTTGTCATTCTCTATCATTCATATGTGTTTCTTGACTATTTTTAATATGAAATTCTATGGGTGGTGTTTGAGTATGAGTCATCTGAGGATGAGCACCATGGGGATGAGCAAAATGAGGGTGATTCTGACAAGGAACATGAGTGATAACATAAAAGAGGAAACAATTTGATGAACAAGTTATTACTGCAAAGGGGGAAAGGTTTCAAGTTAAACATTGACTTTGATGCAACATGAAATCCTATTACAATCCATTATAGTTCTTTTAGGCAATATTTAGAGGTTATTGCACGTTGAAAAGTGTCAATAATAATAGAATCCTGGCATAAAGTTGAACCTACGTTGAAAGACCTCACCAAGAAGGACATAGTTTTGAGAAATATGTAGTTATGCTACATTTAAAGGGTTTCATATCCGATTCACATTTTTAAAGTAGTATATATATGAACTTTTGTATAATTTTTTGACCGTGATAAAAAATTACATAGTAAAAGTATTCTACAGTTTTGTGAGAGGATATTGAGGAATTTTAGGAAAAAACTAACAAGATATTACATACTTAGCGACAGAAGGAAGAAGCCCACAACATAGAAATGGACCTATCTTTATGCTACTATGTGAAAGGTGTTTCTTTCTTTGAGGCAAACAAATGAATTCAATATATTAGACCTCCTTTAATATACATCCTTATGATTAATGTGATGATTTCAGTGTATTACATAATTAACATATATTTTGTATTAACAAATCTATACATGACTCAAAAAGAAATAATTGCAAATAATGAGCACAACCACAGGTTAGCTCCAGGTGGTTACGTCTAACATCTCCAAAAAAGAGAGCAAACATCTTCTTTTAACCAGGATACTCTTGGGTTTGTTGAGTCTTCTACTACTATTGCACCTCTACCTCACCATGAGGAGTGGATAGATGCAAGGACAACCTAAACTACTTAAATAACCAAAAATGCAACTGTTGAGGTGGCTGCAGAAATCGCAAAATTCAACTTTCACAATTAATGTTCATTTATGACCTTTGGTTGTTATTTTTTGCTGACAAATTATGATTGATGATGATTGGTGGGAGGCATATGAGAAAAGAAAATGAGGCTCGTTCATCCCTAAGGGCCAAAGTGATGAATTGATGATTTCTCTAGGTACTCTTATGCATCCTGACAATGTTAGGGGTTTTTGGGGTTGGTTTAGGGATAAAATCATATTTTGGTTCACTAGAGCAAAGAGTAGATCTATCAAGAAATTCATACTGCAATAGGATGAGGTAGAGGACATAGTAGCAAAGAGAATAGTAGAAGAAATAAGCTATTTCTTCTATACTGCAATAGGATGAGGTAGAGGACATAGTAGCAAAGAGAATAGTAGAAGAAATAAGCTATTTTCATGCTTCTCAATTTTAGACAATACATGTTCCACACCCATCTTCTGACAAGGTTATTGGGATTACTCTGATGGACCCTCCTCAAATATAGGATGTGTCACACAACTCTTATGATGATGTGATTTGTACCAATCTCGTGGAATTCATGACAAATATACATTTTTTTGTCATAAAATAGTCTTCCAAGTCAAATTATAAGTTGTGTTTGAGTATATATAGAACTATATAAAGTTGTAGAGGGTGAGTGAATGTCGTCTTGAAGTTACTGACCCTACCTTCAATATCATGGCACTCATCAATGTTTTTCCATTCCTTGGTGAAACTATTCATTGTGCTTCCATGCTCGATAATGTGTTCGTGTAACAATCCAAATTGACTTTCCAAAATTGAGAAACACACCACTACCACTTCGCCACTCTGATCAAAATAGGGTAGGAGATGTAGAAGCTAGCGTGGTTGTGTGGCCCAATGTTAGAGTTATCTATTAGAATGTATGGAAAATTTAGTTTGCATTTTTATTTGTGGTTCTTTTCTACTTGTGTATATAGTTGGCAACATATATGAGAATACATGCATACCATATTACCTAAGAATCCCTTTACAGTTCCTTCTCCAAAGCCTTTGACACCTACTTGTATTTTGTTAAATCTATTTGACTCGCTAGGTCCTAAGTACAAGGGGTTGAAACTATGGTTAGACTCTATAGACAAGGGTTGACTATGTTAGTCCATATTAAGGAGGATGTGTTAGGGAAAGAACACGATGTTAATGTATTCTTGACAAACATATTGGAGTTATTTAGTTATGATTTCCTAAATACAACCATGATAGAACTTTGTATATGGTAAGATATTATGGATAAATACACCATTTTATGTGAAAATATATGTTGAATTATTTTCTATATATCAATCCATACATATGTTTTGCAACTACTTATAAACAGTGAGTACACCGTTTCAATTACCCAATGTGATATTTCTCATTCCACCATTGGTTACTTGTGTACATAGAGAATATAGTTGTGTATTTTATTACTTCACTTCTGCATTTAAGTATTTTGTTACTATGGGAAAGAACATGATGATAGATCCTTTCAATATTTGGTATGTTTTGGGGTCTTTGCTTATAATTTTAAATTATGAATTACATGTGTTGTTGAATTTGAGTTTTTTAATATGCCTTCCTTTTACTTTTTACTAGGAATTGGGAGTTGTTGGTGATTGTCCTCGATACACTAACTATGTGTTATATTGATCCTAATTCCCAAAATGAAGCAACCGCAGAGCTGCTCAGATCTACGACCGATTTCTATGAATAATTCTTGCTTTAAACTTCTGTCCAAGATCCTAGTAGAACGTATAAAGCCTCACCTTCCAGATTGGATCACTGAAAACCAATCGAGCTTCATCCCTGGCAGAAATATCATGAATAAACTCAGGGTCACTCCGTAATGACCCTAGAATAAAATCTTATATAATTGTTTGCTATAAAATCACACATAATGCACCACAAGGGTATCTTCATAGATGACCCACAATCTTGTGATATATTTCAATAAACTCAGGGTCACTCCGTATATGAATATCAATGGATTAGCTTGACACTAACCCTGGTAATGAGGCATGACAAAGATGGGTAAAGTGTGGGATAGGAGATTTGAATCACTTGTGGAATTATTTTTGCCTCACCTTGCCAATATAAGGAGAGAATGAGCTCTCAATTTAATCTAGATTGGGCCTACAAATTTAGAACATTCACTAGGAAAATCCCAGTCATTTGCAATCCAAAAGTCCATCATAAGGCTCAAACAACAATGTATGCAATGGTAACTATAAACTGAATATAAATACATTATGAAGACCTAAAGGGAACCCATATACGTATATATGCTTGTGATTTATTACTTGTTCTAAGAATTGTTGAGAATAAAGCAGTACCTTGAGGGAATAGGAAGAATGCCTGGCCTAGAGAGCAGCGGCGTGGCCTGAGTAGAGACCTACCCCAAAGAAGCCACCGGCGGCGAGGAGAGGAGAGCAACTGTGCGCGGCGAGGAGAGCAGCAGTGCGCGGCGGCGAGCAGGTGGCGGCGGTGCAGGCGAGCAGGCGGTGGCGAGCAGGCGACGGAGCAGGAGAGAGCGCAGCAGCAGGAGCAGGAGCGGCGGCGAGCAGGCGGCGGCGGTGGCGGCGACGCAGAGCTGGTGTCCAACGGCGGCAGGAGCGGCGGCGAGCAGGAGTGGTGGCGGAGAAGGGGGCGCCGGAGAAGGGGAGCTGAAGAAGAAATCGCCGGAGAAGGGGAGCTGAAGAAGAAATAGGGAAATCGCTCGCAATGAAATAGAAGAAAGGGGAAGAGTCGGGCGATCGAGGGTTATGAAGTTCCCAAATAGCGTCAGTTGTTTAAAACAACCGACGCCTAAACATCTTTAGTGTCGGTTGTTTGAAAAAACCGACGTCCAATTGGACGATATTTTCATGAAATTGTTTGGCGGGAACCACCTTCAGCGTCGGTTATCCTTGAATAACCGACGCTGAAGGTGACACTTTTTGCGCAAATTTTCATCGCACATAGGCGTCGGTTTCTACCTAAATAACCGACGCTGTAATGACACTATTTTTTTTGATCGAAATATGGATTTCGCGGGCGACTTTAAGCGTCGGTTTGTTATAAACAACCGACGCTGAAGACAAAGCGGTACCCGTGTCTGGCTGGTCTTCGAATATAGACGTCGGTTTTCGTAAACAACCGACACCTAACATAGAAGGCGTCGGTTTTCCTTAATAACCGACGCCCAGAAAAGTGTCACTGAATGCTATTTCTGTAGTAGTGTCAGTGACAACATTTTGCTTGTGCAGGAGGTTATTCACTCCATGAAATAGAAAAATTCAGGCAAGAAGTGGGTGACAATCAAGCTCGATCTGTCCAAAGCTTTTGAAAGAATGAACTAGAGTTTTATCAAGGATACTCTCATCAAGACATGCCTTCCCCATATCACTGTGTCTCTTATAATTGATATCATCACCTCAGGTAGCACTTCTATCCTATGGGAAGGTGTCCCCTTACCTGCCTTCAAGACAACAAGGGGTGTTCGCCAAGGGGACCCCCTTATTCCATATGTCTTAGTCCTTTGTATGGAGAGGCTCTCGCAAGCAATTAATGAAGAAGTCTCCAACAACATATGGAAACTGGTTAGGCTTACAAGGCATGACACTCCCCTATCGCACATCCTCTTCACAGACGACATTCTTCTTATGGCTGAAGTGAACCCAGATCAAGCTCTAAACATCCTTGACGTACTCAATAACTTCAACTTGGTCTCTGGACAAGTCATCTCAAAGGAGAAATCAAAGTGCTTCTTCTCTGCCAACACCACACGAAGTGAAGAGCGCACCTTCTGTCAGGCCATTGGTATCCAAAGAACGAATGACCTAGGAAGATACGTGGGGGTTCCCATTCTTCATCATCGTCTCAACAAGACTACACACCAGCATATATCCACCACTATTAGAGAGCGTATGTTGAGTTGGGAAGCTCGTCACCTCTCCCTGGCAGACCGAATCACTCTGGCCAAGGCTATTCTGCAAGCCATTCCATCATACACAATGCAATCAGTCAAACTATCTCCATCTTTGTGTGATGATATCAAAAAGCATATCAAGAACTTTATCTATTCAGGCGAGAGGGAACAAAAGAAATTGTCCCTATTCTCCTGGAAGAAGGTAACTGAACCTAAGTGTAATGGAGGTTTAGGCATAAAGAACGCTCGTGATCAAAATAAGGCTTTAATGATCAAGAACGTGTGGCTCTTCTTGAACAACCATCAGGTTCCTTGGGTCAGAATAATGAGGGAGAAATACATGTGGGGGACACAGGCAATCAACAAGCCATGTTCGTCATCCTGGAGTTTCATAAAATGTAACTTGTCAGAAGTGTCATCTGTATGCTATAAAATGATCAATGACGGAGAAGGCACAACTGCTTGGATGGATAAATGGATCAATGGCAAATCAGTAATGGACATCGCTCCCAGCTGGCCTATCCCATAATAACTCAAAGATGTGGAGGTAAAATCTATGTGTATGGATAGTGGTGAATGGGATACCTCATTCATCAATGCATTCATGCCACCTGAGGTCCAGCATATCATCCATTACATTCCACCTCCCACAATCCACCCTGAACCGGATTGTTGGGTCTGGCCACACGACACCCATGGGAATCTCACGGCTAAGGCTGCCTATAACTGGATCAAAGAGGGAGATAACCCCGAAGACACCAATGATGCAATCTGGAAGTTTATTTGGAAATTGAAAGTGCCATAGAAACTTAAAACCTTTGCTTGCCTCCTTCAACAAAAGGCTTTGCTCACCAATAAAGTGAAAACAAGAAGACATATGGATGTGGATATTGTCTTCCCCGTCTGTAAAAACTATGAAGACACCATCTTACACTACTTACGTGACTGCCCTCATAGCAAAGACACCTGGAAGGCCCTTCAAGTTCCAGCTACATCGTTCCAACTCTCAAAAATAGAATGGATCAGATGGATTATTTCTCCTCAATAGGTGGACCATAAAACTACAATCTTGTACCTAGTGGAAAGTTGGCACCTCTGGAGGTCGATGAACTCCTTCATTCATGAGTGCAAAACTCCAAATGTACAAGTCCAGAGCACTTTCATTCAAGAACGAACGAGGACCATCATACATGCCATGGAGGCCAACAATGAGGTCGCAGTTATAAGCTTCAGTAGACCCCCTGAGGTCGACCATATCATCTTCGTTGATGCAGCTTTTCATGCCCAAAATTTGGAAGTCGGCATAGGCATTCATGCCATCAAAAACCAAGGTAAATTCCAGAGACTTGAAGGTATTCCTCTACATGTAGGACGACCATTATTCTCACTGACTCTAGCTCCTTGGTGAAGCTAGTAAGCCAGACAGTCTGTAACTCACCGAGTCTCCAACATCTTTGGAGGAAACTTCATGTCAACAAAGATAGCCTTAACCATTTAATGGTAATATACGTCCCTAGGGACCTCAACAAGGTAGCCGACAAACTTGCAAAAACCTCTTTATCTACCCACACTTTCCTTTCTTCTAGTTGTAATAGGCCGGCCTGGATGGAGTATGAACTAGATGTAAACCTCTCTATTCTTTGGCATGTTCTAGACCACAGGATGAATAAAACTTAAGCTCTAGAGTTCACAAAAAAAAGAAAGCCTTGATTGGGGGCACACATTGAAAGTGTCAATTGTAGAATACGTAATTTTTTATCTATAAACATATTAAAGTTTGCATTATTAAATATTGTTTGGAAATACAATAGAATGTATTACTTTAAGATATAGGGGTATATAAGTATTCAAATAGTTTGGAGAAAAGATAGATCAAAAAATAAATCTATATATTGGAAGAATGTTAAGGTAGTTTTCTAACTCCAATGCATATATATGCTAAAAAATTATTTTTATTTATTAATATTTTCACACAATTCTAATTTTATAGTATCCTATACAAGATAATAATTGGGAATGTGGTTATACCGTGATGCAGTATATGGACCTGATTGTCAAATAAGCATCACAACACATCCATTGTTTATAAAAAGTAATATATATATATATATATATATATATATATATATATATATATATATATATATATATATATATATATATATATATATATATATATATATATATATATATATATATATATATATGTATATATATGTATATATATACATATATTTATGTATATATATACATATATATGTATATATATACATATATATACATATATATATACGTATACATATATATACATATGTATACATATATACATATGTAAACATATATATATATATATATATATGTATATATATACATATATATGTAAATACATATATATACATATATATATGTATATATATATGTATATATATACATATATGTATATAAATAAATAAATAAATATATATATATACATATATATACACTTATATATATATATATATATATATATATATATATATATATATGGTCTTTAATCATAAGTAAATACATTAATTTTGTAGTATCATAAAATCATGTCAAAATTGCATTTTGTCATTCTCTTTGCAGGTGTTCAACTCAACAAATCCTTATACACAAGAATATCAAATGAGATACGAGAAGAGTGGGTAGAGTCCTTCATTACGGAAGTCAATGCTAGTTGGGATAAAAGGTGATTTTCTTTAAACAAGGATATCATGATATATATATATATATATATATTTATATATTTATATATATATATATATACATATATATATATATTTATATATATATATATATATATATATTCTGCAATCATATGTAAATAGATTCATTTTGTAGTATAAAAAAATCATATCAAAATAGCATTTGGTCATTCTCTTTGTAGGTGTTCAACTCAACAAAGCCTTAGTCATAAGAAGATCAAATGAAATATGAGAAGAATGCCTAGAGTCCTTCATTATGGAAGTCAATGGTAATTGGGATAAAATGTGATGTTTTTGAACCCATGATGTCATGATTTATATATACATATGATGGTAAGGATGTTTTACAACTCCAATACAAGTGAATTGTTGGTATATATGTGAATGATGTATGTATACATACATGTGTCTGAATGATTACAAACATAAATGTATACGATGATAATTGAATTTTTACATGTAAATAATTTTACATATGGTGCATATGTTCATGAGAATGGAATCAAGTGTGGATGTAGACTCTTTCATGTGTTTTTTATTGTCGATTTTGTAGGTACTACTTTATTTTGAACACTTTGTTGGACCATTAGTACTAATTGTAAGGCCCCTAAACTTACTTAATGAGTTTAATGAGCTTAATTATCATAATTCAATTCTTATAACCCTAATATAATCTGGTGATATACTTTGAAATCATAAGGCAAGGTTAAGTTTCAAATTTGGTCCAATTTGGACACTGTTTGAGCAAGTTATGCAATTTTATGCACATTTTGGACTTTTATGCAATTTACCAAATTGAGAGGGTTTATTTGCAATGTATTACTTGCATTATGTTCCTTGTATATTCTATCATCATTTTGGAGTTTTTTTAGACATGGGGCGCCTATTTAAACATTGGTTTAAAGGTGTTTTCTCCAAGGGTATTTTAGGGTTTTCCCCTTCACGGAATAGCTACCTTTAGTATCTATCAACTAAGGAATTATGTGATTGCCTGGGAATTTTGACAAAGGAAAGCTAAGCAGGTCTAGAGGGATGGTGTGAGAGCTTCTTGTGTGTGTGCTTATATATTCTTAATAATTTAAAGCCATGGACACTTGGATATATACTAGAATTTCAACTTTTTCTTTTTCTTTATATTAAAGTGTCATATACTTATCCACAAGCACTAAAACGAGCCATTTCCTCTCCACCACCTCTCTCCTTCTCCCAACCTCATTCTTCCTCTGTTCATCTACGAATTTTTCTGCCCAAGGAAGAAGAAAGAGGGGATCTTCTTGGAGAAATGCTCTAAGGTTGAAATTGACTTCATTTTAGGGTTGAAAGAGCTTCCTTCTACTGATTTTGACCTAAAAGTGTAAGAATTTCCTTCTTTCCTCCATCTATTTCTTTTTTATCCTTCTTCCTAGCTTTCTCCAGGTTGGAACCTTGCTGTTCCATGGTAGAAATTGCTCTAAAGCTCTAAAACCCTACCTTTCTTGCTCCTTATACTTAGGGTTTGCTCATTTGATGAAGAAAGGTGCTAGATGGACGAATTCATAGTTTATTCTTGGATTTTCTACCCTACCTGCTCGAGATTTCTTCTGTGTGGGGTTTCATCCTCTCATTAGATTCAAGTTTTATAACTTGCTCCACGTTTATTGCTTACCATAAGCTTTCTTGATCATGTTCTTTCATGAAAATGATGATTCACGCACTAAAAAGCTATGCTTGACTAGGATTTTGATTTTTATAATGTTCGCTATTATGATTTGAGTTCTAGATGGACCTGTGATCATGTGTGATTTATTCCTAAGGTACAATATGACTTGGATCAGGTTGGTTTGACAACCTATGGAGCTAAGCACCTATCAACCAATGGTCAATTTTAGGGTTTAAAGTTGATTTCTTCTATAAACCATTACCCAATGATGGTACCATTGATACAACTCTATGGTGTTGTCTTCATAACAACTGATGGTCATGATCAAGGGTGTCAAATGATGGTGACAACCTATGGTCACCCCCTTATGTCAGGTTTTGGATCAATTAGAAGTATAATGATCAACCATTAAGCACCTTACTAATGCTATCAATCAATGTAGACATCAGCTTAATATTTGATGTTGATTAATGAATATAGTGTTGATATAACAACCTATGGTGATTTCATGATCACTAATGATGGTGGAACAAGTCTCTACAACCTATTTTGAGTTAATCATTGTAGTTGTATCATCAATTAAGTTGTATACTAATGGTTTCTTGGGTCACTTGATGCAATGGTCAGATCTATATTATAATTGATGGTTTTAGCATATGAACTTGACCCAATAGTCAAGATCTAATGTTTATTCCTCCAATAAAGTGAAATGATGGCTAATGTAATATGTTGGTCCTAATAATGTGATTTAAATGGTTTCCTTTATATGATCAACTTAAGGATCTTACTTGTTAATAATGGATGGCTTATTTTAAATAAATAGTTGATTGTGGGTTTTACCCTACTTCTAATGGAACTTTTTGTGTTGTTAATAAAGGGATGCCTAGGGTTATTGACTGGCCTAAATCGCGCATCCAAAAGGAGAAGATTGAAGTAGTCGGACTTTTAAAAAACTCGACTCTTAGGCCTCGACAATGATGATGGGGTCCAAAGTAGCGATTAGGGTCGAACCATAGGGACAAGGGTGGTCGTGCTAAGAATGTGGAATCAACACTCTATACTCCGGTAAAAGAAGGGTAAGAAAATGTTCCCAAAGAAACGGTAGATAAGGATTGGTAAAACAAAAGAAAACTATTTCCAACTAGAGTTACAAGGAAGATTAAGGTTTTGGCATTTATCAATTTTTAGGGGTTTTGTGCAATAGAACCAGAGGAGATAAAACTACTGTCTCGATAAGGAATGAAGGAGGAAAGCTTAGGAATAACAAGCGGTAGTAGAAAACATCTAGTACCCCCTTCTCTCGAAGAGAGTACTTCCGACTAAGCACCAACACCCTCTCTCAAGGGTGGTGGACTTGGGTTAGAGTGGAAAGATAACTGAAGAAACTCCGACCCTGGGTACTCTCATACTCCCTGATTGGACCAAAATCTAGAGTTACAACACCTCTCTCAAGGGAGATGTAACGGGAAACATGATTCGATAGCTAGTCAAAACATGATCCAAGCATACAAGCTGGAGTTTAGATGCTAGAAAGAAATCATCCAACAAAAGAAACCAAACTTAGAGCAACAAGTATTAAAACTCCTCTAATTCCATTAGCTTGAGCATTGTATAAAAGGTTTAGTTACATTGCATAAATAAATAAAGTAAATGACAGAGAAAAAGGGAAGATAGGTATCACCTCCTTGATTTAGGAGGGTGACATACAACAACGGATTCCCTAAGTTGCCTCTAGCCCGATATCAGGCGGGAGCTCTGGCCGACATGCTCGTGTCGGGCGACCAGCCCTGTCGGGCGGTATGCCGTGATGGGCAAGCATATCAGTCAAGGCACCCTCCCCGATATGGTCGTGGTCAGGATACCACCCTCTCAGGCGACACACTGTGACGGGTATTCCATATCGGGATCGATATCGTGTCGGGCAAGAGACGACTTAGGGTGTCGGGTTCCTTGTATTGGGTGTAGAGGTGAGCCATCTCGGGTAGGGGTCCGTCTAGGAACCCGACAAATCTGGTGGCCTCCTTGGTCGATATCGAGCTGTTGCGGCTACCGGAACGAATTCTAAGTGAACCACACCCGCCCCTCTCGGGTTGGGGAATTGCTCACCTAGTATCGCCCGGCAGGCCTCTGGGACGCGACATACTAGCTTCAGATGCTTTCCAAAGTTAGCCTTCATGAGATTCCAACCCGTCCCATAGAGGTCATGTAGCTTCTATTTATAGGCAACGGTTGGAGGAAGTCGCAAATCTCTGGGCGCCACATACCCCTTATTGGCTCCGCATATGTGGCTTTGGAGATGATTGACGCATGTGTGTCGTCCGGTGTAGCTTGGCTATCGCGTGTCGGGTTACGGAGGTATCGGGCGTGATGGGTGGCTACTTCCAGTGAGTGGCTCGTTCGCGTGACATGCCATAACAGGTTGTTTTAGTCGTGGTGGGTAGAGCTCTCTGTCGGGTAAATGGCGTATCGCCCGTTAGTGACAGCACCGCGCGACACGCCTGTGTCGGGTTGAGCCCTATCGGCCAGCGTGTGTGATGGGTAGTGGACGTGTCGTGCAGCTAGAAAAAGGTTGATTCATTGTAAGTGGGCCCAGACGGGCCGTTTTGTTGATTTTGAGTGGAAAATCGTGGAAAACTCTGTAGTGTGACTTGTTTATTCAAAAACATGACAAAATGGAGAGGAAAATAGTTTAAAAGGGCAGTTTTGACAACGAAATATGGGTCATAAATACCACAAAAATGGGTGTTATCAACTCCCCCAAACTTAGCATTTTGATTGTCCTCAATCAATTTTAAAACCTTGTTTTGTGATACTTCTTCTCAACCCGATATAGTTTTCAGACAAGGGGTTCGAGCGAGTATTGAGATGTCTTAAAGAGAATACTGCCCGACCATGAACAACGAACTTTATTTTTCCTTCCTTATTTAAGCAAAATTTTCTCTTCAACTTCTACGAGACTTTAGTGCATGATTTCAAAGTTAGCTTTCACACCAAACAGCTTTTGGTAACAGAAAGTTGTGTTTTTGGGTAGGCTTAAGGATTTTTGGGTTTTTCTCGTTTCCCATCAGTCCATCCATGTACGGGTCCGTTAACGGGCAAGTGGTCCCTGTGGTCCAAGCTAGTTGGCTTTAGAGCAGTGATTTCACATCCTACGTACCACTGCCCTAGATCTACCATGCCTAAAGATGGGTACTTTTAGAAAGACAAGCATTTTTTTTCATCATTTGGCACAACTATCATGTTTTTATTCACTCTTATAAGACTTTTCTCTCTTTTTGGGGTTTTGTTGGGTAAGGGAAAATAAGAGAAATATGTGTTGTTTGGGCAGCTTTTTCCTTCTGCATACACATCTCTTAGCTGTTGCGAGATTATTTTTCAAAATTTTTTGGCGTGGAAAGTCATAGCCTTTTGTTGTTTTGAGACTGCATTTTTAGAAAGAGCATAACAAAAAGTTGCACCACCTTAGACACAGAGAAAACAAGTTGGAAAGAATTCGCATAAGGTTTTTACTTAGAGTGTCTTTGTACAAAGCATTTGTATGTATATGCACACATGTTATGTTATAGGAAAAAGAACAAAAGGTGAAGTTTGGAGGGCTTTTAGTACCTCCCTCACTGGTACATAGTACCCCCCCCCCCCAAACTTATCCCGCACTCTGTTCCAGAGTTGTGAAATAGATAAGGTAGGGTAATGTTAATCTCAGTGAGGGTTATCAGGTGAGCGCGCCTTTGCCAGATAGAAGCTCCCACACATATTCTCCACATTTGATGTGATAGTCGATGTGGTGGAGCTGGTCGGGTGTTTCCTGGTTGGATATCCATTCCATCATGAAGATGTCATAGTCGTTGGATAGTGGAATTTGTTGTGGACTGTGATGGAAAAACTAAAGCTTGTGCTATTTTCTCGTTGTTGTCTCCAGGAATGGTTGGATCAACGTAGCCACCTCATCATAGTATTTTTGTACTAAGCGCTCGAGGGGTGTCAACACTGTCGATGTACACTGTACTGGATGATCTTTATTGCTGTCTGAGTTGTTGTAAAAGATTCCTGCTCATGGGTGAGTGTACACCGTCAGCAGCGTCTAGTGGTTGTAATGCAGGATAGGCAGGTAGATGATGTTGGGTTTTAGGGGAGACAGAGAAGGCAGCGGAAACAAAAAAAAATTTCTCCCCCAACCCATACCGAGGAAACGCATCAACGTCTATATAATAGGAAAGGATGGTTTGTGGAATCATACCTTGTCCCGAGGCTTGCTCGGCGACAATACCTCGCGCAATGTGCGGTCTTCAACTCCGGTCTTGGACGGTGTCTGTGCAGCTCCTGGTCGCACCGGGACTGAAGACTCCTACTCGAACCGGACTGTCGGATGACAGTTGTCCTCCTAAGCGGTAGTGTCCTCCCGCCTCTGTAGTAGTCCACACGGACCACCTGGAACTCCACTCTCCTTGTCCCACAAGGAAGTGGAAGGAGTCGCACCCTCCTGTTGACGTACTAGTCGCCAACACACTCTCCTGCCTCCTGTTGCAACTGCATTTGTCCTTCCCTTGCTGCACCTCCCTTTTGCGGGAAGCACTTGCTCGGGCTCTCTCACGGTTACCAAAACCAGAGAGAACGACAACTTGCAGAGCAACTGGTTGCACTGAGCTGTACTTTTAGAAGCCCCCAATACCCCTATATATATAGGAGAGTCATGGGACAGGGTTCTCCATCCCGGGCAATGCGGGACTAAAGCCGGAGTAGAAGGGTTTGAGAATTTTCCACAAAAAGCAACCGGTTCGCAACTTGAAATGATCGGTTCACAACTGAACCGATCGGTTCGCCCATTGAGCCGATCGGTTGGACCTGAGCCGATCGTTTGGGGCACTCCAACCGATCGGTTGGTGCCCTGAACCGATCGGTTCATGGTCCTAATCCAGCTCAAAAAGACTTTCCTTGTTTCTTTCCCAATTGGTATCGAATACCAATATTATTCCCAATTGAATTGGGCAATTTGAAACCAAAGGAAAATTCTTGCCGACATGACTTTTCCCAACTGGTCGGTTGCACCAGTTGAGACGATCGGTTCAACCCTTGAACCGGTCGTTTCAACCTGGGCATGAGCCGATCGGCCTGGACACTCCAGCCGACCGGTTCAGCAACCTCAGCCGACCGGTTCATCACATGAACCGATCAGTTGGGAGCACAGGTTGGGAAAAATCAGTCAATTGCGATTTCAATCAATCCGATACTCCAATCAATGCGTCCAACACCTTGAACCATACGATATTGAGTCATCGACTGATTGAGTGTTTAATTGAACTACTAAACTCCTTTAGTAATCAATCTAAACATTGCTTTGTGGACAAAACTCCTCTTCCAGGTTAAATCCTATGTGTGTGACCCTGCAGGTCCATTTCACGTTGGCAGTGAAAGTCCATAACACTTATGACTTCACAAGCAAAGAGCGGTGCCTAGTCACACATCAGTGCTACCCAAGTGAAAGTAGAAAGTTGGAGAACAACTTTCATCCTACAATCCGTGAATGGTGTTACAGCGAGTGTATAATTCCTTTGTCACTGATATCCCGAATGAACTTGAGGCATGGAACAATCATCCTGTCAACGTTCATTCACTTCCTTGATCTCAGAGTAGACTGGAAGAGATATGTATGACATCAGTATCATATACTGATTCACACATGCGTGCACACCTTTCTCACTCCTACTCATCAAGTGGCCATGGATATCAAACTCCCTCAGGAGGGACAAATCCCATATCTATCACTCACCCCTCAAAAGCCCCATGTGTCAAAGCCACCCAATCATCACCTTTATTACAACCCATGTTTCAGGACTGCATTTGATGATGTCAAAGTGTGCCCAACGACATGTGTTGAGTGTAGTGATTTTAGGTCTAAGAATCACACTCACCACCATCACTGTGAGTACTGACTGTGACTACCATCTCATGGTTCCATGTGTCAAACTCACGGTGGGTCTGTCCGGTACACTTGTTCTCTAACAAGCACCTATGTGTTTGGTTTGATATCTCTATATCATGACTAATGAGATTTTGTCATCAACCAACACCACAATCTAGTCTTGTGTGTCATTTTTGTCTATCTACCTTCCACAATGACATCCGACTAGGGACATAACAAGAACGTACAAACTCTTAGCATCCGTATGATCTCATCGTTCAGGTCATGAACCTGAAGGCATACGTCATTGAGTACTGTAATTCTCTAGACATTCAATCTATTCTATCACTATCTCATATGACTGAACCAGAATGAATTGGAAGCTTGCCTTTGATGTTTATCAAATCAATCTTAATGTATCCCACCAATCATCCCATGATTGGCTCTCAGGGCATACATACCAACAGACTCCCACTTGCACTGCGAGCCAATCACCCTTGAATCATATTCATAGTGATGTTTAGACATGTCCCACATGTCACTGTGCTCTAGTGCCAACATAGTGAGTAATGACAACATCTTGCCAAAGTCTGTACAAATTGCACGTCTCACATCTTTTCGCTGTACGTCACACGTATGAGATGGAGTTGCCATAATATGCGATCTAGTATTCCTTTGATAACCTTTAGCCACATTGCATGATCAAGGATTCCAGACTTGTCATCAATGAGCGGAATATAAGTTCATCTCATGAACTTTCAGATCCATATAGTATCCATTGTTGCTCACTAACACATAGATACTCGGCATTTCCCTTTTCAAATGGCTTTATTGGAACATTTCCAATTATCAATAAACTTTCACTTTTATACATCTTATGTATATATATTGCGATTGATTTTCTGTCCTTTCGGAAGTTTGCATCAATGTAACTCTTTACATCGAACTCTTCCTTATCTCCATAGAACTAGTACTTCACAAGCACTTATCAAGTTCTCATGGTATTCCAGTAACCCTTACTGGAAATAGACAGCCATCCACTCGTCATGTCACACATGCGAGTTATCAAGATGAGCACATCATATTGCCATGTCCTACATACAAGATGATGAATGCATTTTATTCTTGCCATGTCACACATGCAAGATAATGGGATGATTACATACATGATAGATCCATATCTATTCTTAGTGTTCCCATTCTTCATAAGAATTGGACACTTGGCCTAGAGATACTAACTCCATGTAACATGGACAAGTTTTCTCCCACTGAATCTGTGCATACTGAACACTTCAGTACAGATTGCCAATGTATGCTCTCTCTTTCCAGGTCAAGAGATTTTCGAGAACTATCTCTATAGATCTCTATTCCTTTCACATAGGAAACATCTCTATCTTCCTTAAAGATAATTTCCACATTCGGATTTCCAATCTAGAACATTTCCATTTCACATTAATTTGTGGAATGTGAACACGCTCCCACTAAATCACAGATCCCTTCTTTATCTTTGACATATCAGTCAAACCCTTTGACTATATCATCAAAGTAAAGATCCAATTTTGAGTTGCTTGTACTCAATCAATCACATTGATTAGTCCATTGTAACTTATAGACTTCATTTGCATTAGTGGATTCATAAACCTAATAGGCTGTGTCACGTACACATCCTGGTTTTATTCCTCATAGGAATGCGGTTTTAGTATCCATATGCCAAATGTCTTAGCCATTAAGTTGCAATCAACAAGCATCATCCTTCTCAAAATGTTATCCATGTGTCTTAACACTTAAGATTCATCTACACTTATGGATATGATCCAATGAGTGCTACCATCAAGGTCATACCTTATGGTTCACATGGAAGTCATTTAGGATGTAATGATTTTAAACCATAACTCAAGATTCGGTTCCTCATATTCATCTTGATAGTTGACTCATCACATGAACAACTCATCACATAGATAATTGTGGTGTATCTGTTAAAGATATAAGTACTCACAACCCTTGTGATTCTTAATTTCTTTTATTAGTGTGGGGTATTCTTTTATTAAGAAGAATTCAGTTATTTGATAATCATTCTCTAACTCCTTAGAGTATGAATCCTTCTTGATTCAGACATCACCATGCCTTAATCATGAATTCACTATGATACACTATCATAATCACTCATAAGGATCTCAAACATTTGGTCCAAGTATTTCATTCATTGATCTCATCAAGAATTAATACTTTACCAAATTTGTACTTCATTTATGATAATCTTGAACACTTCAAGATATTCATATTGGTATCTCTCTAAACACCATTTATAGTATTAGCATTTATTCCAATAGATATGTAAATACATCACATGTATTATACCTAATAGGATAATCACTCTCCCACTGAATTAGTGAAGATTGATTAATCATGTCCAAGATATTCATGTGTCTTACTGGTTCTATAACCAAAAGAGTCTAGATTTATCCATCACATGGAAACTAGAAATGAATTTCTCATGATTAATGCTAATTAAATTGTTTGAGTTATCTATAACTTTTAGGTATCATTTTATCTTATACATACCATGTATTACAAGATAAACAAGGCATTGCCACAAAGATCATATCTTTAAGATTGAAACATCAACTTTATTAATTGCCATCATTGTCATACAATATGCAAAAATAAAGTGTTTCTATCTATTGGCAATATATGAAATAGCAGTTCTCAACTCTATTTTGTGCCCTTTAGGCTGAAATAAACTGAAAGATACTCCTATCTATGGCAGCAACACTTGCTCCAATGATGGGTATTTCTTTCTTGGTCCTTTCACAAAGGCCATCACTTCTTTGTGGATATTGCATATCATATATGACATATCCATATCTTGGTATCATATACCTCAGATAAAGAAGCGGTTCATTTCATGATACCTTAGGTGGAGATCTCCATCCCTCCTTCATCTTCTTTTGTTCTTCCAGATATAGAGGGCAATCCCTCATACACCCTTTCCCCATGTGCCTTGAGGCTGAAGACGGCTTGGATTTCTGGCTAGCATCAGAACACTTCTTAGCTTTTCCCTTGTCCTTGCCATTAAGATTACCTTTTCTTTGATCATATCAAAGACTGTGGTTTGTCTTTCTTCATCTTTGCCTCTACTATCCTCAACATGTCCAACAACTCTGTCAACGCTTGTCAAAGTTGTTCATGTTGTAGCTTATCATGAATTGTATGATTCTCACAACATTTGCAGTATCATACTAGTAACCAACTCTTGGCTCAGAGGGAATCCTTCTTAATCAGGTTTTCCACATACCCAATCACATTGAGTGTGTGAATACCTTACTGGATCTCCTTCTGTCATGACATACTAGGACAATATCTTAGAGACATCATATGTCTCATGTTTTCTCTACAACTCACAGTTCAGAGAACACAACATCAAGCACTCCTCATCAATGTCATCCTTGGTATGCTTCCATAAGCATACTTTCAGCCAATGATGTGGTGGGATCGAGTTCATCTGGTTCTGGTATAACTAGGACTTAGAGCTTTCACTCTTTTATTGAGAACACTTCTCATCGTCCTAACCAATCGTGGAATTATTCCCATCGCAAATAAAGTGATTTGTTGATTAACCATTTATTTTAACAAAAGGAAATATATGCAATTTTAGTCAAAAAAAAACTCATTTTTGACTTGTTTGATTGATTTGAAAAGTTGACGATAAAAATTAGGCCTTTAATTAATTATCACTCCCACTATTTTACTTCAAATTGATAGCCCTCACCATCAATTCGGAAGATTGCAGCGTACAACCTTCTAGTGGGCAAGATCCTGAAATCCTCTAAGTCATGAGTCAGCTTTGGCTGATCGCCCACAACTTAGATCTCTCAGGTAGGCAACTCTTGCCAATTGCATCATATGCAACTCTTGTTGAATGAACATGCACAACACCTTGCCATGAACATTCCTTGCCTCTGGGCTTATACGCTCTAAGAATCACCAGTTAAGTCTAACCCAAAAGCCGACACGGTAAACATGCACCCTGCTTTGGCAGAACCTACATGTCTACCCTTCACACTTCCACAAGAT
Organism: Alisma plantago-aquatica; assembly: GCA_963693085.1. Classification (NCBI taxonomy): domain Eukaryota; kingdom Viridiplantae; phylum Streptophyta; class Magnoliopsida; order Alismatales; family Alismataceae; genus Alisma; species Alisma plantago-aquatica. The sequence goes on from OY856410.1 coordinate 672,206,690, forward strand.
AGACGGCGCACCACGCTTTGGCGTAACCTACGCTTAGTCGATCGAGCTTTTCATGTGTGCCGCTAATGGAAGGCATGCAAGACTTAATATTTTAATGAGGGATTTGGTTTTTATATACATATACATATCCAATCACCACAATACATAGTACATATCATATACATGCTATATCCCACAGAAAACATGCACAAACGATAAAAAAGCAATGATTATGGCCATCCTAATGTGATTCCTCGAGCCAAGAGGAATCATGGTCATCTATGTCAACATCACATGCAACCTGTACAAGATGAACTCTGTGCCTTGCCTTCTGAGTTGATCAACTCATCTCATGAATGATCTGTACTCTCCAGCCAATCGTCTGGGTGCCACCAGCCGATCGGTTGGCTCCTCCAACCGATCGGTTCGCCTGGTCGTCGTGCATCTCTTCATGTCCGCCACCCACTCGTCTCGCTCCTCGAACCGGTCATCAACTGATTGGTTCACTCCTTGAACCGACCGTCTGGAACGTCAACCGATCGGTTCACCCCTTGAACCGATCGTTTCAGCTGTCGTCTTGATGTCCGCCAGTCTTTGACATAACAGGAAATAAAAATCTATCCTATTATTACATTGCTTAAAAGAAGAAACCCCGAGTTACATTCGGGGGGAGCAAAGGTAGGAAAGAATCTCGAATTATTTCGAGTTACATCAGGAATAAGAGAGGGAAGATCGGTGCGCAGACCGAGATGCAAGCAACCACAAACAACCACACACAGATAGGGGTTTATAGGCCATAATCACGCTACACACATCCACCACAAAACTCGTTTAAGGGCGACACGTATCGAGTGCATTAATAATACATATCATATATGTAATTTGGGATTTGTGGATTTAGGATTGGACATGCATAAAGCCAATATTATTCGCATCGCATGCAATAAATAAAGGCGCCAAACCAAAATCGATCATATCGATATTCCTAAAATATAGAGCAGTTGACGTGGCTCTGATACCACTGTTGGGTTTTAGGGGAGACAAAGAAGGCAGCGGAAACAAAAAAAATTTTCTCCCCCAACCCATACCGAGGAAACACGTCAACGTCTATATAATAGGAAAGGATGGTTTGTGGAATCATACCTTGTCCCGAGGCTTGCTCGGCGACAATACCTCGCGCAATGCGTGGTCTTCAACTCCAGTCTTCGACGGTGTCTGTGCAGCTCCTGGTCGCACTGGGACTGACGACTCCTACTCGAACCGGACTGTCGGATGACAGTTGTCCTCCTAAGCGGCAGTGTCCTCCCGCCTCTATAGTAGTCCACACGGACCACCTGGAACTCCACTCTCCTTGTCCCACAAGGAAGTGGAAGGAGTCGCACCCTCCTGTTGACGTACTAGTCGCCAACACGCTCTCCTGCCTCCTGTTGCAACTGCAGTTGTCCTTCCCTCGCTGCACCTCCCTTTTGCGGGAAGCACTTGCTCGGGCTCTCTCACGGTTACCAAAACTAGAGAGAACGACAACTTGCAGAGCAACTGGTTGCACTGAGCTGTACTTTTAGAAGCCCCCAATACCCCTATATATATAGGAGAGTCATGGGATAGGGTTCTCCATCCCGGGCAATGCGGGACTAAAGCAGGAGTAGAAGGGTTCGAGAATTTTCCACAAAAAGCAACTGGTTCGCAACTTGAAATGATCAGTTCACAACTGAACCGATTGGTTCGGCCATTGAGCTGATCGGTTGGACCTGAGCCAATCGTTTGGGGCACTCCAACCGATCGGTTGGTGCCCTGAACCGATCGGTTCATGGTCCTAATCCGGCTCAAAAAGACTTTCATTGTTTCTTTCCCAATTGGTATCGAATACCAATATTATTCCCAATTGAATTGGGCAATTTGAAACCAAAGGAAAATTCTTGCCGACATGACTTTTCCCAACTGGTCGGTTGCACCAGTTGAGATGATTAGTTCAACCCTTGAACCAGTCATTTCAACCTGGGCATGAGCCGATCGGCCTGGACACTCCAGCCGACCGGTTCAGCAACCTCAGCCGACCGGTTCATCCCATGAACCGATCGGTTGGGAGCACAGGTTGGGAAAAATCAGTCAATTGCGATTTCAATCAATCCGATACTCCAATCAATGCGTCCAACACCTTGAACCATACGATATTGAGTCATCGACTGATTGAGTGTTTAATTGAACTACTAAACTCCTTTAGTAATCAATCTAAACATTGCTTTGTGGACAAAAATCCTCTTCCAGGTTAAATCCTATGTGTGTGACCCTGCAGGTCCATTTCACGTTGGTAGTGAAAGTCCATAACACTTATGACTTCACAAGCAAAGAGCGGTGCCTAGTCACACATCAGTGCTACCCAAGTGAAAGTAGAAAGTTGGAGTACAACTTTCATCCTACAATCCGTGAATGGTGTTACAGCGAGTGTATAATTCCTTTGGCACTGATATCCCGAATGAACTCGAGGCATGGAACAGTCATCCTGTCAACATTCATTCACTTCCTTGATCTCAGAGTAGACTGGAAGAGATATGTATGACATCAGTATCATATACTGATTCACACATGCGTGCACGCCTTTCTCAATCCTACTCATCAAGTGGCCATGGATATCAAACTCCCTCAGGAGGGACAAATCCCATATCTATCACTCACCCCTCAAAAGCCCCATGTGTCAAAGCCACCCAATCATCACCTTTATAACAACCCATGTTTCAGGACTACGTTTGATGATGTCAAAGTGTGCCCAACGACATGTGTTGAGTGTAGTGATTTCATGTCTAAGAATCACACTCACCACCATCACTGTGAGTACTGACTGTGACTACCATCTCATGGTTCCATGTGTCAAACTCACGGTGGGTCTGTCTGGTACACTTGTTCTCTAACAAGAACCTATGTGTTTGGTTTGATATCTCTATATCATGACTAATGAGATTCTGTCATCAACCAACACCACAATCTAGTCTTGTGTGTCATTGTTGTCTATCTACCTTCCACAATGACATCCGACTAGGGACATAACAAGAACGTACAAACTCTTAGCATCCGTATGATCTCATCGTTCAGGTCATGAACCTGAAGGCATACGTCATTGAGTACTGTCATTCTCTAGACATTCAATCTGTTCTATCACTATCTCATATGACTGAACCAGAATGAATTGGAAGCTTGCCTTTGATGTTTATCAAATCAATCTTAATGTATCCCACCAATCATCCCATGATTGGCTCTCAGGGCATACATACCAACAGATGACGCGTGGCATCCTGCTCTATAACTCTGCCAGAAAAGATTGTTTCGCTCCTGACTCATTGACAAGGCAAATATCATTGAACAACATTGGATGGGCTCTATATGCGTGTTCAAATTTTCTTTGTAGTATCTGGATGTAGGCGGCCTCCACTGATATCGCCAAACATCCTCCTTCTTTTACCATGTCCTTTAAGTCATCAACTAGGACTATGACACTGCCTGCCTCATAGATGACATCTGCGGGGGTAGAGTTAGCTAACTTCTGGAGGACTTCATTGACCTGCCCTGTGTGAGTGTAGAACATGAGAAACAGTCAAAGTTGCTGATCAATTCCTCTAAGGTTTCAGGCGAAGTGGGGTCTTCATTTCCACATACTTCCCACAAGATTTCTAACCACTTGCCTGCCCCGCAAACATCTACGTCCATCTCGGCTTCTTTTTCTGGAGTGCTGCTGGGTTGTAAGGATTCATCTTCTTGGTCACTATCCAACATCTTTTCTGGTATCCCCATGTCATGGAAATAGCGCTTGTCTTTGATCAGCAGCAAAGAGTAAGTGCTCCTGAGATGGAAGGAGTCTTGGCCCTGGAGATGTTGTATGTTTCCAAAGATGTTGAGCAACTCCATGGCGTGCAAGACGACAAGGGTGCTATTCCCACTTCCTGATTCTGCTTGGACGTGAAAGTCTCTGATAGAGAAGAAGTTCCAAATGCCGCTACGATGTTGGACTCCTTGCTTGATAACTCAGAGAAGACACAGTGGAAGAAGCCTGAGACGTTTGTCCTCCGGGCGAGTGAAGATGTGTCCTGAGCGTGGGACCTCTTCGTTGCAGTAGCTGAAGAGCTGGACGTCATGGTTCCGGAGGTCTTCCACGCACAAGAACCAGTTATTGTGGTGCTTGTACGGGGCCAACACGAGGTTCATGTTTTGTTCTTCAATCTGTCGCAACATGTTGGCCACCGCAATCGAGTCAGATGATCCCATCATCAACCTTATTGCCAAGGTCGGGGTGCCGTTGTATATTGTTTACCGATCTATCCTGGTGCTGATATTCTTGATTATTGCACCCTCCAGGACCCTGAATAGCTTTTTTCTGACGATGGCTAGCGAGCAGAACATGCTTCTCAATTCTCCCTGTCACACATAGAAGTAGTCATCGCTCCAGACGACGTCTTCTTCATCAGCCTATGACCTTAGGACCTTGTTCAACAGTTTCTGGTCCCTGATCGTTAGGTATCCTATGGCCCTTCTGTCGAATTCGGACATCTCGAAGGAAGATATCTCTAACGACACAGTAAACACATCTGTCGTCGAGCTTCTTCCTCTAGGGGGTGTCTTTCGTTAGCGGCATAGATGTCCCCCCCCCTCTCCCTCTGATTCGTCAGAAGAGTTCTCCCTGACGCTAATTTATTTGTCATTGTCTTCAGATTTGTCTAGGGGAACTGAGGGAGCAGCTTTTCCCATGCTTCAGGAGTTTGCTTGTCCTGTTGGAGCTCTTTCGGTTGACTTGTGCGTCGTCCCTTCCTCGGGCATTGTGGATGGCCTACTGGAGGAGGAAGTGGATGATGTCGTGGCTGAGGATGATGACAAGGAAGGTTGGGAGCCTGAGCCAGGAGGTGATGGAGACCTCCGTGGATGCCTTCAACGCGGATGTCCATCCCTCCTGTTCAGCCTCTCCTCGATCGCATCAAGGCATTGGAGGGCCTACTGCAGCATCTCATTGAGTGCCTCTAGTTGGCCGGGAAGGCCAACTAGAGTTAGCAGTTGCCGCTCCTGGTTGTTTAGCCTCTGTTGGAAAATAGAAAACTTGCGGGTAAGTGAAGAAAAAGTAGCTGAGTGGCAGCGTGTTACCTCCCACAAGTGGTCAAATTCTTGACCCAGCATCTGTCCCATTGACGAAGGGGCTGCATCACATCTCCCTCTCATCCTCACGACACTCCTCACATGTGAAGTTTGACCCGATGAGTGTGATTCCTCACTCAGGGTTGTTTCTATTTGGATTGTTCCCGAGGGTGTCACTTCGAGTTGAGGCGTCAGCACCCTTGCGGTTGTCTCTGCCTCGCCTGTATGTGGTGGTACAGAATGGTGCGGTGTGGGTGGATGTTACTCCACCTCTCTTTTGTCGGTGACCTCCTCTATAGCTACCACTAGAGACACCAGCGGCGGCGTAGGTGTGGGTTGCACAGCCCTGAGCTCCATCTTGAGGATCTCAGTGAATGCCCCATTACTGGCGTATGGCTGCACCATTTCCTCCGCCAATGAAGGTGCAACAGAAGTTTTGGGAGCTGTGACTGTCTCTCCCGCGGCAGATTTCCTCGGGGCTATTATCGTTGTCTCAGCCCCGGTTGTCTCGGCGACCTCCACGATCGCCGTCACTTCTTCTCCCACTGCAGATGTTGTTGTTGCGGCCGCAGTTGGTATGGGAGGAACGACGACAACTCTATTAATGGTTGTCGCCGTTTCCTCTAGAGCGGTGGGCAGCTCGGCAGGAACTGTGGAAGATTTGTCCTGCCAAGCGTCGAGAGGAACATGTCTTCCTATCGTGGCTGCCCTCTCTTATATCCTCATGGTGGCGGCATAGGCGATTTCGAATACCACAACTTCTATCTCTGCTAGGGTGAAGACCAATTTTTCTACATCGTAGCTGGCCCCATATGGGGTCGGAAGGAGGGTGTTTGTTCTTGTGAATTTGTAGAAGTAGCATCTCCCCTCCTTGTTGATGATGTTGGCCCTCATTAAGAACTTGAGGTCGATTATGTCATCACCCCTTGTCCTTGATAGGCTACGCAGTTCCCTTGGGTATCCTAACCCTACCGCAATAAGATTCTCCAGTCCGCCCATGTTGTAGTCTTTGGTGGCATCCTTTATTAGATGAAGGCGGTTGAGGAGGAGCCGCCCCAGATTGATTGTGCGGCCTTCCATCATATGCCATATCAGGTGTAGTTCTTCAGTGTAAATATTGCTTGATTCGTACTTGTTGAAGAGCAGGCATGTCACGATTTTGTGCACTATCCTCCAGAAACAGGAGTGCACTGCCGCCACCTTACTTCCCGGCTTGAATGATGACTCACCGCTTAGCTTCATCCAGAGCTCCACCGGGTTGAACCCATCTCCTTCGGTGATTCTTACACCGTTGTTGAGCAGTTCTTTTTCTGCCTCACTGGAAGAAAAGATTTCATTGAGTAGCTTCTCTGATATGTCATGCTCAGCATTGTACATCCGTCCTTGTAGTCTATCTGCTCCACCAAATTCTTTGATTTCCTATGGTTTATTCTGTACCCGGAGGAGAGATGACATGAACTCCCTTGTGAGTTATGTGTAAGAGGCAGAGTGGCTGAAGTAGATTTCCTAAGTCGGGCTACTGTTAGGACATTTTCCAGCCTATCGAAAATACCTATTTGGTAGAAGGATGACTGATGGTAGAACCTGCTTGGTCTATAGACTTTAGCTTCCAGTTTTGTGTACCACTGCCTGTGCTCGTTGTCTCTAGGCACGAACCTTCCTGGTGAGTGATCTAAAGGTTCAGGTTCTACTTCCGCGGTTGAAGCAGTTGTTGGGGTCGTTGCTTCTTCCATCCCTGGTCTCTTTTCGGCCGTGGATGGCCCAGCTACTTCGGGATTTGGACATTTCTACCCGACTGTTATAGCTTCTGTTGTGGCCTCAATGTTGATCCTCTGACCTTGTTTGTCTACTTGGATGATGGTTTGCTTAGTGTGGGCCATTTCTGTTATCATAAAACAAAGGTATGTAGCATTAATTTTACTGAATGATTCACCTTGCCCGATATCAGGCAGTGGGGTGTGTCGCCTGATATCGAATAGGTGATATATTTTGAAAACTAACAAAACCTGATAGTGTTAGGTCGGCATCGGTAACAAAATCGAGATAGCCCAACACGGTATCAAAAGGCTAAAATGCAAGGTTGTCGCACGATAAGCCAAAAGGCTGGCCCGATATTAGAGATGCCAGATACAATCGTATCGGGCGAAAACTAGACGATACGGTGTTTTTCCTGATATACCTGTGTCGGGTGGCACGAAGTTCGGACCGATATCTCCACAAAGCTATCGTGTAATACCGGGCATCACCATGAGCAATAATACTGCCTGATACGATCCTTTTAGAAAAAGAGTGTCACGCGACACTAGCAAGACGCGAGGCGACACAAGATAAACTTATTTAAGAACAAAACTGGGCGACACAGGTATCGCTCGATATAAGGTATCGGCCAAGCGCGCGATAGAAGTGTGTCGCACGATACAGCCAAAAGGTCGGGTATCTGACACAAGCATGTGTCGAGCGATATGAAACGAACTAACTCCTTGTGCCCGATACCAGATGCGCGACACGGGAGCGTGTCGGGTGAACTAAGCGATACGCGTATCGCGTTATACCTTTATCTTCAGAGAGAAGTTGCGCGACACAGGAGCAGAAGTGAGGTAGCCCACACGAGTGCAAAGTGAGAGTAAATGCGCGATACGGGAGTAGGTGAGAAAGTAAATGCTAGTGCCCGACACGGTTAAACCACAGTTACTATATATAGCAATCGAGGGCGGGGTAAAATGGGTAAATCCGGGGCACGTGTCACCCGATGAGACAAATCATTCCCAAGATGAGTAGTAAAATCAGTCCCATCCATCTAATCAAGGGTTATTTACTTATGATGTCTGATACGGATGCACACGACTCGGTGTATCGCGTGATACATCTTACTACTAAGGTCAGATGCCCGATATCAAACTTGACAAGGGCATGTCACGCAATACACCCAGGACCTTGCCCGATATCGGGCGAGAGATCTCAGTATCGGTCAAGGCATCTCGGTCCGATACCAGGCTTCAAAGAAAAACAAAACAAGGTAAGAGATGAAAAATTAAAACTAAAGAAAAGGAAAAAGCAATTGATGGGTAAAACATCATTGGCCAAAAAGTGAAACTCCCAGCCTCAGATAGTATTACTCATCAATGCTCATAAAACCAGGCGGTGGCCCATAAAACGGGGAGTCTGAGCATGTGGCATATGCACTGACTAGGGCCTTATTACAATGATAATGTTCATAATGTTTTTCTTCTAGGAAAGGAAATAGCGTCCTATTCTAAGAAAAGTAAAGACTCAGGCTACCTCCCGAGGAGCGCTGTAGTTAGCGTCGTCGGCTCGACTACCTTAGATCCCTTCACTTTGTACCTTCGGTTGTTTCAGTGTCCTGCAAACTTATCTCTGATCTTCTTACGAATGCTTCGTCTTCATAGTATCTTTTCACTCTGTGCCCGTTCACTGGAAAAACCTTTTCTGGATTGACTTTGTCATACAGCTCCATCATTCCTGATGGATATATCTTTGCCATGCTGAAGGGTCCAGACCACCTCATTTGCAGCTTACTTGGAAAAAGACAGATAGAGGATTTAAGTAACAAAACTTTATCACCTTCACTCACATCCTTTTTCTTCAGGTGGGCATCATGCCACACCTTGGTCCTCTGCTTGTAAATCCTTGCATTTTCATATGCATGTATTCTCAGCTCTTCTAGCTCAAGTAGTTGTAGATATCTCTTTTCTCCTACCTTCTCCAGGTCCATATTTAGGAACTTGATTGCCCAAAGAGCCTTGTGTTCAAGCTCTAAGGGTAGATGACATGATTTCCCATAAATCAATTTGTAAGGGGTAGTGCCAATGGGTGCCTTGTATGCAGTTTTGTAGGTCCAAAGAACATCGTCGAGCTTCATCGACTAGTCTTTCCGCGTGCGGCTGACAGTCTTTTCCAAAATCTGCTTAATCTGTCTATTTGAAACCTCAACCTGCCCAGATGTTTGAGGGTGACAGGGTGTAGCAACTTTGTGCTTGACCCCATACTTTCTCAGAAGTTCTTCAAACTGTTTCTCCCTAAAATGCGATCCGCCGTCGCTTATCACAGTACGGGGAACTCCAAAGTGAGAAAAGATAGTTTTCTCAAATATCTTGATCACAGAGTTGGAGTTGCAAGTTTGGGTGGCAACAACTTCTACCCATTTAGACATGTAGTCCACCGCGACTAGAATGTATTGGTATCCTTTTGATGGGGGAAATGGACACATGTAGTCTATTCACCAGACATCAAAAATCTCGACTTCAACCTAGTTGGTCATAGGAATATCATTTCTTCTTCCAATGTTTCAAGTTGACTGACATTCTTTACAAACCTTTACATACTTAGCAACATCCTTGAACAATGAAGGCTAGTAAAACCCTGATTGCAGCACCTTAGCAATAATCCTTTCACTCCCCAAATGTCCTCCATAGGGTGAGGCATGACATTTCCTTAGAATGGTTGGCACTTCTTCCTGAAGAATACACCTTATATACAAACTATCCGCGCATATTTTAAAGAGAAGGGGATCATCCCAATAGTAATTCTTTATATCAGAAAATAGTTTCTTCTTTTTATTGTATGTTATTTCTGGAGGTAACTCCCCACAAGAAAGGTAATTGTAAATATCTGCAAACCATGGCAAACTCTGATCTTTGGCTTCTACCATTAGCAAAGCCTCATCTGCATAGTTATCATTGAAATGTGGCTCTTTCTTGTCTTTGACTGTAATCCTTGACAAGTGGTCGGCGACTACATTTTCCGCACCTTTCTTGTCAATGATCTGGTGATCGAACTCCTAGAGTAGTAAAGCCCACCTTAGCAGCCTGGGCTTAGTATCCTTTTTCTGCATAAGTTATCGTATCTCCCCATGGTCAGTGTAGACCTTTACCTTTGTTCCAATCAGATAGGATTTGAACTTGTCGAAGGCGAAAACAATCACAAGCATTTCCTTCTTTGTTGTCGTGTAATTTACCTACACTTCGTCAAGAGTACGACTAGCATAGAAAATGACATAGTGCCTCTTGTTCTTCTTCAGTCCCAGAACTGCCCCTACGACATAGTCATTGGCATCGCACATTAGCTCAAAAGGTAGCTCCCAATCTGGAGCTTGAAGTATAGGTGGAGAAACAAGTGCATCTTTTAAAGCCTCAATACCTCTTTTTGAGACTTTATGACCTAGCACTATGCCCTCTTGTACCATGAAGTGTCACTTCTCCCAGTTGAGGACCAAATTCTTTTCTTCACAGGGTTTTAGGACTAAAGATAGGGTTTTCAGACAAGCATCAAAATCTTTCCCATAGAAAGAAAAATCATCCATGAAAACTTCTACGATGTCTTCCAGAAAATCCAAAAACATCGAGATCATGCAACTCTGGAATGTTGCTGGAGCATTGCACAACCCAAACGACATTCTTCGGAAGGCATAAGTACCATAGAGACAAGTGAAAGTGGTTTTTTCCTAGTTGTTCGGTAAAATCGAGACTTGATAAAACCCGGAATAACCATCTAAAAAGTAGAGATAGTCATGATGCACTAATCTCTCTAGAACTTGGTCGATGAAGGGAAGTGGATAATGATCTTTCTTTGTGGCTTGATTCAGCTTCCGATAATCTGTGCACATTCTCCATCCGGTGATAGTCTGGACCACTACTTCATCACCTTTATCACCCTTCACAACAGTCATGCCTCCTTTCTTTGGTACTACATGGATGGGACTTACCTAGTTGCTATCGCTGATTGGGTAGATAATTCCTGCATCTCTCAGATTGATAACTTCCTTCTTCACAACCTCTTTTAACATCTGGTTCAACTTACTCTGGGGTTGGACCATGGTTTAGCGGATTCTTCTAAATTTATGTGGTGCATGCATAGAGCAGGGCTAAGTCCCTTGATATCCTCTACCGCATAGCCTATAGCTTGCTTATGGAGCCTCAGCTCCTCGAGCAGTCTTTCCAATTGTTCTTTCATCAGGCTGGCATTAACTATGACTAGATTTCTTCCTTCTTGATTTAGAAAATCATACCTTAAACCTTCCAGTAGCTGTTTTAGCTCTGGCTTGGTCTTAGGTGTCTTTTCTTCTTCTGGCGTCATTTCCAGAGAAGCAAACTTGACTGTCTCTATAACTTCCTCCTCATCACTTAGATCTTCATCATTTCGATTTTGATAATCGAGGATCTCGACAACCTCAGGATCTTTGGGATCAGAGCCATGATTGTTCAATGCCCTCATAAGAGGGTCTACCATTGTGATATCTTCTTCTACTTCTTCACAAAATTGGTTGTAGCTATCCATGAAGTAAGCAGATTCTAGCGGGGACGATCCTTTCATAGCGTCTTTCACCTTGAAATCTATGTGATCATTTCTGACCGTCAGAGTGATGATGCCTTCAGCGACATCAATCAACGCTCTTCTTGTAGCTAAGAAAGGGCACCCAAAGATGATAGGGAAATTAGGGTCTTCAGTAATGTCAATAACAACACTGTCATAAGGAATGAAGAATCTTCCTACATGAATCGGAACATCTTCAATGACTCCCATAGGTCTTTTGAAGGTATGGTCTGCCAACTCGATCCTCGTGTTGGTACTAACCATATCAGTTAAACCCAATCATTGTGTGAGGCTTAAGGGCATAAGGCTTATACTAGCCCCTAAATCAGCAAGACCCTTCTGCTGGATGTTATCTCCAACAACAAAAGTAATAGTAAAGGCTCCAGGATCCTTCTTTTTGGAAGGTAAATCCACCTTCACGAAGGCAGTAGACATACTAGCAAGGTGCACCGTCTCAATCCATTCTCCTCTTCTTTTCTTGGTGATCTAATCCTTAAAAAACTCAGCATATGTCGGCATTTCATCCAAAGCATCCAGAAATGGCACTTCGAGGTGAAGCTTTTTCACCGACTCCATAAACCTTTTGTATCGCCTTTTAAGATGTACCTTTATGAGTTTGTAGGGGAACGACAATCTTGGAGGGTAAGGAATTCTTGTACCGAACATGTCCTCCACAGGTTCTAATTCTGGCTCCCTGACATGAGCTCGTTGGTTTTCTCCTTCGGATGGGTTTTCTGTCGCAACCCCTGGTTCAGGTTCTTCAGGCCTGGCTGATTCAGGGCGTTCTACTGTCTTTCTTGACCTGAGTACCGCCATTTTGGTAGACTCTGTGCTGGAAGGTATTTTACCTGAAGGATTCTTCATTAACTCGGCCATTTGAGCAAGATGTTGGTCTATCTGGCGTTGATTTGTTTGCATATCTACCATTTGGACCTGCATCCTATTCAGAATGCCTGAGTTGGATAGCACACTTTGCGCCAACTGATTGTTTATAGTATCTTGTCTCTTGACAAAGTCAAACAATTGGCCCACTAAGTCCGGTTGACCCAAGTTCTTTTCCCGACTCTGCTCTTTAGCTTGTCCCTGGCCTTGTCTAGGGTTAGCAATTTGGCGGTTTTGGTACTTCCCTTGCCCTTGAAAGTTTGCCTTGATTGGTTGAAAATTGGTTGTTCTGGTGTACTGATCTTGTCCGCCTCTTTTCTCAAAGAATTACGGTTGCTTGGGTGGATTATTCAACTGATGTGAGTTTTCTGCAGCATATTTGTTGCCATAACTAAAACTAGGATGGCCCGATCTTTTGAAGTTGACAAAAGAAACATTCTCAGCTTCCTCTGCTTCTGATTCACTTTCACTTGACTCGTCGGGTCGTGTGTAAATGCAGTTATTAGTATCGTGTCCTCCTTCTCCGCAAGTGACACACTTCATCACCTTCTCAATTTGTTTCTTTCCTTTCTCTCCTAATTCTTTTAACTGTCAGACATCAGTGGCTATCTTTTGGATTTGAGTGATGATTGCTTCAAGAGCCTTAGATTCGACCGACAACCCTTCATTAGTAGCCTTCTTAGCGTATCCTCTATCATTCCTTTCGTAGTCAGTGTCGGCTTGCAGTTCAGCCATGTTTTCTATGATCTTTTTAGATCTACTGGGCTTCTTCCCAAGAAAGTCGCTTCCTGCAACTGCATTTAGCGATACTCTTTCTTCAGGGGTCAGACCATTGTAGAAGGTTGTTATTAGGAAACCTTTCTTGTAGTTGTGGTGATGGCAGTCTCTCTGATACTCCTGGTATCTTTCCCAAGCTTCATGTAAGTTTTCTCTTGGCTTCTGGGTGAAAGATGTGATCTTTTGTTTGTTCCTAACGGTCTTCTCTGTAGGGTAGAACTTGTTTATGAAGGCATCTGCTAAAGAATTCCATACGTTCAGATATTGATGTACCAGTCCAAGGTACTATGACAGTGCCTTGTCCTCCAAAGAGAAGATGAAACCCTTGCAGTAGATCACTTCTTGTGGCACTCCCCTCATTTTGATTTTATCACATATATTTTTGAAAGTATCTAGGTGATGGTAGGGGTTGTCATTCTTGGAACCTGCCTTAAAGCTTTTATTTTGAATCATGGAGATCACAGTTGGCTTCAATTTGTAGTTTACATCATCAAACCTTGGGATTACAACTGGACATCTTGAGTTGTTGGCCTTCGTGGTAGCCAACTCCCGGAGGGTCTTTTCTTCTTCGCTAGAATCTTCGTTGTCGCTGTTCCTATGATTTTACTCTTGATTATGATGATTCCTTCTATGTCTACGGCGATGACGATGTCTCTCGTGATGATGATCATCCCCAAGTTGTTCTGATTCAGGTTCCTCTAGCTCTTCATGTAAATGATCGTTATTGTAACGGTCATCGTTCCCATGCGGAGGTGGTCATAGTCCAACTCTAGCATTTCACTCATCTTTGGAAAAAGGTGCTTGCACGTGAGGTGGAATGATGAACAATGCTCAATTGAGTAGAGTGCTTCTCCCCTGAGTGCCTAAATAGAACGTATAATCAAGTTAGAAAACTTGTGTTAATGAAACGAACTATTCAATACACGAATATGTTAGAAGACTAAAAGAAAATGTGATGTCTATCTTATTACTAAGCTTGAGGCACGGGAGTGTAGTTAGTGGATTCGGGTTCGTTAATAGTATCGTTTTGCCTTGTCCCCGACAATGACACCAAAAAGTTGACCGGCCTAAATCACGCGTCCAAAAGGAGGGGATTGAAGTAGTCAGACTTTTACATAACCCGACTCTTAGGCCCCCGCAACGATGAGGAGGTTAGAAGTAGTGATTGGGGTTGAACCACTGGGACAAGGGTGGTTGTGCTAATAACGCGGAATCAACACTCTATACTCCAGTAAAAGAAGGGTAAGAAAATGTTCCCAAAGGAATGATAGATAAAGATCGGTAAAACAAAAGAAAACTATCTCCAACTGGAGTTACAAGGAAGATTAAGGTTTTGGCATTTATCAATTTTTAGGGGTTTTGTGCAACAGAACTAGAGGAGATAATACTACTGTCTCGATAAGGAACAAAGGAGGAAATCTTAGGCATAAAAAGTGGAAACAGAAAACATCCAGTACCCCCTTCTTTCGAAGAGAGTACCTCCGACTAAGCACCAACACCCTCTCTCAAGGGTGGTGGACTTGGGTTGGAGTGGAAAGATAACTGAAGCAACTCCGACCCTGGATACTCTAGTACTCCCTGATTGGACCAAACTCTAGAGTTACAACACATCTCTCGAGGGAGCTGTAATGGGAAACATGATTTGATAGCTAGTTAAAACATGATCCATGCATACAAGCCAGAGTTTGGATGCTAGAAAGCAATCATCCAACAAAAGAAACCAAACTTAGAGCAACATGTATTAAAACTACTCTAATTCCATTAGCATGAGCATTGTATAAAAGGTTTAGTTACATTGCGTAAATAAACAAAGTAAATGATAAAGAAAAAGGGAGATTGGTATCACCTCCTTGATTTAGGAGGGTGACATACAACAATGGATTCCCTAAGGTGCCTCTAGCCTGATATCAGGTGGGAGCTCTGGCCGACATGCTCGTGTTGGGTGACCAGCCCTGTCGGGCGGTATGTCGTGATGAGCAAGCATATCGGTCAAGGCACCCTCCCTGATACGGTCGTGGTCGGGATACCACCGTCTCGGGCGACACACCGTGATGGGTATTCCATATCAAGATCGATATCGTGTCAGGAAAGAGACGACTTAGGGTGTTGGGTTCCTTATATCGGGTGTATAGGTGAGCCATCTCAGGCAGGGGTCGTCTAGGAACCCGACACATCGGGTGGCCTCCTTTGTCGATATCGGGCCAATGCGGCTACCGGGACGGATTCTAAGTGAACCACTCCCGCCCCTCTCGGGTTGGGGAAGTGCTCACCTAGTATTTCCCGGCACGCCTGTGGGACGTGACACACTAGCTCCAGATGCTTTCCAAAGTTAGCCTTTATGAGATTTTGACCGTCCCATCGAGGTCCTATAGCTGCTATTTATAGGCATCAGTTGGAGGAAGTCGCGAATCTCCTGGCGCCACGTACCCCTTATTGGATCCACATATGTGGCTTCGGAGATGATTGACCAGTGTGTGTCATCCAGTGTAGCTTGGCTATTGCGTGCTGGGTTATGGAGGTATCAGGCGCGACGGGCGAATGCTTCCGGTGAGTGGCTCGTATCGTGCGACATGTCGTAATGGGATGATTTTGTCGTGGCGGGCAGAGCTCTCTATCGGGTAAATGGTGTATCGCCTGTCAGTGATAGCACCGCGTGACACGTCTGTGTCAGGTTGAGCCCTATCAGCCTGTGTCCGTGATGGGTAGTGGACGTGTCTTGCGGCTAGAAAAAGGTCGATTCATTGTAAGTGGGCCGAGATGGGCCGTTTTGCTGATTTTGAGTGCAAAAGCGAGGAAAACTCTGTAAAAGATGATAGAAACAAGTTAAGAGCGTAGTGTGACTTGTTTATTCAAAAACATGACAAAATGGAGAGGAAAATAGTTTAAAAGGGAAGTTTTGACAACGAAATATGGGTCATAAATACCACAAAAATGGGTGTTATCAGTTAGATGGTGACTATTTATAGAGAACAAATCAAGGACTTCATAGGTGGTTTATCCAAGGTTCTTACTTATGTAAACAACCAAAGGTCTTACCTTTTAAACATCTAATGTTTCTGGGTGACATTGTGGCATGGTGATACGAGTTGAATGATGATGGAATAAATGGAGGGTTACCCTTAATAAGGTAGTCTTACCTATTCACTCATATGTATAGAAGGGATGATAACCATATTGTGTTGATATGTAACCCTAATGAGGTATAGCTTATTATACCTAGCTTTAATATAACTAAATGATGATAATTGGGTAGGAATAGTCCTTGAATAATTAATACAATCATGCAGTACTCTCTTATTATTTTTGAAGCCCTAGTATGCTATAACCTAATGGTTACGCCTTGATTTATGTGTGGGATCATACGTGAGAATAGTATGGAATGTGATGGTGATGCTTCACCTTATGCATCAATGATCCAATGGGGGTGTCTGAGTTAGGGTTTGGGTATAAGTGATTATTAGTAACATTAATATAATTTATATTGTGAACCTAACTCTAATGCAAATAGATAAAGATGAGTATTCATGTTTAACATTATTATATGATGGAATGATGGTGGAATAACCTCCTTAATATGATCATAACCTTGATATGTTAATTGGTGGTTATCATAGCCACATGGTTGATACTTTCTTATGCTAAACATGTCCATTATGAATATGATGAGAGTTAATCATATCTAGATTCCTTTCACATTGATGTAATAAAGGAATGTTTTTAATGTTAATATAACCCTGCTATGATTGTTTATGAATATCTCCTAGCTCATTAATGCGATGTTGATTTGATCTGGTGTATTATATGTATGTGATGTTGTTGAGCCTTGTTATAAGGCATGCAAAGATAATGATGATCTTGTAGGGAATAATATTATTGTCTTAATGACCTTTGGGCACAGTTGAGACCTAAATGAGGTGTAATCCTCTTATATTGATAAGGGTTAATACCCTATGATATTGTGAAAATGATTTATATCTTGTGATAGTATGATGACTAGTGTGGTCTCACGAATGGCTAGTGAATAGTTCCATGTGATGATGAGATGAGAAATTATGTTTCACATGTTTTATATCTTTTCAAAGTTGTGATATTTATATGCTTTCTAGAAGTGAATTAGGATTTCTATGTCCACTTGTTTGATGCATCCTTAAATCACCCAATTGGCAAAACTTATCAAGTACAACTCTAATCATGTAGTACCCTGTGCCGTAGAACCATCTTCAGTTTCAGAACTTGCTGGATGGTGAAATGAGTATTCTGAAGGGAAACTCGAAGTGCATATTGTTGAGTATGCGTGGGTGATAGGTTGAGGATATATCCTTGTCATCCACAATGCAGATTGTGGATGTTCACTATGGTCATGCCTCATACATCTGATGTGATTGAGAATGGTTGTGGTCGTATCTCGGTGATTATAACATGATGTGATTAGAGGACAACTGCAGCTGTACCTCAATGACTGGGTTTGAATACCCTGGTTTCTAGTGTTGTGACATGTACTAAGGTCGGACTAGTGGTTATCAGATTGACTATATGTCGATGTGGTGGCAGCTTTGACTGATATGTCACTGCCTTTTTACTCGTACTGACCGAGGGGAAGAGATCTTAGGATACCGACACTCCTAGATCTTGTACGGAACCGAATAGCCCTTTGCAGGTGTCAGTTGGACTTTGAATGGTACGATTCAAATTCCCCAAGGCATAATAAAAGATGTAATATAGTCATGTAGTATATTTGTTTAGGGCTATACATAACATTTCACATTGGATGATAACCCTTGTTTATTTTCTTTACATAAAGATGATGCTTAGTGCAATTAAGAGATAGTACATATACTTATGTTGTGGATATGCTCAAGATTGTAGATGCGTACATATAGTAGCCATGATTATGTTGATAACTATGCCACTAATGTTAATTATAACCATGATGCTAGCTATCTCATGTTGTTAGTTATGTTTAGCATTCTAGCCATGTCTTTGTAACTAGAGATGCATATACTGCTAATCATGCTTATCCAAATAGTTATGCTTATGTTGTTTTCTCTTCTTCTGATGTTTATATGTTCAACCAATTAGGCATGCTCATGTTGTTAGCTATTCTATGTTACTAGACTTGCTCATGATGCTAGATATGCATATGCTACTGAATTGCTTATATTGTCAACAAGATAAAGGATGATAGTCTGGCTAATGATGATAGTTATTATCTACTCCTTTAGGTATTTTGTTAATCATCAATACTGCTGATCTTATTTGTTATATCTAATTAAACTACTTAACTATTTAATTACTTAGAAATGTGGTAATCAATAAACATTGTTGGAGGTTATATCTCTTGCTGGGACATGGGTCTCACTCTTGTGGTTTTCCACATTTTTTTAGGTAATCAGAAGTGACAAAAACAAACATGTGGCAGCAAAGAGGAGCTATAGTAATGAATCTTTGAGAAAGTTGATTAGATGTCTAGTGGATCCTAGAGTCATCCATGTACTCTCAGGTCCGAGTAGGAAATGTTTGTATATGGTGTTTCAAACGAATCGAAATTTTTTTAGCATGTTAATGATTGTTTGTGTGACAAATACGAATATTGTTCTCCTAAGTATATATGTTGTGGCTAAGGCGATAGATCAATTTGTATAAAATTTTTGTCATAGTATGGATATAAGAAAGATGTTGGGCTCTTATGAAAATGTTTCTGAGCTGGTGCTGTCATTGAAATCGGTTTTAATTTACCCATATTTTTGGGTTTGTGATTAATTAGTGATTGATTGTGTTTTATGTTTTTAGTAATCTTGTTTAGTGTAACGAGTTCTCACAAGTTGGTATCAGAGCTTTAGGTTCACTAAGTCTACAGGGACACTAGGACTTAAAACTAGGATGATGTCTAAGTTAGGAACCTAATATAAAAATATGGTGCATACCACCTAATTTCAGTATTTGGGTGCCCGGGCCTGGTATTCAATTATTGAAGAAAGGTAAGTATGTAACTCTTAGATGGTTATCTTTCTGATTACTCTAATCAAGTAGTCATTTTGAGACAATCTAAAGAGCATAACGAATAAGAAATCACAGTGTGAATATCTCAATCATACCTTAAAGAAGATGAGAATTGCATCATTATCTATCAAAACTTGAATGTTTGGTAACTATAAGAGAAAGATATAACACCATAAAATATAAATCTGAATACAAATTAGAAAAAGAGGATTTCTTGAAGATGTTATTCAAGAATATAGTAAAATAAAAGATAGATAAGTCTATGCTTATAAGGTGAAGCAAGGTATGAAATCCACATAAGATGGAAAGAACTCCTATAACAAGTAGAAAATGAGAAGATGAATGGGAATAATGGCAAATAATTTAGGTGGAACCTGAGTTAATTTCAGACCAACCTATGTGTGTAAGAAATTGTTAATGAAAAATTAGCATGGCATGTGACAGAAATTAAGGGTGATGATCCCAATTTAATGAAGCAAATGTGGAATATGAGTATTTACTTGTTGATAAGTTGTTGAAAAATATAATAAAATAAGAGAACATACCCAAGTGTGATAAATAGTCATCAAGTAATGAGTAATGAGATATGTTAATCATGATGATTCCTATGATAATGGCAAGGAACCCAAAATGAAAAGGGTAAAATGATACATAAGAAGATGTAACTTGCATAATGAAAATAGAATTGGTTACATTTTTTCTAGTAACCCTTGAACAGTGTTTCTATGATGTGGGAAGTGTGTTTCCCTTTGTGTCTTTCCTTTCTAGGGTACAACTTTCAAGTGGATTATTGCCACTAGATATGTGTGGATTCATTATAAACATGACGGTGGATAGCTTATTATAGAATAAGGTTACTTGGACTATGGTTCCAAGATCATAAAGTTTGTGATGATTTTCTTTTGAACCTTCCAATAATTAGGAAGACTCCTCTTATATGTTTTGAAATTTGTTATGTTGGTAAAAGTAGATGATATAAGGATGTGAGTTCCTTATAGCACATGAGGTGGATACCAAGGTAATGAATCCTAGTCTCCAAGATGTGTCAATAGTATGGGAAGCATGTGAAGGTTGGAGATGTTTATTAAATGAACATTCCAATTATTCCTCTCCCTTATATAGAGAGAGTTGATGATGACCCTCTAAATATTGTTTTAAAAAAAAGGGATTCTATAATGTTGTGTATGGTTCAGTGATAGATGGACAAGACCACTATCAAGGATAGAAGGTTTGTTGGTCAATAGATATGTGATACTGTGTTCATTTTAGATAAACCTATGATCAAATATCAATGCAAAAGATTTAGATTGGATGACATAATTCACATGACCATGATGAGTTTAGAATTATGTCTTTTAGACTAACCAATGTACAAATAGAATTTATGAATAGGAGGAACAAAGTGTTCCAGTCAGGTCATACAAGTTATATCAAGCTTTGAATGATGACATGTCAAAGTATTTCAAATATGGTAAAAAATATGATTAATATTTCTTCAAAAACCTTAGGGTTTCCGAAATAGCAATAGCTATGAGAACAAGTTGAACAAGAGTGAGATGGGGCTGATTAAATTTCTTTATGGGATCATGATATGTCTTCTATGTAGGTTGTGTAAATCCTAGTAAGGTGAAGATAATGTCGTTGTTTAACCCCTAACAAGGTTGATTAGGAATGATATTTCTTTGTATGGAATGATAGGTGCCAGTGTCAGCATTTCTTTTGATGTTGAAAAAAACTGACAAGAGTTCTAGTGTCAGTGTATAAAAAAAGGGGGGATGGATATGTGTCTTTTTTTTATGCTTCAAGGAATGATATAGGAAACATGGCATGATTGGTAAAAATCTAGCAAGTATGACTTTTGAGTAATGTGTTGATACAATAGATAAAATTTTAGGATGATAGCTAGAATTTAAAGTTGAACATTACTATTAGATTTGTACAGGTAGCACAACAAGTTTCTATGTTCCATATTTGCAAATGTCTTCTAGGTGGGGATTTTTGTATTGACCCAAGATGAGATATGCATGAATGATGTGATAGTACCATGATATGAAAGTAACCATATGAAGGTAATAGGATGAGGTGAAAAGGAAGTACCCATCTTTGTTTACCTTGGATTTCGGGGGCAAAATCCCTATTAGGGGTTTATTGTGGTAAGACCCCTAAACTTACTTAATGAGTTTAATGATCATAATTATCATAATTGAATTCTTATAACCCTAATATAATCTTGTGATATTCTTTGAAATCATAAGACAAGGTTAAGTTTCAAATTTGGTCCAATTTGGACACTGTTTGAGCAAGTTATGCAATTTTATGCACATTTTGGACTTTTATGCAATTTACCCATTTGAGAGGTTTTATTTTCAAATTATCACTTGCATTATGTTCCTTGGATATTCTATCATCATTATTGAGTTTTTTGGGACATGAGGCGCTTATTAAACCTTGGTTTGAAGGTTTTTTCTCCAAGGGTATTTTAGGGGTTTCCCCTTCACGGATGAGCTACCTTTAGTAGCTATCAACTAAGGAATTATGTGATTGGCTGGGAATTTCGACAATGGAAAGCTAAGAAGGTCTAGAGGGACGGTGGGAGAGCTGCTTGTGTGTGTGTGCTTATATATTCTTAATAATTTAAAGCCATGGACACGAGGATATATACTAGAATTTCAACCTTTTCTTTTTCTTTATATTAAAGTGTCATACACTTATCCACAAGCACCAAAATGAGCCATTTGCTCTACACCACCTCTATCCTTATCCCAACCTCATTATCCCTCTGTTCAGCTGTGAATTTTTCTGCCCAAGGAAGAAGAAAGTGGGGATCTTCTTGGAGAAAGGCTCTAAGGTTGAAATTGACTTCATTTTAGGGTTGAAAAAGCTTCCTTCTAGTGATATTGACCTAAAAGTGTAAGACTTTCCTTCTTTCCTCCATATATTTCTTTGTTATCCTTCCTCCTAGATTTCTATAGGTCGTAACCGTTCTGTTCCATGGTAGAAATTGCTCTAAAGCTCTAAAACCCTACCTTTCTTGCTCCTTATGCTTAGGGTTTGCTCATTTGATGAAGAAATGTGCTAGATCGATGAATTCATAGTTTATTATTGGATTTTCTACCCTACCGGATCGAGATTTCTTCTATGTGGGGTCTCATCCTCTCATTATATGAAAGTTTTATAAATTTCTCCATGTTTATTTCTTACCATAATCTTTCTCAATCATGTTCTTGCTTGAAAATGATGATTCATGCACTAAAAAGCTATTCTTGACTTGGATTTCGATTTTTATAATGTTCCCTATTCTTATTTGAGTTCTATATGAACCTGTGATCAACATTTATATTATTCCTAATGTACAATATTACTTGGATCAGGTTGGTTTGACAACCTATGGTGCTAAACACCTATCAACCAATGGTCAATTATAGGGTTTAAAGTTGATTTCTTCTATAAACCATGAGCCGATCATGGTACCATTTCCAAAACCCTATGGTGTTTTCTTCATAACAACGGATGGTCGTGATCAAGGGTGTTGAATGATGGTGACAACCTAAGTTCACCCCCTTAGGTCAGGTTTTGGATCAATTAGAAGTATACTGATCAACCATTAAGCACCTTACTGATGCTATCAATCAATGTTGACATTAGCTTAATATTTGATGTTGATTAATGAATATAGTGTTGATCTAAAAACCTATGGTTATTTCATGATCACTAATGATGGTGGATCAAATCTCCACAACCTATTTTGAGTTAAGCATTGTAGTTGTATCATCAATTAAGCCTTATACCAATGGTTTCTTGGGTCACTTGATGCAATGGTCGAACCTATACTATAATTGATGGTTTTAACATATGAACTTGACCCAATGGTCAAGATCTAATGTTTATTCCTCCAATAAAGTGAAATGATGGCTAATGTAATATGTTGTTTCTAATAATGTGATTTAAATGGTTTCCTTTATATAATCAACTTAAGGATCTTACTTGTTAACAATGAATGGCTTGTTCTAAATAAATAGTCGATTGTGGGTATTACCCTACTTCCAATGGAACTTTTTGTGTTGTTAATCAAGGGATGCCTAGGGTTAGATGGTGACTATTTATAAATAAAAAATCAAGGACTACATAGGTGGTTTATCCAAGGTGTTTACTTATGTAAACAACCAAAGGTCTTACCATTTAAAAATCTAATGGTTCTGGGTGACATTGTGGCATGGTTATACAGGTTGAATGAAGATGGAACAAATGGAGGGTTACCCTTAATAAGGTAGTCTTACCTATTCACTCATATGTATAGAATGGATGATAACCATATTGTGTTGATATGTAACCCTAATGAGGTATAGCTTGTTATACCTAGCTTTAATATAACGAAATGATGGTAATTCGTTAAGAATAGTCCTTGAATGATTAATAAAATCATGGATTACTCTCTTATTATTGTTGAAGCCCTAGTATGCTATAACCTGATGGTTACACCTTGATTTATGTGTGGGCTCATACTTGAGAATAGTATAGAATGTGATGGTGATGCTTCACCTTATGCATCCATGATCTAATGGGGATGTCGTGAGTTAGGGTTTGGGTATAAGTGTTGATTAGTAACATTAATATAATTAATATTGTGAACCTAAGTCTAATGCAAATAGATAAAGATGAGTATTCATGTTTAACATTCTTATATGATGGAATGATGGTGGAATAACTTCCTTAATATGATCATAACCTTGATATGTTAATTGGTGGTTATCATAGCCACATGGTTGATACTTTCTTATGCTAAACATGTGCATTATGAATATGATGACAATTAATCATATCTAGATTCCTTTCATGTTGATGTAATAAAGGAATGTTCTTAATGTTAATATAAGCCTGGTATGATTGTTTATGAATATCCCCTAGCTCATTAATGTGATATTGTGTTGATCTGTTGTATTATATGTACATGATGTTGTTGAGCCTTGTTATAAGGCATGCAAAGATAATGATGATCTTGTAGGGAATAATATGATTGTCTTAATGACCTTTGGGCACATTTGAGCCCTAAATGAGGTGTAATCCTCTTATGTTGATAAGGGTTGATACCCTATGATATTATGAAAATGATTTATATCTTGTGATAGTATGATGACTGGTGTGGTCTCATGAATGGTAAGTGAATAGTACCATGTGATGATGAGATGAGAAATTAAGTTTCACATGTTATATATCTTTTCAAAGTTGTGATATTTATATGCTTACTAGAAGTGAATTAGGGTTTGTATGTCCACTTGTTTGATGTAGCCTTAATTCACCCAATTGGCATAACTAATCAAGTACAACTCTAATCATGTAGTGTCCTATGTCGTAGAACCATCTTCTGTGTTATAACTTGCTGGATGGTGAAATGAGTATTCCTAAGGGAAACTTGGAGCACATATTGTTGAGTACACGGGGGTGGCAGGTTGAGGATATATCCTTGTCATCCACAGTGTAGATTGTGGAGGTTGGCTATGGTCATGCCTCATGCATCTGATGTGATTGAGAACGGCTGCGGTTGTGTCTTGGTGATTATAACATGATGTGATTAGAGGACAACTACAGTTGTACCTCAGTGATCGGGTTTGAATACCCTGGTTTCTAGTGTCGTGACCTATACCAAGGTCAGACTAGGGGTTATCAGCTTGACTATATGTCATTTTGGTGGCAGGTTTGACTGATATTTCACTACCTTTTTACTCGTACTGACTGAGGGGAAGAGATCTTAGAATACCGATACTCCTAGATCTTGTACGAAACTGAATAGCCCTTTGCATGGGTCAGTTGGACTTTGAATGGTATGATTCATATTCCCCAGGGTGTAATAAAGGATGTAATATAGCCGTGTAGAATATTTGTTTAGAGCTATACACAACATTTCACATTGGATGATAACCCTTGTTTGTTTTCTTTACATAAAGATGATGCTTAGTGCAATTAAGAGATAATACCTATACTTATGTTGTAGATATGCTTTAGATTGTAGATGTGTACATACACTAGCCATGATTATGTTGATAATTATGCTACTACTATTGATTATAACCATGATGCTAGCTATCTCATGTTGTTAGTTATGTTTAGCATTCTAGCCATGTCTTTGTAACTAGAGATGCATATACTGCTAATCATGCTTATCCAAATAGTTATGCTTATATTGTTTTCTCTTCTTATGATATTGACATGTTCAACCAATTAGGCATGCTCATGTTGTTAGCTATGCTATGTTACTAGACTTTCTCATGATGCTAGAAATGCATATGCTACTGAATTGCTTATATTGTCAACAACATAAAGGATGATAGTCTGGCCAATGATGATAGTTATTATCTACTCCTTTAGGTATTTTGTTAATTATCAGTACTTTTGATCTTATTTGTTATATCTGATTAAACTACTTTATTGTTTAATTGCTTAAAAATGTGGTAATCAATAAACATTGTTGGAGGTTATATCTCTTGTTGGGACATGAGTCTCACTCTTGTGGTTTACCACATTTTTTTAGGTCATCAAAAGTGATGAAAAAAACATGTGGCAGCAAAGAAGAGCTATAATAATGAATCTTTGAGAAAGTTGATTAGATGTCTAGTGTGTCCTAGAGTCGTCCATGTACTCTCAGGTCCGGGCAGGAAAAGTTTGTATATGGTGTTTCAAACAAATTGAAATTTTGTTAGCATGTTAATGATTGTTTGTGTGACATATACGAATATTGTTCTCCTGTGTATATATGTTGTGGATAAGGCGATAGATCAATTTGTATAAAATTATTGTCATAGTATGGATATAAGAAAGATGTTGGGCTCTTATGCAAATGTTTCTGAGCTAGTGCTGACGTTGAAATCAATTTTAATTTACCCATATTTTTGGGTTTGTGATTAATTAGCGATTGATTGTGTTTTATGTTTTGAGTAATCTCATTTAGTGTGGCGAGTTCTCACACTAATGAACTACAATCTTTATCCTACCGAACAACCAGACAATTGGTTTGCAAACTTCCCATAAAAATTGTTGTGTTGTTTGTCTTGGAAAAATAAATGATGTAAATTCACATAATCAATTATCAAAAGAAAATCACTAACAAGGTGTCTTTATCGATTTTTCTTTGTGCAACCAACAACTTAGTTTTTCATCATGTTCTCTAGAAGAATCCAATCCTAACATTTATGTCGATATTTAGCCAAGGAGGCATAAAGGAATGGAATTGAAAGCTATATTTAGAAAGTCAGGCTAGTTTTTCTAGTGCATCTGAAGTAGGGTTCAGTACACGGGTGATGACTTGTTGGGTATCACCATGTATGTGCCTCCCGTCATATTGAAATAGTTCTAATAAGATTGAAACCTTGGGGTGGTGGGAGTGATCTGGATAGAATAGATACAACTTTCTAAGCATAAAAAAGGACAAACACATGTTGGAAACCTTTCCTTCTGTACAGGCGAGTTGTAAGGACAATTCCTTAAATTTCATATTCAAGAACCGAGCGTGCTTGGATGTTGGTGCTTGCTCCCATAATATTTGTGCCAGTATGTGTGACAACATGAGAGCCTGCATCAGACCTAACAACGTTGTGAAGGTATGACATGTCAGTGAAGGCATAGAAGGTAGAGCCCATCTCTAGAGCATATGGACGTATGATCTCTGTACACTTGTCTTGCTCTTGGGGATGCATCACACTAGAGATGGTGTTGGATCTTTCTTTTATGAAGACGACACTAGAGTTGATATTGGGAGGTTTCCCTAAGTGCAGTAGGTCATTGCAAATTTTCCACACATTCCAACAAGCCACAAGAAGGAGAAACATAGGTTGAACATGACTAGGCCGTGAAATGATAGAAGTGACCCATGAGTCTTCGTCCATGCTGAAGAAGCATGGAGCATTTCTAGCCTTCTACAAATTTGGGTGATAGTTGAGTAATCTTGGATTCTATGGAGAAGAGAAATTGGTGCATTGTAGCACACCAGACATGTTAAGTCAACATCAATATGTTGTCTCTGCTTCTCTACATTGTTCAGAAACACTTTGTGTTGCAAGAGCCAAGTGAAGATTTTCCATCTTTCTAGGACACAAAGTTTTCATATAGCAGTCCAATTTCTGACCAGAGATCTGTCCTTGGACTCTCTCAGCCATCTGTAGGCCAAACTAGTAGAGAATTCACCATGGTCCTCAAAAGGCCAGTCCCATGTATCTAATTCGGCATTAGGGTCAGGTGGATGGATGCCTTTGATGTATTCATATACTGTAGGAGGTAGATATGCTTTAATGAATTCATGATCCCAATATATGTTATCAAGAGCCATGGAGTTGACCTTAAGATCATCTGAGCTAAGGGGCATGGTGAACGATGGGACAATATCAGTTGGATGAAACCATGATATCCATTTGTCATTCTAGACATCGTACAGCTCCCAGAATTCATGGATTTCAAGCACATGTCGGTGATAGACTGAATGTTCTTCTTAATGAATGACCATGATAGAGAACATGGTTTATTGACATGCCAACCCATGTTTGTGTATTTTTTTAACATGATCCTAACCCAAAGTAGTTCAAGTTGGTTTAGGAAAAGCTAAAAAATTTTCAACATTAGTATTTGATTGATGTCTCTTGCGTCATTCACGCAAAGGCCACCTCCATTCTTGGCCAAAGTAATTTTCATCCAGGATACAAGGGACATTTCTTTCTTCTCCCTACCCCCCGAACAAATGAATTTTTTTACATGTCGATTTATATCATGACATAGTCGTGTTGACAATCTGACCGTATGCATAATGTAAGCTGGAATGGTCGATATTCTATACATAGTACAAAGATGTATGGGATGATTGGATCTCGTTGACGTACGCCCTGGGTGGACTTGAAGGATGACAGTGGGGATCCTTTTTAAATAATAGAAGTAGAACCACCACCAATGATTACCATGATTAAACTAATTATGTTGATGGGGAGACCAACCATATGAAGGGTGTCTAAAATGAAGGGGTGATGCATCATGTCGAACGCTTTAGAAGGTGTCCAACTTAATGCAAGCCCAATTCTTTCCTAAACTTTTATTTTTCATTAAATGAATTACCTCCTGCACGAATAGAATGTTATCTATAATATGCCTTCTAGTTATGAAACTAGACTGTGTCTCAGATATCCATCTAGGAAGAAAAGGCTTCAAATGCTCAACAATGGCCTTTGAGATGAGCTTGAAGCATGTATTTTTGAGTGATATTGGCCAAAAATCACATCATTGTTGCAGCTATCTTACTTTTGGGATTAGCACCATGAATACATCAATTATCTCATAGTTGATGGTTCCTATGTTGAAGGTGTTTTGTACTATAAGAACAACAAAATTACCCTCTCCTGCCCAATTTGACTATATGAATTCACTATGCACTCCGTCGGGGACTGTAGGTTTGTTTGGTGCCATGGAGTGTGAAACCTTGAGGATTTTTTCATGTCCAGGAATGTGTGTGAGGAAGTTCTTCATTTGGTGAGTAATGTTAGGAAAAAGGCCAATGTATGCATAGATCTCGTTTGAGCTTGCGAGAGGCGTAGTAGGAGATGTCATGAGTTTATGGAAATAATCCTTCAGTGCATTCTGAATGGCAAGGGGTTTGGTAATCTAGACTCCCTCACCTCTACAAATGAGGGTGATTTTGTTTACATAACTCCTCATTTTGACATAGGTTTACAAATATCTTGTATTTCCATCATCATTCTTGAGCTAATTGATGTGCACTTTCTGCCTCCAGTCGGCCTCCTCCTGGATCTAGATTTCATAATATTTTTCTTTCAAATTAATAGAAATGAAGTCGTTAGAAACTGATGGAGAGGAGTTGGTGATTACCTAGATTCTATCCATGCTCTTGATATTTCTATGTTTTTCCTTTCTCTGCATCTTGGATCGATTGGCCTCCCTAGTAGTGCCTTTCGATTGAAAGGTTGTAAGGGTTTCAATGAAATGCTTGTAAGTGTCCCACTTGATGAGAAGCTCTTACTTAAATTCAGGGATCATGGACCACTATGATCTAGTACAAAAGGTCAGGTGGCCTTCCTTTTATTCACACTACTATTAATAATAATAGGGTTATGATATGAATATAGACAAGGAAGCATTGATACAATGATCCAATTCTCTCTCTTGAGTAAGAGGCTTCATTTGCAACAACTCTATCTAGCTTCTCACAAACATTCAGTCCTTTAAAGGTGAAGAAGTGTCCTTTTTCTTTGACTTTAGCAATTCCAATGAGAAAGAGGGTGTCTTTGAATAGATTAGATCATCTTTTATCAAAGTATCTACTGCCTTTTTTTAGTAGGGTCTAACATTGAGTTGAAATCTCCCAAAACTACCCAGGAACAGTTGATGCCTTGAGCAATTTCTTATAGCCACTTCCAGAGAAGAGGTCACTTGTTAGGGTTGGGGCTTCCATACACGAGCATAGAGTACCAATTTTGATTGATTATGTAATGGATTAGCTTCTTTTGATTAACAAGAATTTTAAGATTGTAGTGTCTTGTATCCTAGAGTGTCGAAATGCCTCTGTAACGTCCTGAGTTTCAACAATATTATCATTTTCCACCTCACTTTTTATGATAATTTCTTTCACCTCCATTTTGTGTCCATAATATTGAATATTTGAGAAATTGATGATTGAAGTACATTTTATGTCAAATTGAGGGTTAGATGCACAAAATACCACAAAATTTATTTATGGATGGGGTAATTATGCAACTTACCATTTAACCACTAAATTGTTATCTAATGGATAATAAGTGATTTAATTAGCAATAGTAATTAAATGGTGTATTATAATCAACTTCCATACCTCACTTTTATTATGGGCTAATTAATTTTACAAATACATGGTATTTGTGAGTGTTGAACTCTTGGACTCCAAATTTCGAATTTGGGAGCCAAAGGGTTGCTTACAAAAGCAACACATAATTATTCGATCAAGCATTATACTAAAATATACTTTAATGATCAAAATAATTATTTGGGTGCCAAGAGGTGGGTAAAACGCAAAACTGATTGCATAGCATGCATCTAGACGTCATTAGCAACCTAGGGTTAAAATTTGGGGTCATTTGGAGTCCATTTGACCTTCCAAATGCATTTAACAAATTTTTAATATAGTGTGGCATAATGGCCATCGTTATATCATTTATTTGTGTCATTTAAGCCTTGGTTCGCCATTTAAATGGCTGTCACGCGCGCCGGTCCATGGTGGACTTAGATCTAGCGGTTCATGTAAGCTCCGACCCCGATCCAACGGCCTAGAGCATGTCTTCCACCTCCAGCCGTTACATGAGTAACGAGCTCCACTCCTCAGCCCCGTTCTCCATCGTTTCGCGACCGTTTTACGAGAGCTCTTCACCAATCAAACCGCCTGGATCTAACTCTTCTAATGAGCTATCAATAGCCCCTTTTTGTGCACCGCAGACGAAACTCCCCTGGGCGCCGGTCTAGTCTCCTCGCCTCCAAAGACGTTTCGGCGCCGTTGCGATCCACACCTATAAATGACCCCCTACCCAGCAGAGTCGGCCCCTTAGCAACCTCCGTGTCCGTTCAATTTTGCCCGTGGTTGTGCGAGCGAGCGGCGGCGAGGAGTCCTACACCCCGATCTTGCGGCGCCTCTCCTCGGCTCTAGGAGGAACCAGCGTCCAAATTGCTTGGACAGGTCAGTTCCTCATCCTTCACCCTTCATTTCGAGTACCCGCACGGCCCATTTGGTCTCGAAACGTGAAAACGCCCAAAGCCACTGAAGCTAGCCTCGCCGCAATGGCAGGGAGCGGGGAAGAAGAAGCTCACCCTTATTTTACGAAAATACCCCCGCGCCTACTTCTTGTTTTGCTTTCTCGCCCGGGGCACTTTGGTCTTTTCGCCGCTTTGCCCCTCCACTCGACCTGGTTCACGCGAGGCGCAGACCGGCCGACCTGGCCAAGCCTGATTGGCCCAGGCTGGCGCGGGTCTGGCCCACATGACCCGCTTCTCACTTGCAGCCTGTCCACGTGGCATTTATTTGAAACCTGATTGGTCCGTTTTGTTTAAATCGTAGTAAATCACTCGGTTGTCAGAAAATTATAAACAAATACTCGTTGGAAAGCTAAAAACCTGTAGAATCCTAATTTTTAATCTTTGTACCCTGATTTCCATCGTAAGCCTGATAAATTAATTCGAACCCTAATTTAAATGAATAAGTGATGTAAAATGATAATAATAGCATTTCAACTCTATTTTTGACAATAAAATATGTTTTCTCGAGTAGAAAATTTTTAGGAATCGTTTGGCCTTGTTTCCAGAACCAAAATCCAATTCCTTTACCCATGGTTCATATATATGGATATTTTATACTTAAAGTGCCTTTAATTAACCTAATGCATGTATTAATCTTTGAACCTAGGGTAAAGTGTGTTTGGATCTGACTTCTTAGTAGTTAAGGGATAATCTAGAAAGCAAGATCAGGTATGTGCATTCTAACACCTCAGTTGGGCTTCTAAACATGCTTAACCTACTTTTCTTATATGAGGCATACTTGTGATAATATTATCTAATTTCCACTTGAACCTGCAAAGGTGTATATACTTGTTTGCTATTCTCCCCTTGATTAAATATGGGTCATAGGACCCCACTTGCCTTGCCTTGTTGATGTGATCGAGATCTTGATGTATACATGTTGCCCTTAGACTATTCATTTGAATATCCAATATGAAATCTTATTGTATGGACATCTTTTATGGTTATCTCTTGGAATTGTTTGGGTCATTGGGCCCCACTTGAATAAATGTTATTTGCCTTCTCTGCCATTGTGAATTGTAAGCATGATAATGATAGTTTGACTAGTTAACTAATATAGTGTACATGAGTACAAGTCACCCATAGGGCACTGGGGTTTTAGTCCCCCTGCCATAGGCACTGGGGTTTTAGTCCCCCTGCCACTTAATATATATTTTTTTTTTGAGGTTTGGGATGTTATTTCCCCTCTCCTCCTGGTTGAGGTTGGTAGACGCCTCACCCTATGTTAGTTTAGCTTAGTCATAATGAATCATGCTTGTTCTTTATTTGACTTATATGCTTGGCAGAAATCCTATTTGCTTTATATGCCTCATACTCTTGAACAATCTTAGTATAGAAAATCTTTATGTTTCCATTCCTTATACGCATCTTGTACACAATCTTGTTTTGACACATACCTTGTTCTATCTTTCTCTTGCTGGGTGCTTCCCAACCACCCAGAACCAGGACGAGGGCTAGATCAAGCACAAGGAAACCCAGGACAGGAGTGAAGTTGTTGTCATGGCAAGGTTGAGGCTGCTAAGACTTTGCTCAAAAATATATGTTATGAACTCTATAAATAAGAGCTTTGTAATAGCCTAGATTCTTATCTACTTCTTCTTTTGGAACAATCTATGTAATAGTTTAGTTGTCTCATCTTACTTTCTTCCGCTGCTACTATTGACATTTGGTTGTATTTGGTCCATGCTTATTTAAATGGATTTATTATGCATACATCCTTACACCACAATGTTTTTAATAATTCGAGGGATGTATTGTATTTTCCGTTAAATTTAAGTAAGGGGGTGATCTCG
This sequence comes from Alisma plantago-aquatica, assembly GCA_963693085.1. Classification (NCBI taxonomy): domain Eukaryota; kingdom Viridiplantae; phylum Streptophyta; class Magnoliopsida; order Alismatales; family Alismataceae; genus Alisma; species Alisma plantago-aquatica. The sequence continues at coordinate 672,239,371 of OY856410.1, forward strand.
CCTCCTTACAGCATGGTATCAGAGCCTGTAGGGTAGCTACTAGGGCGTGATGTTGAAAGTGATGGTGTCTAGAAAGGGTCAGAGCTTGGGGGCTGACAATATTTTCCTCCGCCCCACTAGCTTGGTCACGAGGACTCCTGAGCTCATATGACCCGGCCTGGCCTGATCTGATACTGAACGCCCGAAATAGCATGCCTATAGGCAATAGTAGCCTTATCTTTTTCTGTCTTATTCTTCTAGAAATCTTACCCTAAAAACTTGTCTTTCAGGAAGGGTAGCCTGTTCGGTGAAAACTCAAACAATGATGACACCAACCCTGAGACTCCTGAGACGCCTCTGACTCCTGAGCAAGAGTTGGCAATGCTAAGGCAGCTACTCTCCACTACCCTGGTGGGCCAGATTACTGCAGCTGCTACGCATGCCAACAAGCCCAAGGAGCCAACCCTGAATGACTTCATCAAGATGCAACCTCCCTACTTCAAGGGGGAAACTGAGAACAACATGGTGGACAAGGCGGATGATTGGGTGGTAGCCCTGGAGCGCACATTTGATGGCATGGCATGTCCCCCGCATCTTAAAGTTCGCTTCGCCTCTTATGTCCTGGATGGCCCAGCACGGGTCTGGTGGAATGGGATAACCCGCACTCGTGACACAACAGCTATGACCTGGGATGAGTTCCTCCAGATATTCCGGGCAAAGTATATCTGCACAGCCTACCTGAAGAAGAAGGAGGCTGAGTTCTACAGTCTGCGGCAAGGGAATATGTCTGTCTCTGAGTATGTACAACGTTTCCTGGTGTTGGAACGTTATGCTGTGGGTCTAACTGATGACCGAAGGGCGACCGTCTTCCTGGAAGGGTTCAACTACATCATAGGGCGACACCTGGTGCCCCAACTCCCTCTCACCTTCCAACAAATGTTAGACAAAGCTCTGGCCGTGGAGGCATACCCTGGCTTCCACGTTTCCGGTTCGAACAACAACAACAAGCGAAAGAACCCTGGTGGCCCGCAGGGGCGTGGCCGGTGCAACATTTGCTCCCGATTTCATCCTCCTGGGAGATGTCCCGCTGGCAATGCACCGCCCCGTAGACATGATCAGCCTGCCCCTATCTGTCATGAGTGTGGCCAAGTTGGCCATATCAGGCCGAACTGTCCTAAGTTCAACCGAGGACAGCCCCCCGCCCAACAGCAGCAACAACGACAAAATGCTCCCCCAAGGAACAACAACAACAATAACAACAACAACCGCAACCCTAATCAGCAAGGTCGACGCCCGCCTGTGGAGAGGCGCAATGGAAGGGTCTTTGCTCTTGATGCTGAAGAGGCTGATGATGGGAATAATGTGATTGAAGGTACTCTACACCTTAATATGTACCCTGTCAAAGCACTTTTTGATTCTGGCTCGTCAAATACCTTTATATCTGCTCAGTTTGCTGCTATGCTAGAGATAGAGTCTGAATTTATGGACCATGTGCTAGATGTCAAAACCCCTAGCGGTAGAATATGCTCCTCTTACCTCAAGCTTCCTACCATGGACCTGTGCATCATGGGGAAGATGTTTCCTTCAGACTTCATCTTGCTCGATATGTCTGTCTTTGACATTATCCTGGGTATGGATTGGCTGAAGAGGTACAAAGCACTCCTTTTCTGTGAGGATTCGAGGGTTAGCTTGTTGCACCCTATAGAAGGTAGGATGTGTGTCAAGGGTAGGAAAAGAGAAGAACGGCAATTTGTCATCTCAGCCATCAAAGCCGAAAAGCTTATCGCGCAAGGGTGTAGGGCATTTCTCGCCTCTATAGTCCTTGATGCTACACCCCCTGCACTCGACCTTATAGAAGTGGTGAAGGACTTCCCTGAGGTCTTTCCGGAAGAACTACCCGGGTTGCCTCCTACTCGCGAAGTGGAATTCTCCATCGAGCTTGCACCTGGGACATCACCTATCTCGAAGCCGCCTTACCGCTTAGCACCTGTTGAACTAGCTGAGTTAAAGAAGTAGCTTCAAGAACTTCTGGATATGGGGTTCATTCGCCCTAGTGTTTCTCCTTGGGGAGCCCCTGTTCTGTTTGTAAAGAAGAAGGATGGATCTATGCGAATGTGCATGGATTATCGCATGCTTAACCAGGCTACGGTGAAGAATCGCTATCCTTTGCCTCGAATTGATGACCTCTTTGACCAACTCAAATCTGCCACCGTCTTCTCAAAGATGGACTTGCGGAGTGGATACTATCAAATGCGGGTGAAGGAAGAAGACATCCCGAAGACAGCTTTTAGAACCAGATATGGGCATTATGAATTCCTGGTCATGCCGTTTGGTCTGACTAATGCCCCAGCTGCTTTCATGGACCTGATGAATCGAGTTTTTCGCCCCTACCTCGATCGGTTTGTCGTGGTCTTTATTGATGATGTCTTGATATATTCTGAGACAGAAGAGCAACATCATGAACACTTAAGGCTGGTACTCAATACACTACGAGAAAATCAACTTTATGCTAAATTTTCCAAGTGTGAGTTCTGGATTAAAGAAGTTATGTTTCTGGGTCACGTCATTTCTGGGGGACACATTGCTGTTGACCCTGCGAAGGTGGAGTCGGTGACCATGTGGAAGGCTCCAAAGAATCCGTCTGAAATTCGTAGTTTCCTCGGTCTGGCAGGTTACTACAGGAAGTTTATCAAAAACTTTTCAGAGCTCGCTCTTCCTATGATGAAGTTGACACGAAAGGACGTCAAGTTTGTTTGGTCTCCGGAGTGTGAGGACAGTTTCCAAAAGTTGAAGCTATGTCTGACATCTGCTCCTGTGCTTGCTCTACCTGTTGAAGGCAAACCCTACATCATTTACACTGATGCCTCCAAACAAGGTTTGGGATGCGTTCTGATGCAAGAAGGCAAGGTGATTGCCTACGCCTCCCGACAGTTGAAGCCAAATGAAGAGAACTGGCCTACGCATGATTTAGAGCTTGCAGCCATTGTTCATGCTCTAAAGATCTGGAGACATTACATATATGGGGTTCAGTTTGAGGTCTTCTCTGATCATAAAAGCTTAAAGTACCTCCTGACACAAAAAGACTTGAACCTGAGACAACGTAGATGGATGGAGTACCTCAAGGACTATGACTTTACCATCACTTATCATCCTGGTAAAGCCAATGTAGTTGCTGACGCTTTGAGTCGGAAGAAGTCTGGGACATGTGCTGCTATAACTTGCTCCATCTGGAAGAACATGGAGTATGTTTCTGGATGGCGACCGCAACTGACAAAGGTCCCAGATGATGAAGTTGACGATAAGCTATGTGTTCACATGGCTAGCCTGTCGATCACTCCGAGCTGGATTTCTGATATTATCACTGCCCAGTTAGAGAGTCCTGAACTAGAAGGAATGAAAGCCTTAACCTTGAAACCGCAATCCGATTTCTCTGTTGGAGTTGATGGTGCACTCCGTTTTCGACAAAGATTGTGGGTTCCTGATGTTGACGAACTGCGGCAGAAGATTCTCTGTGAAGCTCATGGGTCCAGGTACACAATTCACCCTGGCACGACTAAGATGTACAAGGACTTGCAGCGCAGTTTCTGGTGGAAGAACATGAAGACAGATATAGCTCTGTTTGTGTCAAAGTGTCTGACATGTCAACAAGTTAAGATAGAACATCAACGACCCGGTGGTCTCCTCCATCCTCTTGAAATTCCAGAATGGAAATGGGAGAAGATCACGATGGACTTTGTCACTGGTTTCCCCAAGACCAGGAAAGGCTATGATGCGGTGTGGGTTGTCATTGATCGCCTCACGAAGTCTGCTCACTTTCTGCCTTTCAAGTCCAACTACAAAGTAGAGGATATGGCACAGATATATCTCGAGTGGATAGTTCGTCTGCATGGAGTACCGGAAGTGATAGTTTCTGACCGTGATCCCAAGTTCACCTCCCGCCTATGGAGTCAGATACAAGAAGAAATGGGGACTGACCTACGGTTCAGCACTGCTTACCATCCCCAGACTGATGGCCAATCTGAAAGAACGGTGCAAATCTTAGAAGACCTGCTTCGTGCTTGTGTGATGGACTGGGGAGGTGTATGGGATAGATATCTACCTCTGGCTGAGTTTGCATACAATAACAGCTACCAAGCCAGCATAGGAATGCCTCCGTATGAAGCTTTGTACGGAAGACCCTGTCGATCCCCGTTGCATTGGAATGATGTGGGTGAGCGTTCCTTAGTGAAGTCTGACAATATGCAGTTGATGATAGAGAAGGTTCAGCTGATTAAGAAGTGTATGAAAGCCGCTCAAGACCGACAGAAGATGTATGCTGACAAGCATAGGTCTGATGTGAGTTTCCTTGTTGGCGACCATGTGTTTTTGAAGGTCAAGCCAATACGCTCTATTGCTCGATCCAGAGTCAAAGGCAAGCTTAGTCCACGTTATGTGGGACCTTTTGAGGTCTTGACAAAGATTGGGGACTGTGCATATCGACTGGCTCTTCCTCCTGCTTATGATAAGATACACAATGTCTTCCATGTGTCTGTATTGAGAAAGTATGTGAAGGACCCTTCTCATGTACTAACAATAGAACCCTTGGAGATTCATGAAAACCTAACCTATGAGGAGATACCTGTTAAAATACTTGACACTCGGGTGAAACAGTTGAAGAATCGAGAGATTGAGTTAGTGAAGGTATCGTGGAAGTATCATGGGTTGAAGAAACCACTTGGGAGTTGAGAGAAGAAATGCTCCGATCTCACCCTTCTCTTTTTGTATGAGATTTCGGGGACGAAATCCTTTCTAACGGGTGGAGTGTTGTAACGTCCTGAGTTTCAACAATATTATCATTTTCCACCTCACTTTTTATGATAATTTCTTTCACCTCCATTTTGTGTCCATAATATTGAATATTTGAGAAATTGATGATTGAAGTACATTTTATGTCAAATTGAGGGTTAGATGCACAAAATACCACAAAATTTATTTATGGATGGGGTAATTATGCAACTTACCATTTAACCACTAAATTGTTATCTAATGGATAATAAGTGATTTAATTAGCAATAGTAATTAAATGGTGTATTATAATCAACTTCCATACCTCACTTTTATTATGGGCTAATTAATTTTACAAATACATGGTATTTGTGAGTGTTGAACTCTTGGACTCCAAATTTCGAATTTGGGAGCCAAAGGGTTGCTTACAAAAGCAACACATAATTATTCGATCAAGCATTATACTAAAATATACTTTAATGATCAAAATAATTATTTGGGTGCCAAGAGGTGGGTAAAACGCAAAACTGATTGCATAGCATGCATCTAGACGTCATTAGCAACCTAGGGTTAAAATTTGGGGTCATTTGGAGTCCATTTGACCTTCCAAATGCATTTAACAAATTTTTAATATAGTGTGGCATAATGGCCATCGTTATATCATTTATTTGTGTCATTTAAGCCTTGGTTCGCCATTTAAATGGCTGTCACGCGCGCCGGTCCATGGTGGACTTAGATCTAGCGGTTCATGTAAGCTCTGACCCCGATCCAACGGCCTAGAGCATGTCTTCCACCTCCAGCCGTTACATGAGTAACGAGCTCCACTCCTCAGCCCCGTTCTCCGTCGTTTCGCGACCGTTTTACGAGAGCTCTTCACCAATCAAACCGCCTGGATCTAACGCTTCTAATGAGCTATCAATAGCCCCTTTTTGTGCACCGCAGACGAAACTCCCCTGGGCGCCGGTCTAGTCTCCTCGCCTCCAAAGACGTTTCGGCGCCGTTGCGATCCACACCTATAAATGACCCCCTACCCAGCAGAGTCGGCCCCTTAGCAACCTCCGTGTCCGTTCAATTTTGCCCGTGGTTGTGCGAGCGAGCGGCGGCGAGGAGTCCTACACCCCGATCTTGCGGCGCCTCTCCTCGGCTCTAGGAGGAACCAGCGTCCAAATTGCTTGGACAGGTCAGTTCCTCATCCTTCACCCTTCATTTCGAGTACCCGCACGGCCCATTTGGTCTCGAAACGCGAAAACGCCCAAAGCCACTGAAGCTAGCCTCGCCGCAATGGCAGGGAGCGGGGAAGAAGAAGCTCACCCTTATTTTACGAAAATACCCCCGCGCCTACTTCTTGTTTTGCTTTCTCGCCCGGGGCACTTTGGTCTTTTCGCCGCTTTGCCCCTCCACTCGACCTGGTTCACGCGAGGCACAGACCGGCCGACCTGGCCAAGCCTGATTGGCCCAGGCTGGCGCGGGTCTGGCCCACATGACCCGCTTCTCACTTGCAGCCTGTCCACGTGGCATTTATTTGAAACCTGATTGGTCCGTTTTGTTTAAATCGTAGTAAATCACTCGGTTGTCAGAAAATTATAAACAAATACTCGTTGGAAAGCTAAAAACCTGTAGAATCCTAATTTTTAATCTTTGTACCCTGATTTCCATCGTAAGCCTGATAAATTAATTCGAACCCTAATTTAAATGAATAAGTGATGTAAAATGATAATAATAGCATTTCAACTCTATTTTTGACAATAAAATATGTTTTCTCGAGTAGAAAATTTTTAGGAATCGTTTGGCCTTGTTTCCAGAACCAAAATCTAATTCCTTTACCCATGGTTCATATATATGGATATTTTATACTTAAAGTGCCTTTAATTAACCTAATGCATGTATTAATCTTTGAACCTAGGGTAAAGTGTGTTTGGATCTGACTTCTTAGTAGTTAAGGGATAATCTAGAAAGCAAGATCAGGTATGTGCATTCTAACACCTCAGTTGGGCTTCTAAACATGCTTAACCTACTTTTCTTATATGAGGCATACTTGTGATAATATTATCTAATTTCCACTTGAACCTGCAAAGGTGTATATACTTGTTTGCTATTCTCCCCTTGATTAAATATGGGTCATAGGACCCCACTTGCCTTGCCTTGTTGATGTGATTGAGATCTTGATGTATACATGTTGCCCTTAGACTATTCATTTGAATATCCAATATGAAATCTTGTTGTATGGACATCTTTTATGGTTATCTCTTGGAATTGTTTGGGTCATTGGGCCCCACTTGAATAAATGTTATTTGCCTTCTCTGCCATTGTGAATTGTAAGCATGATAATGATAGTTTGACTAGTTAACTAATATAGTGTACATGAGTACAAGTCACCCATAGGGCACTGGGGTTTTAGTCCCCCTGCCATAGGCACTGGGGTTTTAGTCCCCCTGCCACTTAATATATATTTTTTTTTTTGAGGTTTGGGATGTTATTTCCCCTCTCCTCCTGGTTGAGGTTGGTAGACGCCTCACCCTATGTTAGTTTAGCTTAGTCATAATGAATCATGCTTGTTCTTTATTTGACTTATATGCTTGGCAGAAATCCTATTTGCTTTATATGCCTCATACTCTTGAACAATCTTAGTATAGAAAATCTTTATGTTTCCATTCCTTATACGCATCTTGTACACAATCTTGTTTTGACACATACCTTGTTCTATCTTTCTCTTGCTGGGTGCTTCCCAACCACCCAGAACCAGGACGAGGGCTAGATCAAGCACAAGGAAACCCAGGACAGGAGTGAAGTTGTTGTCATGGCAAGGTTGAGGCTGCTAAGACTTTGCTCAAAAATATATGTTATGAACTCTATAAATAAGAGCTTTGTAATAGCCTAGATTCTTATCTACTTCTTCTTTTGGAACAATCTATGTAATAGTTTAGTTGTCTCATCTTACTTTCTTCCGCTGCTACTATTGACATTTGGTTGTATTTGGTCCATGCTTATTTAAATGGATTTATTATGCATACATCCTTACACCACAATGTTTTTAATAATTCGAGGGATGTATTGTATTTTCCGTTAAATTTAAGTAAGGGGGTGATCTCGCCTCCTTACAGCCTCCAGAGAAGCGTAAGGATTCCATACGATGCAAAGAAGAGAAACCAAGTTTGTGAATGACACTAAGGGCAATGTCACCAAGAGACAGAGTTTCAATGAGAGAAATGAGATGGATCTTATACATTGCTTTATGGTTATTGATCAGGCAAATTTTATCCTCGATTTTGGCTCCTTAGACGTTCTAGCAAAGAATATTTACCATTTGGACAGGTAGAGGTTTAGTTGATGGCAGCTCCAAGTCCTATGGACTTGCCTCTCCCTTTATACTGGGTCTCCTCCATGTCCTCAGGGCTCCCTGGATGTTTAGAAGGCATCTTGCTTCATTAGTATTGTTTGCATTTGTGAAAAATTGGGCTAGCTTCCCCTTTTTCCGCTCCCGTCCAGGGCTGATTTGCACTGGTTCGTAGATGAGCTTTCTATTCCAGAGGAAGAAATCACTATCTATCATTCCTTTATATCCCCCAAAAAAACTAGGAGTGTTCAGTTTGGACACATAAAGACCTCTCTCAAACTGGTAGAGGGTGGGTGGTTCACAACCTTCATTCATCTCGTCTTCAACCGAGACTATAGTTGTATCTTGGGTGGTTGGTGGTGGTATGATAGAGGATGATCCAGGGAATGTTTTTCATTTCTCTATGTCACTCAATTGTTTTTTATCATCTTTCTTCTTCTACATTCAGTTTACCATAGTTTCCCAATCATCCTCCACAACCCCGTGTTCCTTGACTTCTGAGGCATTGGTGACTACATCCTCCAGAATACCAACGTTAGATGAGTCTTTGTCTTGGTTTCTTGGTTTATTGGGAGGCTTTTGCCACTCTAGATTTTTGGAATGGATTTCTAGGAGTAAGGTATCTCTACTATCATAGGTTGGACCATCGAGTTTGATGCCACCGAAGGATTGAAGGTCAGAATAAATGCACACTCTTTTTCTGAATGACCTACCCTCCCACATGTGATGCATATAGCATGCATGTTCTCATATTGAATATGGAACCATTCCCTAGTAACTAAGACTGTCAGCCATAGAGGTTTATATGTGTCAACTTCAACAACAACACATGCAAACATTCCTCTATGTCCTTCCATTGTGGTGTTGTCAAAATGATTATTTTTCCAATTAGGTCTCCAATGCTGGCCAGAAGTTGTGATTGATAGAGATAGACTAGAAGATCTGCAATTCTTGACCAAACCATGAGCTTGAATGGGAAAAGGTCAGATAGCTTGAAATTGGGGGATCAGGATTGAATGTATGATTAATTGTCGAATATGGTCCAAGGACCCCCTATCATGATGGTGACAAAGTCGGCTTGATTTCCATGTTGGATGATATAGTAGCCCATCTCTAGGTCTATCTCCGTGAACCTCTCAGTAGGGTTCCAAAGTCCATGGAGTGTTGAAACCAGTGCTTGGAATCTGATATTGATGCCAAATACTATAACAACAGTCGTGAATCTCCATGGTTCGAGGAGTGGTGGGATGGAGGTCGGATTCATCGTGAGAGCTGGGATCACGTTGTTGCCATCAATAGAGATGTCTTCTAGTTAGATCATGTCTGGTTAAGCTCTCTGGATGGAAGGGGGAATCTTTGAGTTTTCACATATGGTGGCTACAACATAGGAGTGTGGTGAGCCATTAACTCTCATTTTCTCATGGGTGTTGGTCGAGGACAATTCTCATTCAACAACCATGGAGGAGGCATCAATAGATGCATCATCGCATTGGGGTGCACTACCCAGAGTCACAAAGCTTGGGTGAGGAGGTATTCCACGTTGGTAAGAGCTTCCTCATCCTCCAGAGTGGTTGTCATGGCCGTGGCCTCCGCCACTGCCTTTCCCAGTCAGGACCATCTAGGTCAAAAAAATCGTAAATTTTTTATTTGTTAAATTTTAATTGATAAGGAAGTACAACATTGGTTTTCATTTTTGAACCAACTATGCATAATCATATTCATTGTCGATTGTTACTCTATAACAAACATTAAAGATCTACACCGTCGATTATTCTAAAAAAAATCATGAGTATAACCCAACAACAATCTTAAATTTACTACAGATAGAATATTATGTCGTTGGTTTCTTTATGTTAAAGCGATGACATAGAGATATTTTTATGGTGTTTTATCCTTCCACAACAACTGACAATGTGTGTGTTTCTTCAATTTCCTTTTAACCTAGAAACTAACAACATAGGACTTCATTTATAGTGTCAAACACTTAGGTGCCAGTGTGTAACCAACAACTTAGGCAAAAATAATCATCGTTACATTTTGTATATGTACTTGTGAGGGGGAGTTTCCAAATATAATATAACAACTAAAGCCAAAATTATCCCATATAACATGAAAATATGACATAAATTATGTATGACACATTAAAAATAGAGTCGAAAAGGGTTTATGCTATGTTATCAAGGGACAATAATGTATTTGGAGTGGCCATGTGACATGATTTGTGGCTGGTGGTAGGGTTCTTATTATGTTGCCCATGAATCCAATGTGGTCGGGAAAAGTTTTGGTGTGTCTAATCTTAAACTAGACGTGGGTGTGAAAAGTGTAACGATAGAGAGATAAGTCATTATCAACCTGGTTGTAAAGGAAACACAAGCACCAAAAGACCATGTTTGAGAATTAACAACAATCACTAGAGGCTCTAGATAGTGATTCTTGGTGATGTACTAAAACTACTACCTATTTAGTAGTGATACCATAGCCATTGATATGATAATATATAGAAAACGTTATATAATCTTACCATTTTCGGAGATAGGAATACAAAGGAGGGAAGGGAAAGGTGTATTTGACATTTTTGTGTAAACGAATTGAACTAGCAAATCAAGGATCAATTAAGAGTAGGAGAAATTTTTGTTGTGAGTTAATAGGCACATCTACATGAAAAGATAGGACAACCATGTTATCTTTAACCAAGAAATAATTTTATAGTGACCAGATTCATATAAAACATTCCTTAAGATGGAAGCTTTTGAGGGGTTTATAGGAGTGGCTTGTCCTTTATGAAGTAATGACTACAGACTTGACAAAGATCCATTGGTTCCTATTTATTGAATCTCAACAAAGACCAATTTGTTTCCTTCTAGTTTTTCCATTAGTGTCACGACATTAAATATGTCATGAAGTTTAGAAGGGATACATAACACTATGAGTATCTTTGACTAGGACTGCCATACACATTTCACAAAAGATGGAGCCTAACTAAATAATCTAAGTTGGGATCCATGGTGAAATTTCAAAACATATTGAATTGCATGTCCACAACAATTATGGTGATGTCCATTCTAACTTGTCCATAAATAGTAAAAGATCAATTGAGTAAAGGTTGTTGTCAAAGTTACTACATATGAAGTGTTTTGTATCTCAAATATGATAAAAATGTCATGTAAACAACATTAGATAATGAACTTCTTTAGGGTTTACATCTTTGTTTGGTTTGACTTGCAACATTAAGCCTATATAACCTCTCAAGTTCCTTATTGACAAATTAAATGGAACGTCTGGGCATACCTCACCCACATCAAAAACATAGGCCAAAAATTCATCATTGACAATGGGAAATATTTGACTTTTGCAAATAGTTTTTTAGAATCATCAAATGTTCCTACAACCAATATACATCAAGTATTTATACAAATGTTTTTTAATTCGTATAGGTTACAGATGAAAATCCAAGAACTATTAAAGTAAGAATCTTACCAATGAATACAAATGAAACCCTCAAGGTCAATCCTTGACTTTGGCTCTAATATGAGAGATAAATTGTGCTACCTTGGATGTGTTCGTTGCTTCTTATGCTTCCATGTCATAAGAAGTAGCAATATGAATGCAAACATAGCAAAGAAGATGATCCTTGATGCATCTTTCTATTATCCCCCTACTGTGTTGATCTTGAACACCCTCTCTACACATCGTTGCCTAGTTGTGGATGGTAGATGGTGCAATGTCACCTCTAATGCATGTGAAAGAACTATAAATATCTTTTTGCTACATTGAAAACTTTATTCAATTTTCTTAACAGATTCTCATCCTATGAGTTCCTCAATCTTGCAAAACTATATGAGAAGGTTACCCAAGGAGGAAGTACCCTTGTAGGAGTTCTACATCCACACTAGATTGAAGGTCAGATCAATTTCTAGGAAGAAGCATCAAAGGAAATATAAATGTGTGATGGTGTCAGTTGCTAATGGTTGCATCAGCGAGTATGAATGACATCAAAAATCATGGATCATGTATGAGTAAAATACCTTCTTTGAGGTTTCATTTTCCATTCACATTCAACAACACTTAGAATAAGAAGAGACAACTTGATGGCATTTGAGGATGTTGTTGGTCCATATATTGTTGGATCTCAAGAGACAAGCCTGGATGAGAAGTATGTGGCCTAAATGTACTTTTATACTAAATCCAGGACAATGCTATATAATGACACTCAAAGAATTATACATTGAAAATATTTTCATCATCATATACTAAAGAGAAGTATTAGTTAACAAAACAATCCCAGTAATCCTACAATAATAACTTTTCTCATGATGCATTTAAATATTATATTGGTCTCTCTGAGAATGAGAAACCTCATACGGTGGTCAAAAAAATGAGAATGAGAGCAAACATAATATTTCTACAATTTATAACCAGGAACATGAAGTCTTTGAGGTATGGCTATCCTTTATATTTCTCTAGGGAAGGACATCGACTGACCTTATGTGTGGGATAAGGTAATTCTGCATGAGTCATTACATTTTCCATACTAAGATGATAATGAAAATGAGTATCTAATGGATGTGCCCACCCAAAGACCCCTCTTTAGCTATGCAGCATAACCTAAAATAGTAGAAGATGTAGCCAATAATCTAGATATAAGTTTGTACACATGAACTATTGACACAAATTATATCTACTAGATTTTACATTCATGTTTCCTTATTAAAGAGTAGAAGCATTAGAAAAAATGCTTATGCTTACATACCATAATCTAAAAAGGAAATCTTCTTCCCAGGAAAACATGATGTACTATAGCCTACAAGAAGAGCACGCACTGAGTACATATTTGAAATCTCAATGGCTAGGCTAGAAAAGAGGGGAAATGGAGGGGAATAGGCATTCAAGAAATGGACAAACTAGGTTGCCTCCTTGATGTGGAGTCTCCTTGTGTCTGAAATAAAGAAACCCACAACAACATGAGTGATGACATTAGATAGGATAAATGTGAAACAAATTTTCTTTACTCATCATGCAGCCTATGGTTTACATGAAGTTCAAAATAAAAAGAAACTTCTAAGTTCCATGATGAAATATGAATTACACATTCATAATTGTTGGTGTGAGTCTATTTAACCGTAGAAGACAAAAAAACAATCAATTAAGGAATATGAAAATGGAAAGTAGAGGGACATGGTATGCATTTTGAAGTCTTTAGAATCCATAAAATCCACTGAGGTATGTGTCATAATAAAATTTAAAAATAAAAAAATCGAATGAATTTGAAATAGAGGTAGAGGTAGAGGGAGATGACATAATTTATTGAAGTCCACTTCACTATAGACAGGAAACAAACCTCCCACATCCTATTGTTCGAACAAATCTACAAGTAGTTGGCCTCCCATAGACATTTATTGAGTGAGATCCATTTAAATACCATCCACTAAAAACAACAATGAAGAAAGATGACAAGACAATACCATGCTTAAGAATGTATTGGATATGATGGAAATTATCAGTAGTAAAATTTCAAGCTGACTTTTCTACAAAAGTGCACAAAATGCAATAAGTAGTAATATGTTTGCTAAGTTTTTCAATTAATAATTTTTTTACAAATACATTAATTTTGAAAGATAATTAGTAATTTCTTGAAGCAAAAATATATTAACCAATCAGTATAAGAGATCAAATTTTTTGTAATAATTTATTTTGCACCCACAAATTATAACATAGGAGAACTACAATGTAGAATGAGGGTTTAGAGCTTTCTAATGATTTAGACATTTTTTCACATAATTTATGGATTCACTAAATTCTACAAAACCAAATTCTTCACCAAGTGCAAGAAGAAGGCTGACTCTTACTGAGGATATGGTTGAAACTCCATATACGCTACCTATCAAAACAAATAATATAGCTTTGGCAATATTTCAAGAACTCAATGTTGGCCATGATAATAGAGAAATCTGACATAGAAGAATTTGGGTCATTAGACATTATAACCTCAGACGGTGTTAACTAAAAATATCATGGTTATAATGTACAAAATAAAGGTTTCAAATATAGAGTGGTAGTATTTAGTAATAGATAAGATAAATTGTACTAGCATGGTGCAAAAATCAAAGACTCATGACATCATTTTAATCCATCATGTTATAAGACATCAAAACAACTAATCTATATTTTATTTATATAAACCTACAACCACATGAGAAAATCAAAGAATTCTTACCCAGATGATTATTCATCCCTTCTATGGCATGGATTATCTCATTAGTGTGTTGTGGGTGATTGAGGATGGTCTGTAGATTTAGATAACTATTATGATTTTTTTACCTCACTACAACATCAACATTACCCATTGAATCATGATGTCTTGTCTCAGTTGTGAAATGCTTCTATTCATGTTGAATAGTTCCATATGATTGGAATGTTATCACCATGTACAAATACCTAATATAAAATATGAAATCCTAATGTTAAAATTTTGCATTGGTACTATTTAAAATGTGCACATGAGAAAATATAAGTTTTTTAAATTAATTATTATTCATCCATTGCTTGACATGAATTAGCTCATATCATATTGTGAGAGATTGTGAATTGTCTACATATTTAAATCCCTTTCATGAATATTTTTCTTCCATAATAAAATATTATCTTTTCCTATGAAATCTTCAAGTTGTCTTCACGATGAAATCTTGGTATTCATATGAAAAAGATGCCATATAATTGCAAATTTATCCCCACATTTGAATACATAATATAACAAATAAAGATCCTAATATTTAAATTTTACATTGGTCCTCTCTAAAATGTGCACATGAGAAACTATGTGTTTTCTTAGTATAATTTTTATTCTTCCCTTCCATAAAATGAATTGACTCAGTATCCTTTTGTGAGTGATAACCAACTTTATTGTAATTTTACTTTATGAAACCCCACTAATGTAGACTGAAGAACCTATTCATCTTTTTCATCCATCTCTTATCTATTCCATCCCTTGAATCCTACAATGTTCAAATATATTATGGTTAAGAAGGTCCATTGCAAAAGTACTAAGATTTATAAGTAGATGTCCTCCCTTTTTTTACAGAAGCTAGGAGGCTATCTATTCATCCCTCCCTCCTATTATAGGAAAAAGTTGCAAAGTACATGCATCATCTAATGAAACAAAATTAAAGTTGGTTGTACTACTACAATTACATTTGTCCTTTTCAACCCACCCTCCAACTATGTTAGGGAGGTGAACATATCTGAAATGACTATGGTGGTGTTTAGGTGGTGTTTTTCTAGGCTATCAACACTTAATCTATTTTCAATAAAATATAAAGGAAATTTATAGTAAGTACTTTTGTGATAAAGTGACTTTTCTAATTTCTTTTATACTTGGTTCCTTTAATCTCTAATCTTTTTCAAAACCCTAATTCATATAAAGATTATTTGACCACTCAAAAATTGTATTTTTGAGCCCAAACATTACCAACGTGTGGGGTATGTTATGGTGAAGCTATGGTTCAAATCTCAGGTCATTTGGACATTCCTAGCTCCCTCTATGATTTTTTTTACAAATTCTATTATAGTTTGATCAATACATGTCACAATTTCAATCATTTAAGCTATAGTTTTGCTTTATTTCCTTCTTGGTTTGCGGCGCTGATGTCAGCAATATGTAGCACTCTCCCCGCGAGCCACCCTGACCATCTGATGGTGCGTCCATGGATCCAGGACGGATCAGACGGCCATCTAGTCATCCTCTACCTCCGCCTGACCTGGGATGTCGTGGCCACAGCCACGAGCCCACTACCCCGACCACTCCCCCTCGTTCTGATCCACTTAGCGCGAAACTGACTGAGGGAATGGACTCCCCTCGCCTCCACGAACTCACTGATCTCTCGCACGACCCCCTAAAGTGAGCACAACCCCACGCACGACCTCGCCAGTGAGACCACTTCTCCAACCACCGCAGAGACCAATTGGGCGTTTGCGATTCACGCACCCCCACCTCTATTTAAGCACTCCATCTCCTTCCCCGACCTCCCTTTGACGTCCCTCGAGGCTCAATTCGCTTGGAACGAGTACCCCTTGCCCCGAGCTCTATGCTACTTCTTCTAGCTCTGTCCGCCGCCTTCGAGCAGCTGGGTGGGCTGCTCCTAACCTCCTCACCCACCATCAACTGATCCTCGAGCTCCGCAAAGCTCCGCTCCATCCAACCAGCACCTCAAAGTCGAGTTTCCCCACCTGCTGCTCCCCCTTCTATCTTCCTCCGCCGCAAGCCATGAAGCTCGCCGGTCTCCTAGCCAACCCGGCGATCCCAGGGGAGCCACGACCTGAGGACCGGCCGTCCAGCTACGGGGAGCTCCCACGAAGCTAGTCCAATCTTCACCCGTGCAGGAGGAAGTCCAAGACTCCAGAGAGAGCTCGCCGGAGATCTCACAGTCAACCTGTAAGCGGTCTGAGCTTTGCTTTATGCACGTGAAATCTTGGCCGTTGGATCTGATCATCCAACGGTCCACGCTCTCCCTAGTTTTCAATTATAAAAAAAAATCGAAATTCAGTTTATGAGTTAATATTGGGAAATTCGTAAAAATTAGTAGGAGTATCAGAAAAATACGAATAAGTACTCTATTTTGATCAGAAAAATACGAGGATCACGATTTTGACATCTGTTGACCCTAAATCTGACTCGAGTAATTACTCATGCTTATTTTTGTGTATATCTTGATTAATTATTTGGAAAATACTTGAATCTGTTTAAATCACCAAAAACATGTGATAATCATCTTTTTGCATCCTTGTCATCATGGAATGATCAAATCCTTTTATTATAACTCAATTATCAATAAAACCTATTTATCACTCCTTTCCCTATTTTGACCTACCAATATGTGCATAATTAATTAATATGATCTATAGACCATGATCCTGACTTTATGAACTTACTCTGATGTGACAATAATAATCTTGGACTCAACTCCATACTCTAAGATCCGTACTCAACTCTCATGACTCCAAATCTATAAAGGGCATTTTTATATACTCTTTAGAATAAGGGTAATTTGAATAATATATCTAATAAATGCCAAATCTCTAATAATTTCAGGAAATCAAAGGTATCAGTGAGGAGCATCTCTGGACTCCCCACTTCTGAGTAGAAGGTATGCCATTACCTCTTGTTGGCTTAATATATTTAATGCTTGAGAACTATGAGTAGTAGAATACTTGGCATAAGATAGTGAATGAAATAAATGTAACTAGTATGATGCTTGAAAGAATTGCTAAATGTATGGTTTTGATGTTTTGTTTGATTTGATATATGTATACCTTGAACACCTGCAAACATAATATAGATGTTCCATCATAAGATATCTCATAAACCACTAGGTGGTAGAGCGCATACATAATGATCACAAACCACTTGGTGGTAGATCATATGATGTTGTATAATGATCACAAACTCCTTGGGAGTAGATCATGAGGCCTGAAGACGTCAAAGCCACTTGGTGGCAGACGCACGAGATGTATGATGGAAAATACACTTAAAAGATACATGTTCACGTTTGTTAATAAACTCTTGATTAATATGGATATATTGCTGTAGTTTGCTTATTACTACCAAGTTTACTTTTAACCTTATTGCCAAGTATAAAAGAGGTAAATTAGAATGATGTGGAGGCGTACTTAGTACAATATATTTATATATTGTGTTGACGCGTACCAATTTTATATGTTTTATAGGTACCATCTGCTTATGATGCTCATGATGAAAGAAAGATGATGTTGCTACTCCATATGCTGGCTCACAAATCAGATCTATCATGGGGATGCTAAAGCTAAATGGGACTCTTAGATTATGTTTCTTTTTCTTCTGTATTTAGTTTCTCATGTATTAAGTTTCTTCTGTAGAACTCCTATGCCTTCGGGCCCCTATGTAATGAACACATTTGGTTTATGTATGGAAGCTTTTTATTCGGTGCATTTATATATTCATGTGTTTGATCCACTCAGGGACGGGCAATTTTAACTCTATTGTACGCTATGTTGGCGCCTGAGGTGTATAGTGGAGTTAGGTTGTTAACCCGTGACAGATGGTATCAGAGCAGGAACATGAATCAATATAGATGTATCAAATAATTAGTAACCTTACCTAGACCTAGGGTAACCCACATTTAGCAGTAAATTGCCGAGGTGTCTAGAAGGGTACCTTGCGGAAGGTTCTGACATAATACTCTCCCCATCCGTTTTCACGGTGCGAGGGTTCCCGCCGCAAGCTATCTTCCTGGCTAACACAATTATTGTTAAAGTGGGCACCCTTACCTTAGAAAAATCTGTCCTCTCATCTTTTCTCAATTAAGGACTACCCTCCCAACCAACATATTTAGTGAATAATATACACTAGGCTTCTCATCTACTTTCTCTCTTATGACCATGATCAATGATATACTCTCTCTATTATCTGGGTAGATTAGGAGAAATGGGAACAACTAAAAGATATGAAATATATATATATATATATAT
Source organism: Alisma plantago-aquatica (assembly GCA_963693085.1). Classification (NCBI taxonomy): domain Eukaryota; kingdom Viridiplantae; phylum Streptophyta; class Magnoliopsida; order Alismatales; family Alismataceae; genus Alisma; species Alisma plantago-aquatica. The sequence goes on from OY856410.1 coordinate 672,257,948, forward strand.
ATATATATATATACATGCCATGATTGTTGAATCTTTATCGGTTGCATTATGATCTATCTCAAATAAATCTCTAAACTATCTTTTATACAAACTTGCAGATGCCTCCAAAAACTAGGTCCAAGAGAACAAGATCTAGTGATGGCTCTGGTGATGAATCTGAATCACGCCCCAATAAGACCAAGGTTGTAGGCAGTTGGGAAGAGCAAAAGAAGGTGATGTTGGAATGCATGCATGCCCTAGCCCTAAAAGAAACCACCAATAGTGCCTCATCCTCTAGGACCAACCATGAAACCACCATTAGTGACTTCCTTAAACTCAAACCTGAAACCTTTCATGGAGAAGACTTAGGTGAAGTCCTAGATAAAGCCGATGCATGGATCATATCTGTTGAAAATGCCTTTAGAGCCCTTAAGTGTCCTGAGGAAGATAAGGTCACTTTTGCTACCTACCAACTTAGGGGGTCCGCGAAGTTGTGGTGGGAAAATTATTACCATACACGAGCACTTCCAGATACCCCCATAGGTTGGGAGGAGTTTAAGGGGATCTTTACCAACTGTTTCATGCCCATATCAGCTAGGAAGGAGAAGAAGAAACAGTTCAATAACCTCACCCAAGGAAATCTATCTATTGCTGACTATGTTAGGGCCTTTAGACTCCTAGAGCGTCATGCTCACAACCTTGATGAAGATGAAAAGATTGAACACTTAATAGATGGCCTTAACCAGGAAATCAAAGTTCACCTTTGCACCTCCACCCATCCTACCTTTGAAGCTGCCATCAACAATGCCCTTACCCAAGAGAGAACCTTAGGGAAGAGCAAAGCACCAAGTTTGGGATACCTAGGTCTAACTGATGCATCTGTCACCAAGGGCAAGGCAAAGGAGAATGATAAGAAGAAGCCTAACAGCCATGGCATGGTAAGAGGAGGAGGAAATCACCATAGAGGTCAATCATACCGAGGAGGACCAAACTGAGGAGACCGAGGCCGAGATGGACCACACCGAGGGCAGTCATCGGGCCCTAACATGTGCAAAAACTGTGGAAGCAGACATCCAGGGAGGTGCAAGTTTGAGAAACCTGTATGTTACTACTACAAGAATGAAGGGCATATGAGGTACAATTGTCCAAATCTGGTCCAGGGGGCACCTCAGAACCGTCCTGCCCCATTACCTCAGCTGGGAGCTCCACCTACCCAGCCAGCTGTTCCTATAGCTCAGGCTCAGCCAGAACATCGTCAGGGCTGAGTCTTTGCAATTGATGCAAAGGAAGCTAAGGCCAATGACAACCGTCTGATTGAAGGTAATAATGTTAATAATTCTCTTTTTGTGATAAATATTTGAAGACCATGGTCTTATATAAAATCATAATGTAGGTATGATATGTCTCCAAGATCATCCTGTTGTGGCCCTATTCGATTCAGGATCAACACATACCTTCATATCTAGAAATCCTTCTTCCATGCTCAAGTTATAGATCAATGATCTAGGTTATATCTTGGATGTGACAACTCCCAGTGGCAAAATTTATACTTCTCTTTAGAAAACCAAAACCTTGGCTTTTTCTTTTTGTGGCCATAAATTTCAATCTGCTTTCATTCTTCTCGATATGGAAGATTTTGATCTGATTCTGGGGATGGATTGGCTCTTTTCCAATTTTGTTATGCTTGATTGCTGAGGCAAGAATGTAATCTTTTGTGCACCCAATTCTAAACCTTTGACTATTTTCGGGAGAAAAGAAAGAAACCGAAATATGATTATTTCTTCTCTTAAAGCCGAAACTTTGATAGCCAAAGGATGTAGAGCCTATCTTGCTATTGTATCCATGCCTGATCCTAAGGTGAGACCTATAGAGAGCTTGGATGTGGTGAGAGATTACCTGGACGTTTTTCCTGAGGAGCTTCCAGGGCTCCCTCCAGATCGTGAGATTGAATTCTCAATTGAGTGAGCACCGGGCACTGCACCAGTCTCTAAGGCACCTTATAGGATGGCACCTGCCGAGCTTGCAGAGCTCAAGAAACAACTAGAGGAACTTCTTGATAAAGGCTTCATCCGTCCTAGTACTTCTCCTTGGGGTGCTCCTGTTCTTTTTGTTAAAAAGAAAGATGGGTCAATGCGAATGTGTATTGATTATCGCATGATCAACCAAGCCACCATTAAAAATAAATATCCCCTTCCAAGAAATGATGACTTGTTTGACCAGCTTCGTACTGCCACTGTGTTCTCCAAGATTGACCTTAGATCAGGTTATCATCAATTATGAGTAAAAGATTGCGATATTCCAAAGACAGATTTTAGAACTAGATATGGACATTATGAATTCATGGTGATGCCATTTGGCTTGAATAATGCTCCGGGAGTGTTTATGAATCTGATGAACACTGTCTTCCAGCCATTCCTTGACAACTTTGTTGTGGTCTTCATTGATGACATTCTTATATATTCAAATTTTGTTGATCAACATCGTGAACATCTCCAGAAAGTCCTTGATGTTTTGAGAGCCCAGAAATTGTATGCTAAATTATCTAAATGTGAGTTTTGGATTGACCAAGTCATGTTTTTTTGCCATGTCATTTCGGGTGGGAAAATTTCTGTTGACCCTGCCAAAGTTTTAGCTGTCCTTGATTGGAAAGCCCCTACCAATGCTTCTGAAATTCGTAGCTTCCTTGGCCTAGCTGGATATTACCGTATTTTCATCCTTAATTTAAGTAAAATATCCCTACCCATGACTAAACTTACTAGAAAAGATGTCAAATTCGTTTGGACTCCTGAGTGTGAGGCCAGTTTCCAAGAATTGAAATCTCTCTTGACTTCTGCTCCTATTTTGACCCTACCTTCTGGGAATGATGGCTTTGTAATTTATTCTGATGCTTCTAAAATGGGTCTGGGTTGTGTCCTCATGCAAGATGGTAAAGTTGTTGCCTATGCCTCTAGACAATTGAAACCTAATGAGGTCAATTATCCAACTCACGATTTGGAATTAGCTGCCATTGTCTATGCTCTCAAAATCTGGAGACATTATATGTATGGTGCTACTTTTGATATATTCACGGACCACAAACGTCTCAAATACCTCTTGACTTAGAAGGACCTCAATCTTCGACAAATGAGATGGTTAGAGTACCTCAAAGATTATGATTTCACAATTGCATATCATCCAGGCAAAGCCAATGTTGTAGCTGATGCTCTTAATCGTAAGAAGTCGATTTGTGCATCAATGCACCTGGAACCTTCATCTTCTGGGTCATCTCAAGTAGAATCTAGCTCTATTATTTTGGGGAATATCAATATTATTCCTAGTCTTCTTTCTGAACTCCTGATATCGCAAAAGAACAGCCCTAGTTTGGAGGAGATGACAGCTCTTGTGGAAAAGCCCCAGACACATCTATCTGTTGGTATGGATGGTGGACTAAGGTACAAGCACAGAATGTAGGTACCTGAAGAGTCAGAGATTAAGAAGCGTATCCTGAAAGAGGCACATGGGTCTAAGTATTCCATACATCCTGGATCTACTAAGATGTATAAGGACCTGCAGAGACACTTTTGGTGGAGGGGTATGAAGAATGATATCGCTGAGTTTATCTCTAAGTGTCTCACTTGCCAGCAGATGAAGGCCGAGCACCAACGTCCCGGTGGTCTATTGCAACCCTTACCAATTCCCGAATGGAAATGGGAAAATATCACCATGGATTTCGTGGTGGGACTACCCAGGACCAGGAAGGGTCATGATGCGGTTTGGGTCATAGTAGACCGGTTGACCAAGTCTGCACATTTCTTACCTATGTGGACTATGAACAAGGTTCCTGAGCTTGCTGAGTTGTATATAAAGGAGATTGTACGGCTGCATGGAGTACCAGTTTCTATAGTTTCAGATCGAGATCCAAAGTTCACATCACATTTATGGAAGCAGGTGCAGAATGAGCTGGGTACACAGTTGAATTTCAGCACAACATATGATCCCCAAACTGATGGCCAGTCAGAACGTACTATCCAAATCTTAGAATATCTTCTCAGAGCATGTGTCTTAGATTGGGGAGGATCTTGGGATTACTACCTTCCATTAGCAGAGTTTGCTTACAATAATAGCTATCAATCTAGTATTGATATGCCACCCTATGAACCTATCTATGGTAGGCCATGTAGATCCCCTCTCCATTGGGATGAAGTAGGAGAAAGGAAGATGCTAAAGTCCGAGGAGTTACAATTGTATGCTGATAAGGTGTCCTTGATCAAGCAGAGGTTGAAACGGGCCCAGGATCGTCAGAGGTCATATGCAGATGCACACAGATCTGACAGACAGTTTAAGGATGGCGACTATGTATTCTTGAAGATTAGACCTATCCGTGCCATAGCCAAGAACAAGGGGAAGCTTAGTCAGAGATATGTGGGTCCTTTTGAAGTTCTGGAGCGCATTGGCGAATGTGCTTATTGACTTGCTCTTCCTCCGCAGTACATCATGATGCATAATGTCTTTCATGTATCCAACTTGAAACAGTATGTGAAGGATGATAGTCATGTGCTGAATCATGAGCCTCTTGAGTTGTGGGAGAATCTCTCTTATCCAGAACAACCTACAAAGATTTTCGATTCTAGGGTAAAGGAGCTCAGGAACAAGCAGATTCTGATGGTGAAGGTACAGTGGAACCATCACGGTGCAGAAGATGCTACCTGGGAGCTACGAGCAGACATGGAGCAACCTTTTCCTCACCTCTTTCATCCAGTTTAATTTTGAGGACAAAATTTCTTTTAAGGTGAGTAGGATGTGATAAAGTGACTTTTCTAATTTCTTTTATACTTGGTTCCTTTAATCTCTAATCTTTTTCAAAACCCTAATTCACATAAAGATTATTTGACCACTCAAAAATTGGATGTTCGAGCCCAAACTTTACCAACATGTGGGGTATGTTATGGTGAAGCTATGGTTCAAATCTCAGGTCATTTGGACATTCCTAGCTCCCTCTATGATTTTTTTTACAAATTCTATTATATTTTGATCAATACATGTCACGATTTCAATCATTTAAGCTATAGTTTTGCTTTATTTCCTTCTTGGTTTGCGGAGCTGACGTCAACAATATGTAGCACTCTCCCCGCGAGCCACCCTGACCATCCGATGGCACATCCACGGATCCAGGACGGATCGGACGACCATCTGGTCATCCTCTACCTCCGCCTGACCCGGGATGTCGTGGCCACAGCCACTAGCCCACTACCCCGACCACTCCCCCTCATTCTGATCCACTTAGCGCGAAACTGACCGAGGGAATGGACTCCCCTCACCTCCACGAACTCACTGATCTCTCGCACGACCCCCTAAAGTGAGCACAACCCCACGCACAACCTCGCCGGTGAGACCCCTTCTCCAACCACCGCGGAGCCCAATTGGGCGTTTGCGATTCACGCACCCCCACCTCTATTTAAGCACTCCATCTCCTTCCCCGACCTCCCTTTGACGTCCCTCGAGGCTCAATTCACCTGGAACGAGTACCCCTTGCCCCGAGCTCTGTGCTCCTTCTTCTAGCTCTGTCTTCCACTGTCGAGCAACTGGGTGGGCTGCTCCTGACCTCCTCACCCACCATCAACTGATCCTCGAGCTCCGCAAAGCTCCGCTCCATCCAACTGGCACCTCAAAGCCAAGTTTCCCCACCTGCTGCTCCCCCTTCTATCTTCGTCCGCCACAAGCCATGAAGCTCGCCGGTCTCCTAGCCGACCCGGCGATCCCAGGGGAGCCACGACCGAGGACCGGCCGTCCAGCTGCGGGGAGCTCCCACGAAGCTAGTCCAATCTTCACCCGTGCACGAGGAAGTCCAAGACTCCAGAGAGAGCTCGCCAGAGATCTCGCCATCAACCTGTAAGCGGTCTGAGCTTTGCTTTATGCGCGTGAAATCTTGGCCGTTGGATCTGATTATCCAACGGTCCACGCTCTCCCTAGTTTTCAATTATAAAAAAAAATCGAAATTCAGTTTATGAGTTAATATTGGGAAATTCGTAAAAATTAGTATGAGTATCAGAAAAATACGAATAAGTACTCTATTTTGATCAAAAAAATACGAGGATCACGATTTTGACATCTGTTGACCCTAAATCGGACTCGAGTAATTACTCATGCTTATTTTTGTGTATATCTTGATTAATTATTTGGAAAATACTCGAATCTGTTTAAATCACCAAAAACCTGTGATAATCATCTTTTTGCATCCTTGTCATCATGGAATGATCATATCCTTTTATTATAACTCAATTATCAATAAAACCTATTTATCACTCCTTTCCCTATTTTGACCTACCAATATGTGCATAATTAATTAATATGATCTATAGACCATGATCCTGACTTTATGAACTTACTCTGATGTGACAATAATAATCTTGGACTCAACTCGATACTCTAAGATCCGTACTCAACTCTCATGACTCCAAATCTATAAAGGGCCTTTTTATATACTCTTTAGAATAAGGGTAATTTGAATAATATATCTAATAAATGCCAAATCTCTAATAATTTCAGGAAATCAAAGGTATTAGTGAGGAGCATCTCTGGACTCCCCACTTCTGAGTAGAAGGTACGCCATTACCTCTTGTTGGCTTACTATATTTAATGCTTGAGAACTATGAGTAGTAGAATACTTGGCATAAGATAGTGAATGAAATAAATGTAACTAATATGATGCTTGAAAGAATTGCTAAATGTATGGTTTTGATGTTTTGTTTGATTTGATATATGTATACCTTGAACACCTGCAAACATAATATAGATGTTCCATCATAAGATAGCTCATAAACCACTAGGTGGTAGAGCGCATACATAATGATCACAAACCACTTGGTGGTAGATCATATGATGTTGTATAATGATCACAAACTCCTTGGGAGTAGGTCATGAGGCCTGAAGATGTCAAATCCACTTGGTGGCAGACGCACGAGATGTATGATGGAAAATACGCTTAAAAGATACATGTTCACGTTTGTTAATAAACTCTTGCTTAATATGGATATATTGCTGTAGTTTGCTTATTACTGCCAAGTTTACTTTTATCCTTATTGCCAAGTATAAAAGAGGTAAATTAGAATGATGCGGAGGCGTACTCAGTACAATATATTTATATATTGTGCTGACGCGTACCAATTGTATATGTTTTATAGGTACCTTCTGCTTATGATGCTCATGATGAAAGAAAGATGATGTTGCTACTCCATATGCTGGCTCACAAATCAGATCTATCATGGGGATGCTAAAGCTAAATGGGACTCTTAGATTATGTTTCTTTTTCTTCTATATTTAGTTTCTCATGCATTAAGTTTCTTCTGTAGAACTCCTATGCCTTCGGGCCCCTATGTAATGAACACATTTGGTTTATGTATGGAAGCTTTTTATTTGGTGCATTTATATATTCATGTGTTTGATCCACTCAGGGACGGGCAATTTTAACTCTATTGTATGCCTTATGTTGGCGCCTGAGGTGTACAGTGGAGTTAGGTTGTTAACCCGTGACAACTTTCATTAATACTAATACTCATAATTGCATGTCAAAAAATAATTCAACTTTTTCTACTTATGGGAAAAAAACATATTTTTCATTGATGAATTCAAATGGAGATCAAATTACTACCCTCTCAATTCCCTGGGTTGAATAGAGCACTTTTCAATTTCAAATTATGCAAGTATTTAAAAAGATATCAATATACCCTATATTGGGATAATTTTCTCTAAGAGAACAAATTTTCATATACAATAGATGAATAGCAAAACAATATGCTAGTCATCAAATCTATGATTGACTTGAAAAAATGTATCAAAATTATTAGATAAATGATTTTTAAAATTTGTGAAAACACATATATAGTTCAGACATAATAATACATTTTGACTTTTGTAAGAAGAAAATACAATCAGATAAAAATAATAAGTAATTTTATTTTGAAGAATGTAGCTTTGAAATGAAAATTGGTTGTGATTGGGATTTTTTAACATCAACCCCATTATTTTGTTCATTGATTTCATTGAAGAATGAAAATTGACTTGTGTCATCCTTATTTATCAAGGTGTACCTCCTTAGTCCTGGACACGGTGTCTCAAACTAGGAACATAGCCTCTTAAGAGTCTTAGTGGGTTCATAAGGCCTTTTAAACCCAAATTAGGCTACATATGGTTAAAATAGGTCTTTTTTAGGGTAAACCAGGTCACACTTTTGTAAACTAGATTTGATTTGGGGAAAATAGGCCCTACTTGGGGAAATTACATTTAAAATTGGAGAAATTTGGTCTATTTCTGAGAAATTGAGTCTCTTTTAGGTTAACATAGGCTAAATTATGGAAATTAAGGTCTTCTTAGATCATGTTATAGAAACAATTTATGATTTTTACTAAACTAGGCCAAGAAATGAGATATTTGGAAATAAAGTTTGCTATGAATTAACATAAAAAAGGGCTACACATATGCCATTAACCCCTTGATAGGTGTTGGGGTGTAGAATGAGAGAGGCAATTTATTGGGCCTTCATTAAATACTTATTGGGTTATTGAGTTCATAATGGGAGGATAGGGTCACTCACCCAAATGATGAACAATGATGGCTCTATGCTTAAATCATTCTCAAAATACACACTAACTACCATCACTTGATCAATGGTAGGTAATAGTCTAATAAAGAACATTTCACTAGAAGCTTTTGGTTTCTCTACTTCGTGATTCATTATTATACTATGAGGAAAATTAACTATCTATCTTAGTTAAAAAAAAGTTTATTTTTTTAGTTTGGATAAAGTTTTTTCAATAGAATGATGTGTGGAGCAAGTTTAAAACATGATGGATTATTTGAGTGTTATCATGGGCTAAAAAAAGGAAGAAAAATGCCCACATCTAAAGTGGCTATTTGGAAAAGATACTAAAACAACATGGTTCCCACCTCATGTGTTGTGTACTAATTGTGAATGGCCTACATCTAAACTTAACTTATTTATAAGAGATTGAATAATTTCCTAAGATATGATTCTGTTTTAGAAATGGGATATCTAAAGAAGTACATAAGTATATATCTTCCATATTCAAAGAATAAGATTAAAAAACAAAAGAGCATGAAATATAAGGTATATGATGAAAACAAGAGCAATATAATTAAAATCAATCTTATTCATATGCACCATTGCCTTTACTATTGAATAGTAAGCATTCAACTACATTACATAATATCAAAAATGTTGTCAATATGTGATGCACAATTGGTGAAAACTAAGGGAATTTAAAGATGCTAAGAATTTGGAAAACCTCAACCCAAATAGGATAAGGTAGAACAATGACATATAAATTTATGACATAAATCATGTATTAATTAGGTGAAAAACTAGTAACATTGCATAATCTCAATTTTGAGCTTAGAAACCAATGAAAATGTTCAAGAATGATATAATATTTATTTTTTACACATTGATATATGAAGTTTAGGAATATAACATTCATATCATTTTTTCTTGAATATTAACAAATAATAAATAAAAAGAGGTTGACACATGGTAGTACCATGCGATTGATATGGAAAGAAAAATATGACACATCATCCTTCATCATCAAAGTTCAAACTATGGAGGCATACATCTGAAATGCATACCATTATATAATGGTATCTATTGAACATACAAATATTATTAATGAACACTATGGTGAAAGAAAATAAATAATGATATGGTTTCCACTCTCTTTTTGTATTAAGATATGAGACTAACATCAAGTACATCATACAACCATTTAACTTATCTAGAATCTTGAACTAGTTAGATTGAGTACTCAAAATATTGAAATAAATAATGCCATCTAAATATATCAACCATATATAGATGACATAATTTTTTATAGAAGTTATAAATTTTCCACATTGAAATCTAGATTTTACCTACAAACCTTAATTTTGTAGGATTCATATGTATTTTTTAATAAAATATGGAAGTTCTAGGTATTCATAATGCTCATCATCAATATCTCTATATCAAATTAGATGGAATTCTAGATTCCAATATCTTATTATTGCACACAAGAATGCTAATCTAAAGGATGGCAGAAAAATCTTGTATCAATTTCATTCAAAAATGACCATAAGGTTAAAACACTTATAGAAAAGTCAGTGATTATTTTTAATGGAATCTCTCTCCATGTGAAGTTTAGTTGATATTGCGGTTTACTTAGGCTCTAATGGGTAATATTAAAAAGAAGTCATATTTTACACCATGAATAATAGTTTGTGATGATCATATAGATAGGAAGACATAGGGTACTCAAGGAAACCTTACCTAAAATCTCCTTTTTGCTCACAACATTGTGGGATGGTGCATTAGCAGAGGAAGCAACACCGTTGGCTGGCTTCAATGTGATCGTGCGGTCTCTAGATGGGGATTTCTAGGTAGAGATAAATATCTTGGACTAGGGACTCCCAAGGTCAGTAGCAATTTGCAAGGGAACCTATGAGAGGAAGAGAATGTAGGTATAGGGCAAATGGCAGCACAAGTAGTTGGAGATTTGTATTGTGAGTAATTAGAGGATGGTGGTGAAGGCAAGTCATTGGTAGGGAGTGAGGGAAGATGCAACTAGGACTGAGGGAGGAGTCTTTAGGGAGTGGAAGAGTTGGTAGGGATAGAAGGTCGAGTCGGTAGGGATGGATGGTGGTGAAAGGGAAGACATATGTCAGTGGTAGGGAAGATAAATGCTAGGCACAATACGATGTGGCTATATCGATTGCAATTGGAAGGAGGGGGAATTTTCGGGGATTGCAGACGTGATTATGGGAAAATTCTCATGATTGGGCACAAGAATCATGGGAAGGTGGGTGGGAATAATGTAGAAAGGTGAATAAGGAAAATAGTTGATGGGACTTATATTCAATGGGAGTGAACTATGGAGATCAGGACAATGAGAGGAAAAAAACATTGCTCCCAAATTTGGTGCCACTAGTACTTAGAAAATGTTGTTTACAACAATACAATTAATGTGCCATTTTTAATGGCAAAAATTTCATAGATAACATCATTGTTTACAAATTTTCCACAAAATTATTCCATATTAGAATGGATTTTGTATTGTTGTATATTTTTGGTTCTTTAAAACAATAATAGTGTTTTACAAACAAATATTATTAGTTAATCTTAAAATGCAGAATGCTTTGATCATATCTTCTATATGAAAAGTCCTATTGAAAGTGTAAGACCCTTGTCCAGAGTTTTGGGGTAACCCTATATTCTCTAGCTTAATCTTGTTCTTAGAACCTTGAGCTAATCTTTTGAGATATAATTAGGGCTTGTGGAGAGCTTATGTTCAAGTTTGAGCTTGTTTGGATGAATTTTGTGCTTTCTGTGCTAGTTTGGTGTGAATTGCAATTTACCTAATGTAGGGGGTTTATGTGCAATTTCCCACCTCTAGGGTGTTCCCTTTATTGACATATCTAGAGGAAGTCGAAAGAGGAGTGTACCATTTTTGAGATTTGGTTGAGGATTTTTACCACAGATGGTGATTACGGTTGATGTGAGTGTTGAGCGCCCTGACCATGTGCGTTGGTTGTGTTGTCTCGACCTTGGGTCACGACCAAAGTTGGTTTTGGAGGGTGTTGCGGTTGAGACACCTCCTCTAAGTTTTGGAGGTCATGACCTAGGTAGTCTAGGATGGTCTTTTGTTGATATCGTTTCCCTAGCATAGGTTGTCTCGACCTAGGGATGGTAGTGGGACCTTGTCTCATCCTAGAGGTGATGTTAGGTGGTGGTTTTGTGACCACGAGGGGTGTACCCTAGGAGGTTCATGACCGAGACCATGTGTGTTGACATTGTGGTAGAGACACTACCTATAGTGTATCACCATGTCTTGCATGTAATGCTTAAGTGGTTTCATGTTGGCCTTCTGAGTGGACAAGTGTCCCTTGGGTCCCTTAGTATTTTGACACCCACCCCCTTGCTCTCTCCCTCATCTTCCATCTATATAACCCCTTATATCTTCTTGCTTGCAACCCTTTTCGGCCATCTATCTTGTTCCTCCTTCTTTCCTTGTTCTTGGAGCTTGGTGGAGCAAGAAGGTTCGTCCTTGGAGCTTGGGGGATCAATATCCTCTTGCATGTTGTGGTGGTGGTGATCTGAGCTCATCTTCCATCCTTGGTAAGTATTTGTCTTCTAATTTGATGTTTCTTTTGATCTCCTACCTTCATCTTCCTCTCTTTTTTCTTGACCCTAGACCATGCTTCTTCCGTGGGGGTCATTTTGGGAGAGAAACTCCTCATCACAAGGGTCATAGACCATGTTTTGACAAGGTAGACCCAAGTGTGAAGAGGATTTCTCCTCTCTTTCTTCGTTTCTGTTTTGGTTCAACCAAGAGATTCTTGGCTTCTTTCCTTGGTCTAGCTTTGACCTTGGTGTCTTCTCCTACATGAGGTACTCTTGTGTCCAAGAGTGAAAATTTTAGTGAAACTTATTCAACCCTTGGGCCATGTTCTTAGAGGTCTCGATCTTGGAGTTTGGAGCTCTTGGTGGTGATCATCTTAAGGCGGGTTATATAACACTAAACCTACTCTATTATTGCACTTCTTTATGATTTTTATTACTTGTGGAGGTTCTTCTCTTAGTTTTGCCCTTGATCTTGCTCCCATGAATTGTTTTCATGTACCTAGAAGTTGCATAGATGTTAGGTTCGGTCTTGGTTATCTTGAGAATGGTTTTCCTTTCTTTGGAAGAGGTTCTTTCTTTGTGGTTTCTTGACCTATGTTTTAGGGTTTGGTGATCAGTTGCTTGATTTTTCTTCATGGTGACCCCAATTCTATCCTTGGTTTTAGTTCTCTTTATAGACCTAGATGGTGCATCTAGGTTTGGTCTTAACACTTCCCTCTTGGTGGTCACAACCATGATAGGTTTTGGTTGAGATGCTTCCTTATGGTTGAGTTTGACCTACCAGTGTTAGGTCAAGGTTTTTGGTGTTAAGTGGTCTAGTCATCCCTGGTGTTGCTGTATTTTTCCTACCTTGCTAGAGTTACGGCTAACCCTAGAGTGTATGTTCACGACCATGATGGTCTTGGATCGTGACATGCGTGGAGGTTGAGAAACCCTTGAGACCAAGTCAGGTTGGTCGAGACATGTTGAGGTCTAGACACCTTTGGTCGAGATACTTTGTAAAAACCTTAAGACTAAGTGTCACGGGCGCGACATGACCTAGAAGGTGAAGGTCGTAACATGTTAGTGGATGGTTGAGACACATGAGTGTCGTGGTCGTGAGATGAACCATGATGGGTGGTCACGACCTATGTGTTTATGTGGTCAACATAGGGTTATTATAGGTGTATGAGAAGCACATGTGAACACGTAATGATATTCATATATGAATGATACATAAGGCATATATAATATTGTTTAGAATGTAATCTAATCAACTCTAATGATTTTCTAACCCTTATACACTCTAATACGATGGAGGGTGAAGGTTCTAGGGGTGATGGTGGAACCTAGTCTTGCAAAATCTAACCAACTATGTAGGGTAAACCCTCACCCTAGTAATGAGTAATGTGACATGTTTGCTCTTGGAATGACTAATATGTTATGATATTATCTCTCTTGTCTTTGAACCACTAACCTTATAGGTTTAATGCATGTCATTTCTTGGTATGCTATGGTGATGGTGATGAATAGTTGATGCATGTGGAGATAATGATACAAGACATGGATTTAGGATGTTTCCCCTTTCTCATTTATCAATTTATAACCATGCATGTGATATGAACTTGAATATCATAACTAGTGCATGCTATGATGAGTATGATGCGACACTGGTTGAATGAGCCTTTATGAGGCATGTTGAAATATTTGTGATACAACAATAATGTGATTGGGTCCTATGACCTGGTGGTGGCTTGATGCTTGTTGTGATGTGATACCCTCCAATGCTATTATTAAGGCATTGATATCCCATAGTGACATGACATTAGTGATAGCCTTGAGTGGTTGTGTAATCAGTGATGATGGTTTTGTGAATGGCAGTGATATAGGAATCATGTGATGATAGTGTGACAAGTTCACACTGTTAAGAGGAGAGATCACCCCCTTACTAAAATCTAAGAGAAAATACACAACATCCATCATTTTATAAAATTTTGAAGATGAAGGATGGATGCCTAATAATTCCATTTAAATAATCATGGATCAAATACAAAATTTTTCAAAAGTAGCAGCAGAAGGAAAAACCTATGCCATTACATAGATTTATTTCAAAAGTTCAAAATATAAACTGGAAAGTAAAGTACATGATCTAGCAATAGTAACCTAGCCATCTTGGTAGCACTAATCCTGACCGGGTACTCCTTGCTCTATCCCTTATCCTGGCTCTGGGTGGCTGGGATCACCCAGCAAGAGGAGAGAAAAGCTATATATAAATTTAAATGATTGCGGACATGTATCAGTTTAAAATATGGCAAAGTAAAGATTTACTAAGCTAAGAGTTGTGAAAAGTATGAGGTAAGTAAATAATTAAGAATTCTTCCATGTTATATAGTAATAAGGTTGCATGCATGATTGGATATGACTACATTTAACTAATAAAGGGTTGAGGCACCTTCATAACCTCAACCAAAACAAATAGGTGAGGGAGAGTGGTTACATTTCCAAATAGCTACAACATATATATAAAAGTGGGGAGAGTGGTCACATTCCCCAAGGCTCATGCCCAAACTATGGGTGGTTTGTACTCATGTACACTACATTAGTTCATTAGTCATTTACATCATCATCCTAGAATGATTTAATGGCTTGTTTAAGAAATTGAAAACTTTGTAAGTGGGGTCCAAGACCATAGAATAATTGAAGTGAAATAAACAAGAATTGTAGAAACTAGTGTGTAGGCTCATGCCTCACTCAGAAGGTAGGATTCGATAAAAATATTCCCAACTTAGGGTTTATAATGCACATACCTCACTTGACATTTCTTGAGATGAAAATTTACCAAATATATGTGTCCAATGTCACTTTTATCCTAAATACAAGGTTTCATCACATAGATCAAGGTTTTGTAATAAGTTTAGTGTAAAAACCCTAATTTTTGGGTCTCCTTGATAAACCATAGATTTTGGACTTGAAAAGTAGGCCAATCGATTTGTTATATTTTTTTAATAATGGAAACATATTGGATGAGATAATTTTAAGTTAAAATGAATTATTTATACATTTTAGGGCTTTTTAATTAAACATTTTGGTTTCTTGAAATACTTTCTTGAAAATTTTGAAATCAGATTTGAGAAACATTATTATTGGCTAGGTTTTATTTTTTTGATTCCATAACATATTTATTTGTATTTTTCTGAAAAACAAGTAATTAGTTATGAATTTTCTAAACTCGAAAAATTAGAATATTTGAAAATGCCATGTAGGCAAATGAACTCACAAAAAGAAAAAAAATAAAGGGCACCGGCTTGCATGACCTAGTCCAATCATTGGCATCTAGGTACCAAGTCAGCACTCACGGGCCTTGGTCAAGTGAGAAACCAACGACAATGAAATGTCCAAAATGCCCTTATGTAGAAAACAACTGATAACGAGCAATGTAGAGGGCAGAGTCATAAAATCATGGTCGGGATTCTTCCCCCATCCTCTCCCCACCATGGCTGCAAAGCATCTCGACTGGTTTGGGCATTTTTGCTAATCGGAACGGAATCATGAGAAATTTGTCTCGAAACGAAGAGGAGAAGGTGGCAAACTCACCTGAGTTGTTAATTTCTCTCTTGATCTCTTCGTCAGCTGGGGAAGAACGCTGCTAGGTCAAGGTGTAGATTGAGATGGTGGTGGATGTCTGGAGAGTCTCTAGAGAAATTGATGGGAGGGTTCACGTGCTTATGCTTTGGTGATGCCATTGGCACTGATATTTATAAGTGTGCTAGTAGTTTGAGAAGAAAATGAGTCGATGGCGAGAACCTCTCGTCTGGGAGTTTGGGTATTTCTTCATTTCATTGAAACTAATGAAAAGTAATGGCACGTTTTCATCTGGAGAAAGTGCCAGATTTGATGGCAAAGAAACCAAGAAAAATGGTTGAGATTTGAATAAGAAAATTGATCGAGGAAAAATATATTTGCAACTTCTCTGACTCACAAAGGATTGAGGTAGAAGATGACCTTTGGGCCGTTGGATCGGGCGTCCAACGAGTGGGTATCATGCGTGCATTTGGTCAAATGGGAGTAATGCGTGACAACAATTAAATGCTTAGACTTTAGGTTAAATGTGTGATATTAATGAAATGGTATTAATATCTTAAAAAAACATTAGTCAATTCGTTTAAAATCAATTTGAGAGGTCAAATATTGTCCAATTAATCCCAAATTTGAACTATAGGCCCATATTAATGTCTATAATATTCATTTTCCTTTAAACCTCATTTTTATGCATGTTTTGGCTCTCAATCACCATATTGGCCTTTAATGTGTTAATTAATGTATAAGAAAATTGAGTTAAGGTGAAAAAGATTTTTCATTAGATTTTTGAATGAAAATATGAGGTAGTCCTCCCTCATTAATTCAAAGGTCATGAATGAACTTAATATTCTCTTTTTAACTCTTTAGTTGCCTTTTATGAGGAGAGAGGTGATGTGAGGTGATTAGAATACTCATTAACTACTTTTATTTACATAATGTTTTATTTCTAACATTATTTAATATTCATTTGATTTTTGTGGGCATTTTGTAACATAACTCTTAGTAACATATTAATTGAGCTAATTGTACACTAACCCCTTATGCTTGCATGCATATTTACTCCAAGCCACTCAGTTTCCACAAAATCAACATTCAGGACAAATTGATATAGAATAATGGGATACCATTATGAAAGGGATGGAATTTGAAATACATTGAGATTCAGTTCATTATAACACTCCACCCTTTGAAAGGATTTTGTCTTCAAAATCTCAAACAAAAAGAGAAGGATGAGTGTGTAGCATCTCATCTTTATGTTCCCAAGTTGATTCTTCTAACCCATGACACTTCTATAAGATTTTCACTAGTTCAATCTCTTTATTATTCAACTATTTAACTCAGGTGTAAAGGATTTTCACAGGTAACTCCTCATAGGTCAGGTTCTCATTAATTTCCCAAGGTTCTATCATAAGTACATGAGAAGTGTCTTTCACGTACTTCCTCATCATTGAGACATGAAAGACATTGTGGATCTTGTCGTATGTAGGAGAAAGAGGTAGACGATATGCACACTCTCCTATCTTAGCCAAGATCTCAAAAGGCCCCACAAATTGAGGATTAATCTTTCCTTTGACTTTCGATTGTGCAATAGAGTGTATAGGCTTGACATTTAGGAACACATGGTCACCTACTAATAATCTTACATCAGACCTATGCTTGTTGACATACATCTTCTATCCGTCTTGTGCGTCTTTCATACACTTCTTAATTGACTTGACCTTCTCTATCATCATTTACATGATATACATCTTCACTAGTGTGCGATCTCCCACGTCATCCCAATGCAACGGGGAATGAAAAGGTCTTCCATGTAAGGCTTCATATGGAGGCATCCTAATGTTGGCTTGGTAGCTATTATTATACCCAAACTCAGCAAATGGTAGATATATATCCCATGCACCTCCCCAGTCCAACACACAAGGACGAAGTAGATCCTCCAGAATTTGCATAATTGTTTCTGATTGGCCATCGGTTTGTGGGTGGTAAGAAGTACTAAAAGCTAAGTCAGTTCCCATCTCTTCCTGAATTTGGATCCACAAATGAGAGGTGAATTTTGGATCATGATCAAATACTATCACTTGGGTACACCATGAAAATGAACTATCCACTCCATATATAATTGTACCATGTCCTCTACCTTGTAATTGGACTAGAAAGGAAAAAAGTGGGCAGATTTAGTATGTTGATCGATTACTACCCACACAGCATCACAAACTTTCCCAATCTTGAGAAAACCAATGACAAAATCCATTGTTATCTTCTTTCATTTCCATTCTAGAATTTCAAGGGGATGGAGAAGACCACCATGTCATTTATGTTCTATCTTAACTTGTTGAAAGTCAAGAATCTTGACACATACAAAGCTACATCCTTCTTTATATTCTTCCACCAGAAACTGCGTTGTAGGTCCTTGTAGATCTTGGTCGTGTCAGGGTGAATTGTGTACTTAGACCCATGAGCTTCACTCAAAATTTTCAATCACAGATCGCTAACCTAAGGAATCCATAATATTTTTTGAAAGTGGAGAGCACCATCTGCTCCAATTGAGAAGTCAGATTGTGGTTTCATGGTTAAACTCTTCATCTCTTCTAACTCAGGACTTTCTAGCTGGGCAGAAACAATATCCAAAATCCGGGTTGGGGTGATTGATAAGCTAGCCATATGAACACATAATTTATTGGTAGCTTCTTTCATTCAGAATATCCACATGTTGTGGTTGCAAACCAGAGACATACTCCAGATTCTTCCATATAGAACAGGTTATAGCATCAGAAGTTCCAGTTCTCTTTCGACTCAAGGCATCAACAACTACGTTAGCTTTATTGGGATGATATGTGATGGTAAAGTCATAGTCATTAACTTATACATCCATCTACATTGTCTCAAATTCAGGTCCTTTTATGTGAGGAGGTACTTTAAACTTTTATGATTATAAAAGACCACAAACTTAATTCCATAGATATAGTGTCACTAGATTTTTAGAGCATGTACGATATATGCTAGCTCTAAATCATGTGTAGGCCACTTTTCTTTATTCAGCTTCAACTGGTGGGAGGCATTGGCAATCACTTTACATTAGAGCACACCCTAAAGATTGCTTAGAGGAATCAGTGAAAATAAAATAGGGTTTTCCTTGGATAGGTAATGCAAGAACAGCAGTAGATGTCAAGCTTTCCTTCAACTTTTGAAAGCTATCCTCGCATTTAGAAGTCCATACAAATTTGACTTCTTTACGTGTCAGTTTTGTCATAGGGAGGTCTAGTTCTGAGAAATTCTTAATGAACTTCTGATAGTAACCTACTACATAGAGGAAACTATGGATTTCAGATGGATTCTTTAGAGTCTTCCATTTGGTCACCTCTTCTACTTTCACAAGTTCAAAAACAATGTATCTAGAGGAAATCACATGACCCAAGGACATCACTTCTTTGATACAAAAGTCACACTTTGAGAATTTTTCATAAAGTTGATTTTCTCATAGCGTATTGAGTGCCAGTCTCAGATGTTCATGATTTTGTTCTTTTGACTCATAATATATCAAGACATCATCGATGAATACCACGACGAATCCATCGAGATAAGGACGAAATACTCGATTCATCAGGTCCATAAAGACAGTAGGGGCATTGGTCAACCCAAAAGGCATGACCAAAAATTCGTAATGCCCATATCTAGTTCTGAAGACTATTTTAGATATGTCTTCATCCTTTACCTACATCTGATAATAACCACTTCACAAGTCCATATTTGAGAATGAAGTGACTGACTTGAGTTGGTCAAAGAGATCGTCGATGCATGGTAGGGGATAATGATTCTTCACCGTTACTTGATTAAGCATTCAGTAGTCTATACACATCCACATTGATCCATCCATCTTCTCTACAAACAAGATAGGGGCTCCCTTAGGTGAAACACTTGGGCAAATAAAACCCATGTCGAGAAGTTCTTGAAGCTACTTCTTGAGCTTAGCGAGTTTAGCTGGTGCTAAGTGGTAGGGTGTCTTTGAGATTTGTGAAGTTTTGGGTGAAATCTCGATGGTGAATCCCATGCCGCGAGTTGGAGGTAACTGAGGTAACACTTGAGGAAATACGTCAGGGAAATCCTTCACCACTTCTATGTGGTTGAGGGAAGGAGGTGCGACATCGAGGATTATAGATGCTAAGTATGCCCTACACCCTTGAGAGATGAGTTTTTTTTACTTTTATGACAAAGATAATAAATTTCCATTCTTCTCGCTTCCTACCTTTGATAAACATCCTTCCTTCTTGAGGGTGTAACAAACTAGCCTTCGACTCTTCATAGAATAGGACTGCCTTATATTTCTTCAACCAATCCATCCCTAGGATAATGTCAAAAGCCATCATGTCTAGTAAGATAAAGTCTAGAGGAAACATCTTACCCAAGATGCAGAGGTCCATGGTCATAAGTTTGAGATAAGAGGATCATATTCTACCACTAGGTTTTTTGACATCTAACACATGGTCCATAAATTTATATTCTATTTCTAGCATGTAGGCAAATGGTGTAGATATGAAGGTATGTGAGAACCCAGAATCAAAAAGTGCTTTAACCGGATGCATATTAAGGTGTAAAGTATCGTCGATGACATCATTATCTTCACCAACCTCCTTAACATCTATATTAAAAACTCTTCCTTTCTGCCTCTTTATTGGTGGTCGGCACCCTTGCTAGTTATTATTGTGGTTGTTGTTGTTGTTGTTCCATGGAGGTAGATTCTGACATTGAGGTGGCTATTGGGATGGGACTTGTCCTTGCTGAAACTTGGGACAGTTTGGTAGAATATGTCTAATTTAGCCACACTCATGATAGGTAGGCACATTTCGATTGTCCCTTCAGGGTGGTGCATTTCCTGTAGGTCATTTCCCAGTTAGATGAGATCGGGAACACCTGTTGCACTGATCACACCCTTGATTTCCCCATGGGCTCTTCCATTTGTTGTTATGGTGAACGGAAGGTTGAAAGCCAAGATATGATTGTAATGACCCCGCCTCTCGATAACCCCCAATTAAGGGAGACTAAAAGGTAGGTGTCGTTATCTCAATTAACAGGATCAAAGGTCCGACAAATAATCAATAACAATTAACAAATTTTACCAACTAAACTGAAAACTGGTATAAAATAAAACTTTACATACCTTTTCCAAACTGGGATACCTACAACTATCTGCATCCGGAGTCTACTCTAACTAATCCTCCTTTGTACTTTGACTCTTAATTAATTTCACATATGTCGCTTTACTATTTGTCCTTTTCAAGCTTGTACCTAAAACACAGACAAACAAAACTTCGGTTAGCATATCGGAATATGTCGGTATGTGGGGAGAACCAACAGTTTGCACATATGGATAACAATCTAAATATCACAATCAAGTTAATTAACAAGCCAATTTACACTTTTCAGTATGACATTCTCCACAACTTTTGGCCTAACCCTGGCATACCCACCTTAGGATTTCTTTTGCCAATGACTTAATGCCACCTTCTCAATCCCGAGCTTGGTGCCTGGGGTCACCCTTCATAGTGCCCGTTAGTCATTCAATATCATAGGGCACCTTCTCATTCTCGAGCTTGTTGCATGGGGTCACCACTCATGGTGCCCATTGGTCTACCCATCGGGGCCTGACCTTTGGCATCATCCATCAGGGTGGCATGTAGGTGTGAGAATACATAATTCTATTATTAATATGATAATCATAGTGACTTTATGATTTCAAGTATAAACATCCAAACTAATAATTTTAATTCAATGTGGTTAACCATCCGGAAAATCCTCGAGAAACTAAGGCAGTTATTCATAATTAACCACATACCTAATTTGTAGATTCAACAAGTTAATAACAATTCCAAGCAAGCAAGTAATCCAAGAAGTAGTTCAACATTCATAGAATTCCTGAAAAGCATACATAACCTATTTACTACACTTTACCAAGAATATATCTATTTAATTGACTTGGATTCACTTTCTAGGGTTTCTAATCCGAATTGGGGTTTTATTAGGGTTCTTTTTGATCTTTTTACAACTTTCCTCATTTATACCCTAGAACAGCAGTTCTAAGTGCAAAACCCTAATTACTCGCATATTCACATTAAAGCCTTTTTATCATCTTAGGTTCGTTCTGGATTAACAATTCATAGTTCATTATGATCTAATTCACCTATGAATTCCATTTATCAATAATTCCAACTTTATCCATTAGAAAACCCTACTTATCATATTATGGGCATCTATCCATGATTAGGAACTTTTATACTTGAAATATCTTGGAATTATCATATCTCAATTTAATTCATGATTTTGAATAATTAAAGCCATCAATAATCCCATTAACTAATATTAGGGTTTCAAGGCCCATTATACGCATGAAACTCTAAATTAAACAAAGTATGTGCAAGATTCATCTTTTCGATCTTACTATATGTCTTTATGATTAACGGATTAATATCAACTTATTTCCAAATTATTCAAGTTAATTACCTTCTTTACCCTATATTAGGGTTTCTACATGCATTATCATTGATTCATGGATTAAAACCCTAAAACAAGCCCAACATTATCTAAATTATATTCAAACATCACTTTATTTCTCAACAGGTTATTAATACTCGAATTAACCCATTAAGCAACTTTTATTTGATCTCCAATTACAATTAGGGTTTTTAATCAAAGTTTAATGCATTATATGATCACTTTAGACACTTTTGAAATTAGAAGCAAAATTGGTTTCTAATAACATTTTTATTGAGTCCCTCTCGTTCTCCTGATCAAATTTCATGTATAATGTGCATCTATCCGAGCTACAGTTATTGAGATATGAATTTCACAAGGTTTACCTTTTCGGACCAATCACGGAGCGCCACATCACCCCATCCATGCAACGCAGCTTGCTTATTGGAAACATAACACAATGTCATCTTTACCCCTCACTTAATTCGTGGTTTCTTCAACTCGCGGAGGGCAGAATCGTCCAATGCCAAGCCTTCTTCTTCAACGTTGAGAATGGCCGCCGCAGCAGCCCTAGCTGTGGCTTACGGTTCTCCTCCTCCCTCTCCTGGACCCCGACGATCACAGGGGGTGGTCCCTCCACCTCCCGCGCTCCTTGGTGCTCCCCTGGATGTCCAAAACTCGTGGCCAAAGTCGCTAACCTGCGTTGGCCAGGTCTGCCTATGCGGATGACCTTGCAACACGTCCAGGGCTCTTGCGTCCAGGTTAGAGCGGGGAAATGATCGCCAGGCTTCCCTCCAGTTGTGTGGGTGCTTCGAGCCTCCAACAAGTTTAAACCAGAACCCTCAAATGTTATCGGGATAGAACTATACCCTTAACTAGTGTTTATACGTAAGGAACAAGGAGGAGAGCATGGGATCTTTCTCTCACTCTATTGGGCTCGAACTAGGGCTTTACCTCTTTATATAGGGTGAGTATCCACACCCTAAGACGACCACCTATGGGCCAAATAGTTCTATTTCCAATAATAATCAAATTCCTTCATGGAGAAGAAATTCTTCTCTCTCCTATTTACCTTCTTGGTATTCTTTATTGCATGGATAATTAGAAATACGAAAATCCACTCTCTTATTCTCTTTAATCTTGCTTTTTAAGCCATTGGCACAAATTTCTATTTTCCTTTAGTAGAAACTATTTCCTTTTTAACAATACCACATAATCCATTAATAATGTATTCACATTATATTCTTATTTTCTTTTATAGGTATTTTCTCTTTCGTCTTTATTCATTGGGACTCCTTGGATCCCAAGAAACTCTATTATTTCGAAATCCTTTTTATTGGATACTCATTACCCTTCTAGATGCATCTAAATGCATTATTCTTCATTATCTCTCATTATCTTTTTTATTTCTTATTAAAATATTTCTTTTTGAGGATTTCTCTTTATTTCTATTTTTATTTTCCTCATTGGTATTCCTTTTATCATTAGGAATCCTTGGGATACGAAATTCCACCCAGGATAACTCAATTATACCTCTTTTCACTTGTTTTCCACATTTTACCATTATTTTCAATTACTTTCTTAATAAAGAAATAATTAATTGATCTTTTCTTTTCTTATTGCTTTCTTTTTGCAACTTTGGACTCCTTGGAACCCAAGGAACCCAAGAGGCACGAAATCCATCTTTGGATTACATTCTTTTGCCTTCTAGAGGTTTCCACATTTTTCTTTTCTCAAATTCTCAATTATTCATTAATTAATTGAATTTCCTTATTATTGGGCCCAATAGCCAATAAAGCCCACAATACAATCATCAAGGCTATTGTAAACGAAATTACATCATTATTTTTCCAATATGAGAGATTACATTTCTCATCAGATGAACCCAAACTTGGGGTTGTAACATCCTTCCCCTTTTATAGGAATTTTGCCCTCAAAATTCCACCAAGCAAACAAATAGGATAAGCCTTTCTTATATCCATCAGGGCTCCCATGTGGCTTCACCCCTTCCATGGTGCTTCCGAAGAACCTTCATCATCTCATATTCTTCCATCTGAGTTCTTTGTTACTTTGGTATATCGTACCCTCATAGGTGACTCAGGACTTTTTAGCCTCTCAAAAAGTTGAATAGGTTTAGGGCTCAGCACATGTCTTGTGTACCTCACATAGTTCTCTAGATCGAACTCATGGAAAACATTAGTCATCATGTTATCCTGAGGGGTAAGGCTAAACACAACCATCTCCACCAATCCATCTCAATGGACCCATATATCGGGGACTCAGCTTTCTTAGCTGTAGCGTAGAGGGGTCGGATTTTCACATCACATATTCTTTCACAATGGACTGCATGTCAATCTGCTTTGCATCAGCTCGTGACTCATGTCGCCCCTGGGCTCTCTCTCTCTCAACCATTGCACGATCAAAGCAACTTCATCTGCACACATTGTGGTTCCTTTCTGACCTTCATGAGGCCTCCTTCACCAACATCATCTTAATGAAGTGGTGACCGACACAACCTCCCTGTATAACTTCTTGCATCCTGATAAAGGCTATGGTGGTTAACGTCACATCTTAAGAACTGTCTCTTTGTATCACCCTGACCGAGCATACATGCTCTCATCAGACCCTCTAGTCTGGATCATACTAACCATTAGTTAGGGGTGATAAGAGGTACTAACATCGAGTTCTTCATATACCTACTTCCACCTTATGGAAGTGAACATTTAGGTCATACTCATGAACTTTTCAACTCGCATCATGTTGTGGTTGAACCATCTTTCTCTCTTAAGTATTTCAACTGAATGTGTCCCTTGTTAGCATTCTTTCTTTTTTCATGTTATCTAAGTAAGGCAATCTACCATAACCCATATTACATCTTGACCTTCCTTGGTCAAGAGAAGGCTTACCATAACATCCATAGTGGTGAACTCCCATTCCCTCTCGTGAACTCTTTGTACTTTATATCCATACACTGGGTTACTGGTGTTCATCCTTCACCTCCTGACTTGCATGGCCACATGCTACATGCAATTTCATATTAAGAATCCCAAGTACTATGATCACTTACTATCTTTGTAGTATCACAGTGTTTGGTGATCTTAAAACCATGATCTCCTGTATGTCACGATTCCTCAAGATGGATTCCTCGGAAACCCTAAACCACTCTCATCAGGGTTTTATTACCTTCCTATGCAAGGAAGTGTACCCGAGGTTCTATCACCATCCTTTCACTACATCAAGGACTAAACTGGCTAACCAAACAACCATTAACTTGTTCAACATTACATGTTACATCTATGTGTTAGCTAAAACACATCTCCTTTACAAACATAGGGTTAGTCGAACAACCTCAACTTCTTCTAGCCTCTAGCTAAACTAGGCGAATATATATCAACCAGAGAACTCATTACCACTTCTTATCCTTAGGTGTTAGGTAATGTTGAAGACATACACCTCCATGTATTATACTTATCATCTCATCTCAAACTCTAAGTTTGTCTTCATCGAGAAAACTCTGAGCTCATCCTCTTGGTTTTTCAATTCAACCTTGTATGACTCATATCTCATGACAAAAACATCCTCATAAGATGACTACCTTATTCTTTTTATTGTTTGCAAACCATCCATGCATCGTTCACTCCACCAAGGTATATTATCATCTTTGTCCTCATACCTCATAGCAATGTTCCAACTTACATCATCTTTTATCCTTGGTGTATGGCATGCGTACTGTCTCATCTCTACCTCCCATAACAAGAAGAAATAAGCATTTGGCGGCCGTCCAAACACAAAGTTCTTCCTGTTCCAAGAGTAGAGATGATACATCCCACATCTCTTGTACACCTTCAATTCTAAGTTGAAACATGCAAATTATGTCTCTACATCACAAATATCATGATATCAAAGTTACTTCCATGGAAAACTGGTCTCGAACCTACTTGGGTCACCACACAATCCTTGGTCATCTCCTCTAGGCCTATAGGGTTTCGGCACTTTTGGGGTCATCCCTTTTCCCTTATGCATATAGAGAGTGCCCAACTCATCTGCCCTTTGGGTCCCATCAGTTCATGAAGGTGATCAATCTCCTAACCCATGGCCCTCAGACAAAGATAGATGTTACCTCCCGACCCTATGGTCATGTGCAACTAGGGAATTAGGCAACTCCTACTTCCATCAGTCTTATCCCTACCTGACCCTTGGATAGACTTAGGATTCTAACATAGTACATGTTTAACTATGAACCTTACCCAAAGCCTTCATCGTCTCTCTCTGCATTCAAGGGTTGTCTTTCATCCCTTCACAGGTGTCATGGAAACCTTCCTACCTTGGTCAGGCCCCGTACTGGTTACCTCCATGGTATCACACCCACATGCACATCGAGATGGTTATCTATGGGTCTACAGGTTCATTCTCGTACCATGTACTCATCACTTAGCTTTTCAAGATCATATGAAACCTCTTTAGGTTACCTCAAAATCAACAAAACGGGTATACACCCTACAAAAGGGTCCAAGGGTTGTCTTTCATCCCTTCACAGGTGTCATGGAAACCTTCCTACCTTGGTCAGGCCCCGTACTGGTTACCTCCATGGTATCACACCCACATGCACATCGAGATGTTTCTGCATTTAGTTTGAAGTTATCTTGTTGTTTGTAGCACGGGGTGTCACAAAAAGTTGGTCTAATTCTTTTATTGAAACTATAGAGGATGTATCAAGTTAATATAATGTTAATGTTTATGTATAACATAGATATTTATTTGGATGAGTAATGAATGAACTCTTGGATATAATGATGCTCAATCTTATAGTGATGATTTTAATGCATGTGACTTATCCTTTTCAAAGGAAGAAACTCCTAGTGACAGTAAATATACCACACATGGGACTTCACAAATCTCTCTCTATGTGCCAAACCCATAACATGCAAAGTGAAATTCAAATCAAAATTAAAAACACTAATATGACTAAATATAGTACACAAATTTATCTATTTTTTTCAAATATAAAACAAAAAGGAGATATTTACAATTGTTATTTATTTTCTCATGTTCTAAATAAATGCATATAAGATAAGAGTATGAGGTTCAATGGACAAATCAAGGTGTAAAAAGTGAATATGAGCCATAAATAATAATAAATCAAACCCAAAGAGAATAAAGGGAGAATACAATAGGAGAAATAAGGCATCAACGATAAAAATAGAGACAAGTAACACATAGTTAATTATGGAGTGGGGAAAAGGAGGGGTTAGATTAAAAAAAAACACAAACATAAGAAACTTGGGTGTCAGTGGGTAGAAACAAGACAATAACAATAAAAAGGCCCAAATACCAAATAAACAAGGCTAAAAAAGAAGTGGTTAAAAAGAAGCACAAGCTTTCAAGAAAAAAGGCACAAAAAGAAAAAAACATGAGATTAGAGTTCACAAAAAAGGTAATAAGAGTGGAAATTAGTTACATCACATCCCACAATAAGCATTAAACATGACATTAGGGTATAAATTAAGGACTAAACATCATACAAGTATCACTCTTAACAATTAATGGGATTTCAAACACTTTATTTTCTCACAGTCAATCATATAAATAACATTGCTCGGGAATTTAAACCTTCATTCCACTAATCCGATTTCAAACACAATGACAATCTAATCATTCATTCAAATTCTCACACTTCCAAGTACACTAGTATTTATAATTAGATACATACATTGTCAAAAGAAAAACAATGTTACACATCATCATGTACATTTGTGATACTTATTTACA
This sequence comes from Alisma plantago-aquatica, assembly GCA_963693085.1. Lineage (NCBI taxonomy): Eukaryota > Viridiplantae > Streptophyta > Magnoliopsida > Alismatales > Alismataceae > Alisma > Alisma plantago-aquatica. The sequence goes on from OY856410.1 coordinate 672,285,867, forward strand.
AGGACCTAGAGTGACAGGGACGGGTTGAACAAAACTAATATGATACTTAACTCTTGTGGAATATCTAGTATAATGCATTTTTTTTTCAATTCTCATGGTTTCCCTAAGAATGTTTGAGTAGAGGGGTGCGATTCTCACTCAGTGAATAAGTGAATCAAAAAAGAATCTAAAGCAAAAAAGTAGGCATTTATCTATTCTAAATAGTTTAAATAAAAACAAGTGAGCAATAATAAAAGACTAGATATCAAAACATTAACAAATATTTTGTACAATGGGTAACTAGTATTCTAAAAATATCAAAAGATAGTTCTCATTGTTCTTTTTCTGATCTTTCATTGACTTTGACTTAGCTACTGAACTGACTACTCCTATGTTTGTAACATTAACATAAATGACTAATCTAGGTAGCTAAACTCTTTATATGGACTACTGAACTGATTTAACATTATCTTTTACTTTTCCACTTACTCTCTTGGATTGTACCATCCAAGCAAAATCCACTATTGCATGACTTATTGAACAAGTCTTAAAGTATAACCTAGGGACCTTAAGACTTCTCAAACTCCTCAGTTTGCATCGAGGTGATATTGTAAGGCATGATGGTAGCTAAACATGTGGCTATATATATATGGCCCCTTGTCCTTGGTACTCAAGAGGGGTGCCTTAGGACTAATGGTCTCTATCCCCACGTAATGTGGTTCCCCAATGGTTGACATGTGATGTAGAGTAACTTCCATGAGGTATAGGTCGACAAGGGCTATATAATCCAACTAGTGGGTACCATCAAAATCTCTGGTGGTTGTTGAATTCCTCTACTACTGAATAGTACCACCAAGATCTTTAGTTATTGTTGGGTACTCTGCTACTAAACTGAGTTACCAACTATACACAATCAATTGGCATGGGATACTTTATTTCTTGGTAATTCTTCCTATATCTGATAGTCCATGGACCATTTCACCCATCCCGGTGAGGACCCTTCAGGGATGGATCTACGTTCTTCAGGACATCTACTAATACTATAATTTTTTATTATATCTTTCTGTTATGCTAGTCTATATATATACACATATATATATATATATATATATATATATTACTAACTACCTAAAATATTTAAATTAATCTAGTGGTAATGCTGAATCGAATTATTGGCAAATTGATTGCCCTTCTATTGGGGTTCCTCATTGTTTAAATGCTTGACATACTAATCACCCTTTCTTCAGGGTTACTCATTGTTCATTAACATATAATATCTCTCATGTGTTCAAATAATACTTCATGTCTATTTATATAATCATTATTATGTATAATTTCTCAAACTTATGCACATCGTCAATAATGCCCCTAGGGGAATGCCATTTCTATTTACTGGCAGTAGCATAACAACTTATGCATTTTATGAGAAGGATCTGATCTAGTGGTTTTGCATCACACAAATTAAAGAATTTTTGCATAATTATATACTCATATAGAAACTTTAAATATCATATAGATCCTTTCAATCAATCATCTACTACAAACTAGACATTTAAGGTTTTAAAATCCTAATACACTAGGTTCCATCTCTGATTACTTGTTTTTCAAAATATATAAATTATGTAGATAATAAACTCTGATTACTTGTTTTTCAAAATATATAAATTATGTAGATAATAAATTCTACTTGCACATATATGAAAATAATTTGATCAAACATGTCCAGTTAAAAGAATGAATCACATAAGAAGGACCATATAAGAACTTATCTAAAATTCAGCTACATTGTCGTTCAAACACTCAAATAATTTAGAATTTCAGATTTTAGAAATTATCCAATAAATTTTTAAGTTCACTGATATTCAATATACATGGATATCTATGCATTTCATTACATAAATGTTTTAATATAATATTTTGAATATGGAATGAAATGTTCAATAACCTAAATTAAATTCAAGTAGTTTCTCATTTACTATCATCTATGATAACTTTTGGTCGAGATGTTTCCTTGTGGTTGAGTTTGACCTAGTGGTGTTAGGACAAGGCTTTTAATGTTAAGTGGTCTAGTCACCCTTGGTGTTGGTGTCTTGTTCCTGGCTTGCTTGAGTTAAGACTCACCCTAGAGTGTAGCGTCGAAGCCATGATGGTCTTGGGTCTTGAAATGGGTGGAGGTAAGAACACCCTTGAGACCGAGACATGTTAGTTGAGAAATGTTGAGGTTGAGACACCTTTGGTTTAGATGCCTTGTGAAACCCTAACCCTAAATGTCATGGGTGTGACATGACCTATAGGGTGGAGGTTATGACAATTTGATGGGTGTTCGGGACGCATGAGTGTCATGGATGTGAAATGGACCATGATGGGTGGCCGTAACCTATGTGGTTATGTGGTCAACATAGGGTGATGGTAGGTGGATGAGAAGCACATGTGAACACTTAACGATATTCATTTATGAATGATACAAAAGCCATATATAATGTTTTTTAGAATGTTTTATAATAAAATATAATGTTGTTCCATAATCCTTATACACTCCAAGATGTTGTACGGCAATGGTACTAGGGTTGATGGTTGAACCTAGTCTTGTAAACTGTAATTGACTATGAAGGGACAACCCTAACCCTAATGATGAGTAACGTGACATGTTTTCTCTCTTTTGTGGAACGACTATTATGTCATGATATTATCTTTGTTATTTTCAACCACTAACCTTGTAGGTTGAATGCACTCCATTGCTTGGTATGCTATGGTGATGGTTATGAATAATTTAGGCGTCTAGAGATAATGATGTGACAAATGGATTTAAGATGTTTCCCCATTCTCTTTTTCAATTTCTAACCATGTGGGTGATATGAACTTGAATATCATAGCTAGTGCATGCTACGATGAGTATAATGTGACACTGGTTGAATGAGAATTTATGAGTAATGCTTAAGTATTTGTGATACAAGAATGAAGTAAATGGGTCCTATGACCTGGTGGTAGCTTGATGTGTAATGTGTTGTGATACCCTTTAGTGCTATGATTAAGGGATTGATATCCCACAGTGATGTGACATTAGTGATAGACTTGTATGGCTATGTAATCAGTGATGGTTGTTTTGTGAATGGCAATGATACATGCATTATGTGGTGATAGTGTGACAAGATCACACCTTATATGTTTTATTATCTTTTGGAGTTATTGAATTTCCTTATCTATTTAGATTTTGTTCTGGTTTTATACGTTGTAATTTGATTGAGGATGAAACACACTTTATTGACTTAACTAATCAAGTGGAACTTGATCATGTAGTTTTTCCATGTGCCATTGATACATCTCTATGTCGGAACTTGCTAGATGGTGAAACAAGATTTCCGTAGTGAAATCTTGGAGTCATGTAATGTAGAGTATATGCATTCACAAGATTGGTTGTGGGCCATACCCTGGAAGGAGTGCAACTATGGGCCGTAGCTTAGTGAGTTGATGTTTATGAGGTTTCAGAAGATTGGTTGTCAGCCATACCTGGGTAGGAATGTAGTTGCGGTCCGTAGCTCAGTTTTCACAAGTGTCATGACTTGTACAAAGATGGGCTAGGATATTTCACATCTTGACTATATGTCATTGGTTGTAGTTGAGTGGTATGTCTCTACTATGCACTCGTGTATTGTCCACGAGGTATCATGAGTTTGTGGATTCCATCTCTTCCATAGACCTTGTATGGCACCGATTTTGACTTAGTAGTGGTTGGTTGGATTTAGGTGGTATGACACAAATCATAAAGGCATAATAAAAAACATAATCAACCGTGTACTATAATTGTTGAGGTTACAGTATGGGAACATTGGTTGAAGCCTTTCCTTGATTTTGTAATGGTTATTTGGTAGAGGATATACATGTTCTTCATATTAATTTTATGATGATAAGATGTTCCACGATCCAATTGCAATTGGTTAGAAAGTTTAGTAATGATTGTCTGCTTTAGACATATCATTCAGCTAGATCTATTTATCGTAGTTGTAGTGTTACACATGTTCTTTAATTATCTTATTAGTGTTAATAATAGAAATGGTGGAGAGTTATATCTCCCACTGATATTTGAAATCTCAACTTGTGGATTTCGACATGTTTTATGTTAACATGCACAAGGAAGTAGAGATTGTGTAGTTGAGGCATAGTACCAATAAGAAGGACAGTAGCTGATAAGGTTGGGGTTGTTGCTTCTAGTCTTTTGGTGTAGAGTCCTAGAGTCATCCATGTACACTTATCAATGTGTGTTTTAGGTTGTGTGCCCTTTTGATGTCCTGATATCAAAGATGTTCAGGTATATGTATGTATATATTTATAGGACATGTGTTTCTTGTAATAGGTTAATGGCATACGTGATAAGAACATGTTGATGTAAGGACCTTGTGATATATGATATCTGATGAAGGTATCCTGTGAGGACTATTATGTAAAGGTTTTTTTGTATCTTTGGTGCTTAATGTTATCAATTTTAATTTTTGGTTTTCTTTGGTAATCACCTTGCTTAGTTTTGTTTCCACATTTAGTTTGGAGTTATCTCATTGTTTGTGGCGCGAGCAGTCACAATAAGGTTGGTACTAGAGCTTTAGATTTTTCGAATCCACATGGACCTAGGACTAGGGTTTTTGTCTATTCTTGTGTGCTCCAGTCTATCTTATAGTGACTCCTGCCTATGTAGAGAAGAAGAAGAGTCGAAAATATGGCTGGAGAACACGAATAACACATTGTTGAGAGTGGTGTTGTTGCACCAGGTGGAGGTGAAATGAGGCAGGATGTTGAGGAAATGGTGTTTGAGATCCCCACTTACCCTTATGTGGTGATTAATTCTTCCTTTCAGACCTTGTTTGGGAAATTTAGGGCAATGATCAACAAGTATGAGGCAAAGTTTATGGAGTTGTTGAGGTTTTGTGCTCGCATGGCTGCTATAGATCAATAGGAAATCAGACATTTTGAGAAGGGGTTAAGTACGAAGTTGACAATGCAGGCAGCTACCGTAGAGAATGGAGAGCATTTTTCCATGTTTGCAGAGCCTGATCCAAGAATAGAGAGACATTTGGTTGAGAACTCTGAGGAAGGTTCCAAGAAGAGACTGGGATGGTAACAAAAATAGATGTATGGAGGCCTTAACAAGCCTTGGTTTTCCACACGTGGTCGCCAAGTAAAAGAAAAATCCGTAGTTTTCTGCTTTTAGGATCCCATGGTGCTGCCTCCGTGCCTGTGATAGGGCCGCCTAGGCCATGGTATGAGAATAAGACATGCTATAAGTGTGGACAGATTGAGCACACTAGATCATTTTGCCCTAGGAAAGGAGACAAGGAAACACAACAAACAAGGAAGAGCCAGTAGGGCTCACATAGATAGCAGTTTAGCGGTGTACGAGGATTAGGACATGGTCAAGCATCAAATGTCAGATCATCTGCTCAGAGAAGAAGAGGACGGGGTGACAACATGCAAGGGCTAGACCTTACACCTTGAGTCAACCAAAAGGAGAGGTTAACCCTCAAGTTATGATATGTCAGATGAAGTTGTTACATTCTAATATGTTTGCATCTATTTTATATCTATTTTGGGTTGACCTTATTAAATGCTTGAGATATAGATGCGGAAGTGGTAACCATCTTTTTTTGCTTTGGATTTTAGGGGTGAAATCCTTGTTAGGAATTTATGGATATTAAGACCCCTGACATGCATTTTTGGGTAACCCTATTTTCTTTGGCTTAATCTAGTTCTTAGAATCATTATCTAATGATTTGAGATGTAATTAGGGGTTGTGGAGAGATTAATTTTCAAGTTTGAGCTTATTTAGATGAAGCTTATGCTTTATGTGCTAATTTTGGTGCAAATTGCAATTTCCCAAATGTAGGGGTGTTGATATGCAATTTGCCACCTATGGAATGTTCCCTATCATTCTTGACATCATATATAGGAAAGAGAAATATGAGGGTGCCTTCTTTGAGCTTTGGTTGACGAATATCACCCCAAGTGGTGATTCGGGTTGATGTGAGTGTTGAATGCCCTGCCATGTGTGTTGGTGGTGTTGTCTCGACCTTGGGTTGCGACTAAGGTTGGTTTTGGAGGGTGTCACAATTGAGACACCTCCTATACATGATTGGGGTCATGACCTAGGTAGTCGAGGGTGGTCTTGGGTTGAGATGGTTGCCCTAGAATAGGTTGTCTCGACCTAGGGATTAGGGATGGAAAAAAGTGACCATCTGCATCCATAACAATTCACCTAAACCATTCCGTTCAAATTTTAAAGTATTGGACTCTTGCCCCATTCAAATGGATGTATCGCATGAAAATGGATGGGTTCCCATGGTAATTTGGGTTGCATCAATTCCGTGCCAGCCCATGCAGTTGGTAATCTTATTCAAGTCCATAAAATTGCACTAAAGCCCTTGTATTTTATACATTCATTCAATTTTTTTTAATTTGACCTAGAAATCGTAGCATAGATGCTCTATTTAACATATTAGTCTGTCAGAATATATATTTGTCCTAAAAAATTAAATGAACACAACAAATTGCACATTTAGCCTAGAAATCTCATAACATACCCTCTACTAAACATATTAGCCACAAAGAACATTTGTTTGGCTTTAAAACATTTAAATTTGCACAACAAATTGCACAAAACCCCTAAATTTTATACACAACCAAAAAATGAATGATTTTGCATTATCAGCACAACCAAATTTTATACACAACAAATTTTATTCACAACCAAATTTTATCAATGTTCAGCAAACTCAAGCCATTGGTGCTTCAAATCAAAATATAATGAACATTGCACAAATACATGAGTTATAACACCAATACAAATTCACAAAATTAACAGCAACATATAGCTCAACTATATGAAGTCTAAGGTTCACATATTCAAATTACATTGCACATTTTCAGACATCTTAAACATTGGTCCACGTTCAGAAAACTCAAGCATTGTTCCACGTTTAGACAACTCAAATTACACATGTTCAACTACAGACAGGTATAGAATGAAAACATTAAAATGGTGGCTATAACTTGCATACAAGATATCCAAATATCTATTTAAATTGGCTTTAGCCTCCATTTCACATTCGTACAACCAACAACCTCCATTTCAGATCCAGACAACCACCCACTTCAGCCTCCATTTCAGATTCAGAAAACTAATGACCTCCATTTTAGATTCAAATAACCAGTCACTTCTTCATGTATATCTCACCAAAAACATATCCATAAGATGAAAACAAGTCAAGAAGACAATTAATAGTCTCTGCCATTTTCAATAAGAAGAAAACTCAATAAGACATCAACATATGAATTCAAGTGAGTGACAATGTATAAATAAATAAAAGTATAATCCAACACCCACCTTATTCCTCTTATAATGATTCCAAATCTTGCTCCTAAGAACTCTAGATGGTGATGAAACATCATTACTTTCATCAGGTAAGGTCTCTTGGATAGCAAGGCATGGAGTTGTGTTTGGAGTCCTAGATTCTTCAAAAAGGGTCGCCATGTCTATAAATATACTATCAACTAGAATTACTATATTACTATCCTAAATTAAGAATGCAGACATATAGGATTTCAATCATGTTTTTCTTGATTTAAAACTCAACATAATAACTTGGCATTACTGATATCTAGCATTTAATATTCAAACAAAATAAAGATCAATGGTATAACTAATTAAAAACAAATATACAAAATTGTAGGGATATCAACATTATATTTGGTAACCAATTTAATAACATGATAAGAAAAAGGGTCAATGATACATCACAATGCATCACCGAAGATAGTGTCAATTAGCATTTATTTTATACCTCATGTACCACCTTTCTTTGAGAGAAATGTGGAACTATAGATTGTCATGATTCCAACCGCTTGCATTTTTCTTCCTGCACATTTGCGATTCCAAGACAATGTTAAATAGCATCACCGAAGAAAGTGTATATGTTTGCTTTCTTAAAGAATTCCCTAAAATGAATAGACTCCCATGAATGTTTGAAACTCCTAATCATTTCCTAATCCTAATCATGTCTGTGGTTGAGCATCACAAACCATTAGTCTTGTACCTCCCTAACCAAAGGTGGAATGCATTTACGCAAGTAAATTAATCATACACTATAACTTGAACCATTAGTCTAGTGCCTCCCTAACCAACGACTAATTAATCAACATTAACCACATGGTCCACACCCCCAGTCTATGCTTATCAGAGGAAACTTGTACAAATCCCACCCCGCTAAAGCATTATTACATACTAAAGAAAGTGGTAGACAGAAACAGAGAAATATAATGATCACTCTCTGAGGTATGTACATGTTAATGAGTACCTGATTGAGGTGAGGATGTTTCTAATGAAGATGTGGTGAGTAGAGACTCTGCAACAGTGGAGATGAGTAAGGACATTGAAGGGGCCGATGAGACAAGTAGTGGAGCAAGCTGCAAGTGGGGCTTTCCATCTCCTACGCCTTTAGATCTGAGTTTTGCATTGAAGATAAGCTTCCTAGAGGTACCAGGAGACCTTCTCTTACTTGATTTGAGACGAGAAGCTACAGATCTAACCAGGAGCACCGCTGTAGAGCCATAGTTGCGGGGCACAAAGGTACCGAGGTAGGGTTTCTGGAGCTCTCACGTGGAGAGTGGAAGTCATTTTTGTAACGTCAGTGTCTGGGTGGTAGGTTTTGCTCACCCGACTATACCGCGGTTTAGATAGTAAAATACCAGACAACCCTCCACTCAGAAATGGATGTACCAATTAATGGGCTGGATTGGGGTGGGCCAGAGCGGGTGGTGGTAGATTCGATATTATTTCCATCCCTACTAGGGATGTTAGTGGGACCTTGTCTCGACCAAGAGGTGATGTTAGGTGGTTGTGTTGTGACCAAGGGGGTTCACCCTAGAAGGGTCGGAACCACAACCATGTGGGTTGACATGGTGGTCAAGACACTACCTAGAGTGTATCACCATATCTTGCATTTCATGCTTAAGTGTTTTCATGTTGGCCTTTCGAATGGACAAGTGTCCCTTGAGTCCCTTAGTATGTTGACACCCAACCCCCTTGCTATCACCCTCATCTTAAATCTATATAACACATATCTCTTCTTTCTTACAACCCTTTTTAGCCATCTATCTTCTTCCATCTTATTTGCTTGTTCTTGGAACTTGGTGGAGCAAGGAAGTTCGTCCTTTGAGCTTGGGGGATCAATCTCCTCTTGCATGTAGTGGTGGTGGTGATATGAGCTCATCTTCCATCCTTGGTAAGTGTTTGTCTTCTATGTTGATGTTTCTTTTGATCTCCTACCTTCATCTTCCTTTCTTTTCTCAACCTTAGACCATGGTTCTTCCATGGTGGTCCTTTTGAGAGAGAAACTCCTCATCAAAAGGGTCATAGAGCATGTTTTGACAAGGTAGACCCAAGTGTGAAGAGGATTTCTCCTCTCTTTTTCCTTTTCTATTTAGGTTCGACCAAGAGCTTGTTTTCTCCATTCCTTGGGCTAGCTTTGACCTTGGTGTCTTCTCCTTGTTGAGGTGCTCTTGTGGCCAAGAGTGGATCTTTTGGTGAAGCATCTTCAACCCTTGGATTGTGTTCTGGGAGCTCTTGGTGGTGATCATCTTAAGGTGGGTTATAAAATACTAAACCTACTCTATTATTACACTTCTTTATGCTTTTATTCCTATCTTTTTTCTCTAGATTGCTTCCTCATTATACATGTAGTTGGTGGTAATCTCTAGAGCTTTTTGGCTAGAGATACCTTGCTTGGTTTGGGAGAAATATGAAACCTTAATATATGTGTACCTGATTTAGTAGATGATGAGTTGTGGAGGTTCTTCTCTAACTATTGCCCTTGATCTTCCTCCCATGCACGACGTTCATATACCTAGAATTTGTATAGATGTTAGGTTCAGTCTTGGTTACCTTGACCATGGTTTTCCCTTCTTTGGAAGAGGTTCTTTCTTTGTGGTTTCTTGACCTATGCTTTAGGGCTTGGTGATCAGTTGCTTGAGTTTTCCTTCATGGTGACCTTGGTTCTTCCCTTGGTTACAGTTCTATTTTGAGACGTAGATGGAAAATCCTAGTGTGGTTGTGACACTTCTCTCTTTGTGGTTGTGACTTGGATAGCTTTTGGTCAAAATGCTTCCTTGTGGTTGAGTTTGACCTAGTCGTGTTAGGTCAAGGCTTTTGGTGTTAAGTGGTCTAGTAAACCCTAGTGATGGTGTCTTATTCCTTCCTTGCTTTAGTTGAGACTCACCCTAAAATGTAGGGTCATGACCATGATGGTCTTGGGTCATGACATGGGTGGAGTTTGAGACACCCTTGAGACAGAGATAGGTTGGTCGACACATGTTTAGGTCAAGAGAACTTGGGTCGAGATGCTTTGCAAAACACTAACCCTAAGTGTCACATGTGTGACATGACCTAGAGGGTGGAGGTCATGACATGTTGGTGGATGGTTGAACCACATGTGTTTCATGGTCATGACATGGACCATGATGGGTGGTCGTGACCTATGTGGTTATGTGGCCAACATAGGGTGATGATAGGTGAATGAGAAGCACATGTGAACACTTAATGAAATTCATATATGAATGATACATAAGACATATATAATGTTGTTTAGAATGTTATCTAATCAACTCTAATGATGTTTCCTAACCCTTATTCACTCCAAGATGATGGAGGGTGATGGTGCTAGAGTTGATTGTTGAACCTAGTCTTGTAAACTCTAATTGACTATGAAGGGAAAACCTTAACCCTAATGATGAGTAATGTGACATGTTTGCTCTCTTTCTTGGAATAGCTATTATGGTATGATATTATCTCTCGTCTTTGAACCAAAAACCTTGTAGGTTGAATGCATGCCATTGTTTGGCATGCTATGGTTATGGTTATGAATAATTGAGGAATGTGGAGATAATGATTTGACTCATGGATTTAGGATGTTTCCCCTTTCATGTTTATCAATTTGAAACCATGCAGGTGATATGAACTTGAATACTATAGCTAGTCCATGCTATGATATGTATGATGTGGCACAGGTTGAATGAATCTTTATGAGGCATGTTGAAATATCTGTGATACAAGAATGAAGTGAATGGGTATTATGACATGGTGGTGGCTTGATGCCTATTGTGATGTGATACCCTCTAGTTTTATGATTAAGGTATTGATATCCCATAGTGACGTGACAATTTTGATAGCCATGAGTGATTGTCTAATCAGTGATGATGGTTTTGTGAATAGTAGTCATACATGCATCATGTGGTGATAGTGTGACAAGTTCACACCTTATATGTTTAGTATCTTTGGAGTTATTTCATGCCCTTATCTTTGTATATTTTGTTATGGTTTTGTGTGTTGTAATTGGATTGATGCTAAAAGACACTTAATTGACTTAACTAATCAAGTGGAACCTGATCATATAGTTTTGCCTTGTGTCATAGATTCATCTCAATGTTAGCACTTGCTGGATGGTGAAATAGGATTTCCCTAGTGAAAGTATGGAGTCATATACTATTGAGTATATGAATTCACATGATTGGTTGTGACCATACCCTGGAACGAGTGCAGGTGTGGGTCGTAGGTAAGTGATTTGATGTGTATGAGGTTTCACAAGATTGGTTGTGGGCCATATCCTGGCAGGACTATGATTGCGGGCCATATCTAAGTTGTCACTAGTGTCGTGATCTGTACTAAGGCGGGCTAGGAAATTTCATAAGAGGACTATATATACAAACATTTACAAATAATTTTGTAGAATGGGTAACTATTATTCAATAAATCTCAAAATGTAGTTCTCATATTCTCTTTTTGAGCTTTCATTGACTTTGACTTGTCTGCTAAACTAACTACTCCTATGTTGGTAAAATTAACATACATGACTAACCTAGCTAACTGAAATCTTTATATGGACTACCGAACTGATTTAACATTATCTTTTACTTTTCTGATAGACTCTCTGGGATTTTACCATCCAAGAAAAAATCCACTATTGCATGACTCACTATACAAGTCTTAAGGTAAAACCAAGGGACCTTAAGACTGCTAAAAACTCCTCAGTTTGCATCGAGGTTATTTTATAAGGCCTAATGGTAGCTAAACATGTGTCTATTTATATATGATCCCTTGTACTTGGTACTCAAGAGGGGTGCCTCTGGCCTAAAAGGTCACTATCCCACGTAATGTGGCTCCATAATGGTTGACATGCGATATAGAGTTTCTTTCATGTGGAGTAGGTCCACAAGGGCTATATGATCCAACTAGTGGGTACCATCAAAATTTCAGATTCTTGTTGAATGTCCCTAATACTAAAATAGTACCAGTAGTTTCTTTAGTTATTTTTGGGTACTCTGCTACTAAACTGAGTTACCAACGATACACAATCAATTGGTGTGGGATACTTTGTTTCGTGCTAATTCTTCCTATATCTAATAGTGCATATACAATTTCACCCATCCCGCTAAGGACCCTTCAGGGAGGGCTCTACGTTGTTTAGGAAATCTACTGCTACTATAATTTTTTATAATATATTTATCTTATACTAGTCTCTTATATATATATATATATATATATATATATATATTACTTGATATATTTAAATTAATATAGTGGTGATCTTGAATTGAATTGTTGGCATATTGATTACCCTTCTATTGCGGTTTATCAGTGATTAAATGCTTGACCTACTAATCACCCATTTCTCATGGTTACTCATTGTTCATTGACATGTAATATTTCTCATGTATTCAAACAATACTTCATCTTTACTTGTATAATCATTCTAATTCAGTATTTATAAAAGTTATGCATATCATGAATAAAATCTTAGGGGAATGCCATTTCCATTTACTGGTAGTAGCATAACAACTTATGCATTTTATGAGAAGGATCTGAACAAGTTATTTTGCATCACAGAAATTAAAGTAATTGTGCATAACAATAAATTCATCTAGAAACTTTAAATATGATCTAGATCCTTTTAATCAATCATCTACTATTAAGTTAGACATGTAAGGTCTAAAAATCCTAATAGACTAGGGTTCCATCTTTGATTACTTGTTTTTCAAAATATATAAAATGTGTAGATTATAAATTTTACTTGTGCAAATATGAAATTAATTAGATCAAACATGTCAAGTTAAAAACATTAATCACATAAGCAAAACCATATAAGCATTTATCTAAATTTTAGCTAGGGTGTCGTTCAAACACTCGAATAATTCAGAATTTTAGATTTTAGAAAATTATCTAATGAATTTTTAAGTTCCCTAATATTCAATATACATGGATACCTATCCATTTCATCCCATAAATGTTTCTATATTATAATTGGAATATGGAACGAAATGTACAATAACCTAAATTCAATACAAATAATTTTTCATTTACTATCATTTATGAAGAATTGAGAATATCAACTCGAATCATTTTATTAAGTGCAATTGACTAAAAAAAATTATATCCACTCACATCAGGAGTTAAACACTTTGAAAACATAGTCCAAGAATTTATCTCCTTGAATCCAAATCAAACTTTCAATTTCAATCCTTTTCTTCCCCCTTCCTACTCAAGAACACTATAATTGGAGATTGGAGATAAAGAAAGAGAAAAAATGTGATTTCATATCCTTTTGATCCAAATAAGAGGAAGGAAAGAATTTATTCATATAAGAGAATACTTGTCTTGAATATCTATCTAGACAAATTTAACTTACTTGATTTCATCACTTCAAGGAAGATAGAACCCAAAATCAACATCCCCGCTCCTTTCCTCTTCCAAACCCTATCCCCCCTCTCTCTAGGATTTAGTTTCACTAGGTTGAATCATGAACTATGATATATACTAGGCTGTTAGGTTATTTATATAAATCAATTGAGGTGCTTGGGTCAATTGCAAATAACCCCCAACATTACATTTTATATTATTTCAACAAAATTTAAGTCTGAAAAGTTTACTGATATGCTAATTATTTCATCCATTAGTTGATATCCAAAAATTGGGGGAGTTTATTATGTAGTCTGAATTGCATTTTTGGACCAATACTCAAAATTTCACACAATTTTGTGTTAACAATCATATAATAGTAAGCAAATACTAGGTTGATAAACGTTTACTATATCAGTATGTCCAATTGAATATTTGTTGACAAAACATAGTTGATAAACATGTCCAAACTCAATCAAAAATTTCTAAAAATTATGATATATCATCAAGTGAAAGTTATCTCATATAGTTCCAATTTTTAAAATAATTTGAGCCACCAATAAAATCCTAAAAACAATTTATCCAACTATTGTTTTAATCAGTAAACTTCTCAACACAATTCTGACTAACATGCTATCAAAATTAGTGCAATGGTCTTCAACAAGCTAAAATTATTGTATATTTGGATTTTTGTTAAAATATTACATATTTCCAACTATGTAACCGAATAAGGATGAAGTACATATGTAGTAGACATTAAATTTACACTACAAGTCTAAAAATTGGGTTTAGGGTCTTATATCCCTCAATTATCTTCTAATTAGGGGCAGGGTCATTATAGCGTCTTTGGCGTAGAATGTTTTAAACTCAAAAACTTAAAAATATAAAGAGTTTACTTCATTGAGAATTTATATTGCACTCTAAATATAGATACTTCTCTATTTTTATCTCTTAGATAAATACCTAGTACAACACTGAGTACTATCTTTTTCTTTCAAGTTCCAATCACCTTGTAATAAATCATCTCAATATCAACAAGAAAACATATATTTCACCATCAAATGCTAATAGTGGCATTATTCAACTTAGTACATGATCTTACGGTTTATTCTTGGCATGTATCTTGTTTTCATACCTCATCATATTCCTTCATATGATGTCTCTTTATTAGAGGAACATCTTAACCTGTGTAATTTGCAAGTTAACCCCTCTAATTGGGTAATTTGCACATAGGTCCCTGTATTACCAAACAATACTACAATCATTGTTTAAAAAGGACAGAAATGAAAATGTATGTTCCTTAGGAACTTAATTACATGCCAAAAGATAATCACAAGGATTTAATTACATTTCTTAGGAAAAACATCTAGGGTTAATTCATAACCCAGGTCAGGGATGTTACAGTTTCGGTCGTCTACCTAAAGACTTACCTCATCGGATAATATCACTCTTTATACATTTATCATGTAACATCATTATCTCATAACATAATAAAATATAATAAATAATAGATTACCGTTATTATTTATCAAATCATTAAGATATACCATTAAAATCATCATATGATTGACTCTCTGGGCATACATACCAATGGACTCTCAAATGTACTTAGAGACAATCACCCATTAACTTAATCCTAAGTGATCTAACATGATCTTCATGCTTCTACTGCAAATGTGCTTTTGTCAAAGGGTCAACCACGTTGCTTTCAGTTCATACTTTATAAATCTTCACATCTCCTTATTGTATGATCTCTTGTATGATATGGAACCACCATTGTATGTTTTTGGAACATTGATGTGGTATGGGTTTGTTAGCTTGTATAATAGCTCCATTATTTTCATAATATAGCTCTATGTCATCTCTGATGCTTGGAACCACCCCAAGTTCAGTAATGAACTTCTTGATCCAAATCACCTCCTTTGTTGCACTGGATGCAACAATATACTCATCCTATGATGTAGATTCAACAACTTTATCTTTCTTGGAATTCTTCCAGCTTAAATCTATATTGTTTAGGGAAAGCACAAATCCAGATTGCAATCTATAGTCATCTTTGTCAGTTTGGAAGCTTGCATTGGTGTAACCCATTACCACAAACCCTTCCTCACAACTGTAGACAAGGAACTGATCCTTACTTCTTCTCAAGTACATAAAGATGTTCTTTATGATAGTCTAGGGACATTCAGCCAGATCTGACTTATACCTACTAGTCATACTCAAGGCATATCATACAATAGGGTGAGTACATAACATTGTGTACATGATAGATCCAATTTGAAAAGCATACACAATCTTAATCATGCACTCCCATTGATCACAAGAACTAGGACACTGATCTGTATAGATACTAATGCAATGAGACATTAGTAAGCTTCCTCTCTTTGAGTTCTCCATGTTAAACCTTTTCAGCATTTTTCCAATGTATGTGCTCTGTCATTGGCCAAGAATCCTTCTCGATCTATCTCTATAGATCTTGATTCTTATCATATAGGATGCTTCGCCTAAGTCATGCATAGAGAATGTATTTCCTAACCAATTCTTTATAATATGTAAAGTGGGGATGTCATTCCCCACCAATAATATGTTGTCCACAGACAATATGAGGAATACAATCATGATCCCACTAACTTCTTATAAATACATGGCTTATCTTCATGTTGACTAAAGCCAAACTGTTTGACTATTTCATCAAGTCGAAGATTCTAGCTCTGAGATTCTTTCTTTAGTCAAAGATTGATGTTTGTAGATTATAGACTTTATTTACATCCTTTAGATTTATCAAACCCTCGGGTTGTGTTATGTACACATCGTCAAGAAGATTCCCATTAAGGAATGTTGTTTTAACATCCATCTGCTGAATCTCATAGTCATGATAAGATGCAATGGCAAGCATGATCCTGATGGACTTAGCCATGGAAAATGGAGACAAGCTTTTGTCATAGTCAATGCCTTGAACTTATTTGAAATCATTTGCAATGAATCGACCTTTGTAAGTTTGTACATTAGCATTCATGGTATTCTTATTCTTGAAGAATCACTTGCACCCTATAGGTTTTACCCATTCAGGTGGATCCACTATGGTCCATACCTTGTTGATGTACATTGATTCCACTAGGATTTCATGGCCTCAAGCCATTGCTTAGAATTTGGTCCCTTAACAAATTCTAGATAGATAGTTGGATCCTCATCAATGACTGACTCATCTCCTCCTTGAGTCACAAGTGAACCAAATCTTTATAGATCAAGGTGTCTCATACTAGATCTGTGAGGTTCACATGTTATATTAGGAATTTGAGATTCCAATAGTTTGTGATACTCTATGTTCCTCATGTACCTTTATAATTTCAATACTTTCTTTTTAGTCTTGAACCTCTTTAAGTTCTACTTTCCTCCCACTAATTACTTTGGAAATGAATTCCTTTTCTAGGAATGCAACATCCCTGGAAACAAACACTTTGTTGTCTGACGGAGTATAAAAGTAGTATCCTTTGGTTTCCCTATGATATCCAACGAAATAACATTTATAGGATTTGGATCCAATCTTTTCAGGAAACAATTTTCTCAAATAAGATTCACATCCCCATAATGGTGTATCAAAAAGATCACACCATATCTAGTAATGTGTGATTTATTCTTTTTGATACACCATTATGTTGTGGTGCTCCATGCAGCGTCCATTGTGATACGATACCACGGTCTTGTAGAAGGTCCTCAAACTCTTGGATTAAGTATTCTTCTCCTTGATCAGAATGATGTGCCTTAATACTTTACCAAGTTGGTTATATACTTAATTCATGAAATCCTTGATCTTTTTAAGGGTTTTTAACTTATGTTTCATGAAGTAAACATAACCATCCCTACTAAAATCATCATTGATGGTAATGAAGTACTAATAACCACCACTAGCATTTATTTTGAAAGGCCCACATACATCAATGTGTATGAGTCCTAATAGATCAGTAGCCTCTCATTGTTACCAACGAAGGGATTATTTGTCGTCTTGCCCAATGAACAAGACTCACATGACTCTATTGATTATAATCAAAAGACTTTATATAACATGTTTATGGAATCTAGAAATGCATTTATCATTCATGTGCGCTAGACAACAATGCCAAAGATATGTTTTGTGTGAGTTATCGAGTTTTAATCTTTTGGTATTTACATTATGAAAATTTGTTTTTATATCTAACAAATAAATCCCATTGAACATTGGGGCACTACCATAATATATCTCATTTTTTGTAATAGAACATTTCCCATTCTTTATATGAAATTCATACCCATCCTTGTCCATTCCAGATATAGAACTAATGTTTCTACTAATGGCAGGTGCAATAGTAGTTCTTTAACTATATTACAAGCCCCATGGGTATAGATAAATTATCAGTTCCAAGTATGGTGGTAACAATTCTTGCTCCATTTGCAATACACTGTTTGACCTTGCCCTTTCTTAAAGGCTTACTTCTTTTTAGTTCCTACATATTCAAACATATGTGAGATCCAAATCCGGTATCTAGTACTCATGATGAATAATTAGGCATATTTCTATCAATAACATATATACCTAAAGTGGAGATCTCAATCCCCTCCTTAGTCTTCCTCAGTTCCTCTAAGTAGAGAGGAAAATTCCTCTTCTAGTTTTTAGGTTGGTGACAATGGTGACAATTGCCTCCCTTAGTCACCCCTCACTCAACTCTGAGTGTAGAAGACTTTGTCTTCGGGTTGGATGTAGAACTCTTCATAGCTTTTCCTTTTCCCTTGGACTGCCCTTTTCCGTTATTGTTCATCATCTCATACTTGCAATTGTCTTTATTCATCTATGCTTCTTCTATTCTCAACATGCCAAGTAATTCTGACAATTTCTTATCAAAATCAATCATGTTGTAGTTCATGCCAAACTGGTTGTATGATTTTGGCAATGACTATAGAATCACATTGGTGGTCAAGTCTTGACCCAAGGTAAATCTCAGTCTGGAATGGTTTTCCACATAACCAATAAGCTTGAGCACATGGGAACCTACTGGATCTCCTTCTGCAATGTTGTACTTGAACATTGCCTTTGAGACATCATATCTCTCTTGTCTTTCTTGATCTTGGTACATGTGCTTAATATGTGTTACCATCTCAACAACATCCATGTTCTCATGTTGTCTCTACAACTCATAGTTCACTGAGCATAGCATCAGGCACTTGACATCCATAGAATCTTCCAAGTGCTTCTTGTAATTATCCCTATCAACCTTGGGCGTAGTTGGAGTAGGTTCGTCTAGCTTTGGTGTCTCTTGGACATTGAGGTTTCTCACTTTGGTGTCTCCAAGAATCTCAATGTCTTGAACCAGTCATGGAAATTATTCCCATTCAACTTGTCCTTCTCAAGGACCAATCACAAGGAAAATCTTTATTCCTTACCAATTGATTCTACAAAAAAATTGTAATTTGTCAAAACATTTTTCATTTTATTCGATTAAAATAAAATTTGATAATTGTTTAATTAAGCCTTTAATTTATTATCAGTCCAACTATTTTTTTCAAATTGACATCCCTCACATATCAATTCAAAAGATTGTAGCGTACAACCTTCTCATGAGACAAGATCCAAAACAATTGAGTTATTACCTGACCAATGACAACATCCAAGACCAATTATTAAGGTAGGAAACATTTTCCAATTGCATCGGATACAATTCTTGGATAGATGGTATGCACAACACTCTATCATAGTCAATCTACAAGCTTCTAGACACTTAATTTCATTAATTACGTGGTTAAATTTGACCCAAAAGACAACACGATAGTAATGTACCCTTCTTGTAGGCCCACATGACTACAATCACACTTCCACGAGATGGACAGTGCACCATGCTTGGTGCAACCACACTTAGTCGATCAAGATTTTCATGTGTGTTTCTTATGGAAAGAATCTAGGACTTAATATTCTATTGAGGGATTTTACATATATGTAACTACATATACATCTCTAATAACCACATACTTTTATGTATAATATATATACTATATTCACAAACAAAACATGCAACTATAAAACACGAGCGATGGTTATGGCCATACAATTATTATTCCTTAGAGTATAAGGAATTACTACCACCTCAGGTCCACATATATGTAGCAACCTGATGTTGATGAAGATCTATTATGGAACCAATATGGGTTGATTAGTTCAACTCTTGAACATATCGATTGGTCTTCTGTTTAGTCAGTTGGACTCTTGGACCATGTCGACTGATTTTTTGTCCAAGCAACATCTGGACTCCTCTAGTTGGTCAGTTGGTCCACGAGCCAATCGCTCAACTCCTCCTATCATCTAGCCTCCTAGGTCTTCCAGTCGATCAGTTTAACTCTTGAGTTGGTTGGTTCATATGGAGGACAAAGCCTTCTTTTCCATGATAGGAAACAAAAACTATTCTATTCCTACTTAACTTATTACGTTGCGATAGGAAAACGTCAATTTTCATTTGAGGGGATCATAGAAAGGAAAGTATTAATACTTTGACATATGGAGAAGGAGAGAGAGGCTCAATATGAAAAATGAGATATAAATAGGAATAACATCCATCCAACTATGCACGAACATCTTGGGTGTTATTATCCATAAGCATGCTACAATCCACCATCAAAACCAACTTTTAGGGTGACATGTATAAATTCCATATATATATATATATATATATATATATATATATGGATCATAATTTGGTATTTATTCGAATATGCACATTAATCATTTAACTATTCACTCGCATGTAATAAATAAATGATAAAACTAAAAATCTGATCATATCGATTAAATCCCATAACCTATTAAAACGATGAGGCCCTTATACAAGTGTAGAGAAATATGGCATCAAATATGGAAGAGGAAACAAAAACTTTACTACCATATTCTCCTTAAATAGCATATCACATTAACAACTAGGAATTGGAAATAAGTGTTGCAAGAGATATAACTGGTCCTGGAGAAAGCCCAATGACTATCCTTGTTGAATCATACTTGTTTCTCAAGTTGCATTAGGATGTCTATCATCAACAACCTTCTGGTCTGGCACTGCATATGATAATTCACAACATCCTCCTAGAGGGTGGAAAAGGCCTTCTCTCCTCTACATTGTCCACATGGACCACTGAGAACCCATGTCATTATTTTGGAATATACAAGAAGGAGTTCTACCTTTTAGTCAATGAGCTACTGTTGACTTTCTCGCCCTTCTTGTGTGTCCCATGTTGTCTCTCCCTTTTATGTGTAAGACTTGTTTGGATTCTCACATTACCACAACTATGAGGAGACAATAACTGTTAGAGCTTATTGTTGTGTCTCTAGATAGCCTTGAAAACCCCTCTATTTATTGAAGAATAAGGATCAGGATTTCCTAATCAATTAGGAATTGAATAGACAAACTTTCATGAACTTTCTAGAACCTATAAACCATGAACTAGTCAGTTCACACTTGAACCAGTCGGTTCCCATGTGAGTCGATTGGTTCAACCCTTCAATTGATTAGTTAACTATGTTATCTATCTACAATTGTATTTTATTTTACTTTTTGATTAATGCATAATATGACATGAGTATTAATCTTTGATCCAATCTGATTGATCAACCAAACGGTAAATTCATACATTTAAACTGATTGGTTCACTTGCTGAATCAATTTTTCCAGATTTTTTATTATAGATCCTAAATAAATTGAATACCTAATATTTTAGTAATCAAGTTAAAACCATATTCATGAGTAAACTCCTATTGTAGGTGTATCCTATGTGTGTGACCCTATAGGTCCCAAGTTACACTTTTAGTGAATGTCCATAACCAATTTATGACATCACATGCAATGAGTGGTATTTAGCAAGACATCATTGCTACTTAAGTAGCTTACAATCTCTTATTAGTGTCACCATGATTGCATAGTTCATTTGTCTCTATTATCCTGATTGAACTTGAGGCATGGAATCATCATCCTCTTTCACGTTCAACCCATGTTCCTTGAACTAGAGCAAAGTGTCTAAGATATATGCGATCTCAATATCACATATTGACTCAAACAAGCATGGCGATGCATATATTAGTATCACTTATCAGGTGTCCATGATATCAAACTCCTATAGTGGGGATAAATCTCATCTACATCACTCATAGTCAATCACCATGTGTCACAATGTATCTAAGCATCACCTTTATGCTAACCCTTATTGAAGATCATGTTGGAAGATGTCGAAGTAAATCAAACGACATGTGATGAGTGTAGTTATTTTAGGTCTAGGAACCATAATCAACACCATCAACGTGAGAGCTAATTTTGACTAACATTTGATGGTCTCCGTGTATCACTCTCAAGGTGGGTATGTATGATGCACTATTTTATAGCAAGTATCTATATGTTTGGTTTGATATCATATATCATGACTTAATGAGATTCTTTCATCAACCAACACACACTATAGTCTTATGTGTTATTGATTTCCACAATAACAACTGAATAGGGACATAACAAGAATGTATATCCTCTTAACATTTGTATGATCTCATTGTTCATGTCTTAAACCTAAAGACATACATCATTGAGTAACATCATTCTTTAGGCATTTATCATGTAACATCATTATCTCATAACTGAATTAGAAAAATAAATGGAAATGTGACTTTTTCTTTAATCAAAATTTTTACAAGATATGCCATAAAAATCATCATATGACCGCCACTCTAGGCATACATACGAAAACCAAGAATGAAGTAATCAATTAATATTTTAGGAATAGAATTCAAAATATGTGAGCATATCCTTATAATCTATATTTTCTTATGTGAAAGTCAAATGAGAAGGAAGACCCATTGTAAATAAAAACATATGCATGTAAAAGGGATATTGATAAAGTTATTTGAAAATGGAAAAGCATAAGAATGGAAAATAGTAGTCTTTGAACTTATAATAGGTAATGTACATATACTTGTTTATGGGGCACTCACTAGTGCAAGAAAATGAGCGTATTAAATCATTAATACACATAACATAAGAAAAGAAAACAACTTAATCAAAAAATATTACATATCTTCAAATGATTGATTGTAGAAAAGTATATCTTGTAGATTTCTGAGATGCTTGTATCGTTTTCCATATGAACATATCCATGTATCTTAAATCCTAGTAAACAATTAGAGAAATCTATTCATAATGATGAGAAATCTATATCCTTGAACAGGAATATTGTGATGCCCTGATGCGCCACACAATGAGATTACTCAAAACAATGCACAAAATTCTCACTATCAACTAGATAACCATAAAACAAGGTAAATTAAAACTAATATCACATATTCACCTCAAGTGGAAAAGTTTCAACTAAGTCCAAAAAAGCACATGTGTTATATATCTCATGCCAAAAGGTTATTACTTGATATTATTTAGTGGCTCGTAGGACACAACTACTTACATATGATAACATATTCATATACATACATGCCATATCTATACAACAATGGCATATAGCCAAAAACCTCATATCGATGTACAAATTGCAATAACATCCCCAAGGGCTTGAGGGTATAAGGATGACATATAGGAATCTACTACAAAATACTAGCATCATGGCCAACCTTTCAACAATTATTGCTCCTCTTACTGCTCATCCTTAACCACATGATCTCTTCCTCATCGTGCATGACCACCTAAAAGATGTGGGAACCCACAGGGTGAGAGAAAACATCCTAGCAAGAGATATCACTCTCTACCAACATCTATTATTAGCACATGTAATCTAAAGAAGATAGATAAAATTATTATCATGTTGATAATATTCAACTAGATGATATATATTAAACTAATAATATAGATTAAGCAATTTAGGCAGTTACCACTCAATAGTAAAACAATTTAAACTTTTAGAAGGAATACAAAGAACATGTATAATAGTTGATTTGTCTTACCACACTATAATTCAAGAAATCAGTACAAAAGATAAGGTTGTGGGTCATCCAATGTTAATCGTATTTGACCCTAAGAAAATATACTACACGATGATATTACTTCTTTTATTATGCCCTGAGAATTTGACTCGTATCAACCAAATCTAACGAACCATTGCTAAGTCAAAATCAGTGGCATACAAGATTAATGGAAGTGTCATACTCCATGATATTCTCCCAACCACAGTCATTCTCAAACACTTGGGATTAAGATGTAAAGGAAACATAGTCACTTGCACCTCACATACTCAATAGTATGCGATCCGAGTTTCCCTTGGTAATGCCCATTTCACCATTTACCAAAGTACTGACATTGAAGATGGATCTATGGCATAAGGAAATTACATGATTAGGGTTTCACTTGATTATTTAGGTCAATTGAGTATTTTTTAGCTTCAATCAAGTTACAACGTATAAAGAATAATCAAACTCTACAAAGATAAGGGGATAATATAACTCTAGAAGATATAATACATTTGAAGTAGAACTTGTCACCTCATCACTTGATACCACTGGAAATTTAGAGCCATCAAAATTATCACATCGCCATGGGATTTCGATCCCTCAATCACATATCTAGATTATTTCATCTCAAACTAGACACAAAGAACTTGTTAGGTTATTAAAAAACATGAAATTCTTGCACATTCAATAACAAATTATGGCTCAACAATGCTCATAATCTCCTCTCCATATTAGATAAGGATCACCATTGCATTCAACTGGCTATGACATTCATATCACCTATAAGGTTATGGTTACAAAAATAGGAGAGGGAAAATACCATTACATGATAATAACTTGAAGAAAAATGAGCAAACACGACATATTTCAAAATTAGGGTTAGGGTTTCATGTGTAGCTGCTAGGGTTTCATTTTATCATTTAACTATTAAACCCTAGATACATCATCTCCCACTTTCTTGGAACACATTAGCATCAAAACATCCTCATGAACCAGATTAATCAACCATCCAAATAGAACTAAGTATCAACCATCACTTAGATGTACACATGTAGCAATCTTACTATGCTATATATATATGTAAAAACAATGTACCCATGTACGATTGTCGACCATACTTCAAGTTATATTTTCTGAAACCTATGGGAGGTAACCCACTCAGAGTAGAGACCACAACACTTAGGTCAGGGTAGCGACCATCAACATAGGTGACAACCCTTGTTGCGACCGATACAAATCTTCGTTGATGGTCTAAAGTCCTTCGACCACAACACAATCAAACTTGACCAACGACCAAACAAGAAATGCTACATTTTGACTAAAATTGTGTAGAGACCAAGACAAAACCAAAAAAATGTAGCACCCACTACACTTCACATAACGCAAAACATCCAATCAAGCCAGGGTGTTCTGACCGCAACAAACCCTGAACCAACCTATTGACCGAAACACCACATGATATAGAAACCTAATGCACAAAATACTCATGAGCATGGACTAAAGCATCAACGTAAGCATATGTCCACAAAAATAGGTATTAGATACCAGGAAAACCAAGTGTCACCATGTCCAAAAATCATAGATGCATGGACGTCAAACCCTAGAAACGATCACCGTGAAGATCATCAAGTTAAACCACATTAGGAG
Source organism: Alisma plantago-aquatica (assembly GCA_963693085.1). Classification (NCBI taxonomy): domain Eukaryota; kingdom Viridiplantae; phylum Streptophyta; class Magnoliopsida; order Alismatales; family Alismataceae; genus Alisma; species Alisma plantago-aquatica. The sequence continues at coordinate 672,311,150 of OY856410.1, forward strand.
AGAGAAAAACAATCCTTAACACATATGTAGCTAATTACAAGCCTCATGGAAAACATTATGGCCGAAAGCATAGCATGGTGATAAAACCAAGGATCATTATGCTTGTTAGAACATCACCTAAACATCATATAGAAATTAGAAATTTGAGATTAAGAAAGAGAGAAATCTATATGAGAATACTACAAATTCATAAATCCTAGATTATGATAACATCATCTAGCATGTGAAGATCACCTTTTAGGGATTATATCAACAACGTGCACGCATGATTATGGTGCAATAATAGAAGATGGAAAAGAGTTACGTAATCTGCCTTATGTAAAGGATCAACCTCCATGGAGAAGATTTGGAAAGAATGTCACGACGCTCTGCTAGGGTTTCTGAGGCGATCGAGCATGCTGCATGCATGGAAGCAGTGTCAGAGGCCATTGATGCTGTGGTGCGGGTCATGTCTTTTTTAAGTCCCCCATCTGCATGTGGGTGAGGGGTGTGAGCTCCATCTAGAGATGTTGGACAAGGGGAAATCCTCATAGACATATGTCATGGAGGAATTTGTGATCAACAAAGATATGGATGTGAGAAACTCAGTCAAGGAAGCACATCTAGGGCCTCCCTCCTTTAGTGACATGATAACATGTGCTTCCTATAGTAGCACTCCAGCGATCCGGTCAGCATCACCTAACATGTTGAAGGCAGTGGATATCCATGTTGATAGGAGTGGTGTCATCCCTAACATCATGGTTAACCTTTATGCCCTACTGCTGCTCCTGGAACATTGGAGATTTGTAGTAGTGGTTAAGGTGGTCGACATCAACGTTGGTTTCACTACCCTCATGAATAGGATTGTGTCTCTCTGGAAGCTAATAGAGCAATTCTGTGTTATTAATCTTGAAATGGGTTACTTCATCATCCAACTAGGTAACATTGAGGACTATGTGTGCGCCATGACCGAAGGTCCCTGGAAATTTTTTGGAAACTATTTGTTTGTTCAATCTTTGTCACCTACCTTTCGACCCACATATCCTATACCTAGGAAGCTTGTTGTGTGGCTGAGGATCCCTGAACTCCCGATCTTCCTCTACCAAAATCAGTTGTTGTCAAGTATCAACAACATTGTTGGGAAAACAATTAAGGTGGACACAACTACACTATCTGGTCATCTTGGGAAGTTTGCAAGATTGGCGGTCGATGTGGAAACAATGAAGCCTCTATTGCCGTCCAAATATCTCAATTGGGAGCCCTATAGACTAGAGTATGAAAATCTGCTGATTCTCTGCATGAAGTGTAGCAATGTTGGACATGGCGACAAGGCTTGCACGTTTGTCACCCCATTCACCCCCACAATGTTTTCGTCATCTTTAGGCACAACCCTTATGAACCCCATCAAGTATACTCCGAAAATCCATGCAAAAAAGCCAAAGAAGAACCCCATACAACCAAGAAATATGCCTAGGCACACACCTAGACATCAAAGAAAGTTCTTGAATCTTATGAAAAATATGAACCACCCAAAGACACCACACCACCGATGTTGGATGCGCAACATGAGGTTGAGGAAGAATGGTAGTCTACCCAATCCAAAAATAAAAAGAAGATAAGCCAATGTTCTAAATAACAAAACTAGAAGGGCACAAGCACTGCTCTTCCCCTAGGGTGCCACCAGGGAAAGCAGTGGCACCACCCCGAGTAACAGTGGTGAATCTATTGAATGATGAGACATGTGAAGGTGGGAAATAAGGCACACACCTTGACCCTACCCCCCCTTCTAGTTCGTAGCTAGGGAGGCTATGGCGGTCACCTCTCCCCATCAGAGTTTTCATTGGGGTGAGAAAGGTAGTGTGGTGGAGTACACCTTAGAAATAGTAAAATCATCTACCAAACCATAAGTCTTGGTACGGAAATGAAAAAAAGGGAAATTAGCCCAGTTGATTGGTAATCTAAGTCAGGGACCAGAGGAAAAATGGACCATTGATTTCACTAAGGACTCGGTAGTGGTCTCTGACGATGAGATGGTCAGGAAGGATCAATTTGTTGGCCTCTATGCAACCATCGTTTGATGCTTGCACCCCCATCTTCTCTTGGTGTTTTAATGATTATCATCCTTTATTGGAACATACAAGGAGCCTATTTCAAGAACAAAATTCACCTTCTCAAAGACTACAAATGACGATACAAGATTCATATAATGGCCATTGCAGAACCCCATATCAGTGGGCCCAAAGCTGAAAGTGTTATCAAGCAACTGGGTTTTTCATATTCCCACCATGTTGAGGTTGTTGGTGTTCCTAGTGGAATATGGTTATTCTGGGATGATGGTCACTATTCTATAAACATTATACATAACCACCACCAATTAATCCAATGTTGTATTGATGATATCTGGTACTTAACTATCGTGTACGAAAGTCCAAACCCTTGTAGACGTGAAGTTCTTTGGAGTCAACTATAGGAGATCAAATCCTCTGTTAGGGGTGCCTAGGCAGTGGTTGGGGACTTTAATACTATGTTGGATGTGTATGAAAAGCAAAATGGACATTCTTTTGATCACCACTCTAGCTAAAAGTTCAACTCTCTACTCCTACACACAAGTCTTGCTGATATGAAGGCAGACGGTCCTTTCTTTAGTTTCAAATGGCTTCAATTGCTGGAGAGGCTTGACAGGGTCATTGCAAATGACAATTGGATATCTATGGCTAGTAATACTTCAATCATGGTTCTTCCTCGCCTATACAATGACTACAACCCAATCTTAATACCTAACACTTTGAATCACCACCGTTGACTGTGCCCTATCCAAAGCAGAGATAGTTGGTCGCTAGCCCCTTCCTTAAAAGATGTCCTCCTCAATGCATGGGACTCATAAAAAAATTTCCTTGATGCCTTACCAGCCTTTCATGAGGCTGCTATAAAGTGGGACACAAAGCACCATACCTCAAATAGCAAGTAGAAAAACAAGATCATGCTCTGTTTTAATACTTTCTAGGTGTCTTCCAACTCTACAACATCTATTAATTTTGATCTCACCATTTTTCATTTGCAAGATGATTACAACAATATCCTTCTCCAAGAGGAGGCAGATAGGCATCAATGAGAAAACATCAATTGGCTTAGTTTGGGTGATGAGAACACAAAGTTTTTTAACACTTATGTTAAAGTACATCAGGACTTCCACAAGATCTCTCGCCTCAAGGATGTGGCTGGTACGTGGGTGGATAACCCAGATTATGTGAAAGTTCTAGTTCATGATTTCTTTCAAGATCTCATGACTACCAAGAGCCTACATCCTCAGAACCGTCCGACTACTACTGACTTCATTGGTGTTTTTTTTCACCCAGATGATGACATTTGACTTTCTATTAGCATGGTTCCTACACTAGGAGAGATCAGGAGGGTCATGTTCATGATGGCTCCCAAAAATGCTCCAGGGCCCGATGGCATCTACAACTCTTTTATTCAAAGAACTAGCTCACTATTGGACTGTTTGTCATTCGCACAATTCCAGAGGCTTTCACCACTAGAAATATTGATGACCGCATTGCAAACTCCTACATCTTTTTTATTCCCAAGATAAAGCAACCCCAAACTTGTAGTGACTTCCATCCCATTTCTTTGAACAACACGTGCTTCAAGCTAATATCCAAGATTATTGTTGAGCATCTTAAACCACTTCTACATGATTGGTATCTGAAACACAATCTCGCTTCATACATGGTAGGTGAATTATAGATAATATCATCCTAGTACAGGAAGTCATTCACATAATGTGAATGAAGTAATTTGGTAAGGAAATGACGTACATCAAATTGGACCTCACCAAGGATTTTAATCAAATGAGTTGGTCCTTTATTCTAGATACTCTACAGATAATGGGGTTTCCAGAGAAGAATATCAATTTTGTTTTGCAAATCATTATGAAAGGCTGAACATCCATTCTTTGGGAAGGTTGCCCTCTGGATTCTTTTAAAGAAACTCAAGGAGTTCGGCGGGGTGATCCCATCAGCCTATATATCTTTGTCCTATGTATGGAAAGACTAAGTCAAGCCATCTCCAACTCTGTAGCGATGGGTGATTAGAAGCCTATCTAGTTGTCTCACCATGGAACCCCTCTCTCCCATGTTCTCTTTGCCGATGACATCTTGTTACTGGATGAATCAAGTACCAATCAAGCTCAAGTAATCACTAAACTTTTGAAGATGTTTGCATGCATGTCTAGTCAAATGGTTTCCAAGGAAAAGTCTCATTGCTTCTTCTCACCCAATACTTCATGACAGGTGAGCTCTTCTTTCTAAAAATCCACTAGAGGGGGGGGTGAATAGGTTTTTATGGATATTTTAAATTAATTTAACTCAAACAACCACAATTGAGATAATAAGAAGGAGACAAGGTGTTTAGAGTGGTTCAAACCTTTGCAAATACTAAGGCAGTCAATCCACTACCCAGTTGCTTACCCAACTAGGATTTTGAAAGTATTAAATTTTATTACCTCTCAAGGATTTTACATAAAATTGCAATACTTTCTACACTCTTTGGACATCCTTCACCTTGAAGTAGTTGCACCTACCTTGAAGCAGCCTTCTTGAAGTAACTTCAAGCTCCCCCTTGAAGTAGCCTTCCTCTTAAAATAGCTTCCTGTTGCAACAAACTTCTAGAAGTAGTCCAAAGATCTCCTTTTTCACCAAGAAGATCATACCCTCTCCAATCCACAGCCTCCAACCCTAGGAGTAGCAAGGAGAGTACAAAGAATAAGAAAGAACAAGAAAGGAAATAGAAATTACAATTACCACTTTGAAGCACAAGGATTGATTTTCCTATATCAAGTGTATTGATCTCCTAACCAATGAGTATTGAAGTGTAGGTTTAGTGGATAGGAGATGTTATCCTATAGGAAATGAATTAGGAGCAAGGGAAATGAATAGCCAATGCTAGTGTTGCTCAATTTCTCAAAACAAATTGCCAATTGCAAGTATGTAAGCTCAAGTATTGCACAAGAGTGTATTGGGGTGTCCTAAGGCATGTCCTATTTATAGGAATGGCCTACAAGTGCTTAAGGACGTTCTAGACACTTTCTATGGGGTTCAAAGTTCTTAACTAGCCATTAGGTACACATTAGTTGCTTTAGCAATGGCTAGTTAATTAACTCTGAAAATTGCAGACAGAACGCTTCTTGGTCGAAGACTAGTCGACCGAGAGTCCATCTCAGTCGAGGACTTGTCAACCGAGGGACTGTCTGGAGAAAGTGTATATAACATTCTTCTTCAACTACCAACTACCTTGTCTGTTGTGTCTAATAGCTACCTGGGTCTTTCTCAGTCGAAGAAGTTGTCGACCGAGAGTGTCTCGGTCGAGGAGTTTGTCGACCGAGATTAACCATGTTTCAATGTTTTAAACTAAGTATTAAGTGTATGTATGAGTGTGCAGATGTGACACTATTGTGGGGGATGACATATCTAAGTGATGTGATTGGTTAGGGAACATCTAATGCTTGATTTACATGATATCTAAGTACTTGTACATTATATGCTTGTACACATTTTTACATTTGATTACATTCATGACTTAAAGTAATTTAGCATATAGATCTTCCTAGTATTTGTCATCAACCTTATTCCTCCAACACTCAAGTAGCACGTTAGATGCACAAGAATGAAATGTTTGTCATCATCAAACAAAGGGATTCTAATAATGTCCAATTTAGCCAACAATATCCCCCTTTTTGAAGATGACAAACATTTCCTAAATATAAAATAAGGAAATATAAATCATATGAGTTTCATACCTGAGGTTTACCTTTTGTAGCCATTCTCTTGTTTTACAAGTGTGTGTTGGCCCGATTTTTATGAAACTCATTTTACTTTATGTTTTCAGTTTGAATTATTTCTCCCCCTTTGTAATTTCCAAAAGATATCCAAGAAAATCATTTTGTATGACTTTTATTTCTCCCCCTTAATTTTATGCTATGCTCCCCCTTAAAGAGATATTCAATTTAAAAGCAAGGGATTAATGCAAACTGATTATTGTTAAATTTAGCCACAATTTATTTCTCAATCATTTGCAAAGGATGTTAAGCCTTGAAATGATATGAGTTCCTTTTAAGTTCGTGGCATATGTGTGTTGATTTCTCATCCATTTTGCAAGGCATGTTAAGCCCTGAAAATGATAAGAGAATCCTTTAAGCTTAGAGTACATGAAAAGTGTCTCTAACCAAATGCACGGGATGTTAAGCCCTGATTTGTTTAGAGAATTCCATTAAGAACAAGATATATATCATATTTATGAAATTTGTAGATTCATTTATTTTCATAACCAAGATTAGAAAAATACTAAGGTCATAACATGATTACAATGTTTTTTTTGTGTCAACTCCCCCTTAATCTTGTAATCAAGATAATTTTAAGATGTGAAGGTTATAACAATCATTAGATCATAATAAATTTAAACTTTTATGAGAGCTATGCACTAGAATCTTGTTTAATATACTAAGGTTTATTTCAAGAAAATGATTTACAAATAAGCATTTTGTCAAGCTTATTTTAGGTCGACCTTGACTTCGACCATAGCGCCCCTTGGTCAAACTTGATTTCAACCAAGAGGCAGTTTTCTGCAGATTTCCAATTTGAACACTTATATGTGAAGTATAATTTCTGCAGATTTTCAATTTAAAATGCATTTGTGCCATGAATTTGTACCGTTTATTCAAAAGGGCATATTCATATGATCTGAATCATAATGGTCAAGAACAATATCCATTCATGGTTTGTATATATGGATCAAAGATTATTTTAGACAAACTAATGAAACACAATAATTATGATAGAACAGTAGAAGTATATCCATAATGCAATGATCAAGAGAGAAACATATACATATGATGATTATGATCATTTAAACTAAATTTCAATACACATGGTTCCTATATAGATAGGCCAATAATTACTTAGGAAAGACCATGTGGATTATGATAAAACAGTAATTCCATGGTTCATAATTTTCAGTTTTAAGCAAATCCATATAGAAGATAAACCAAAATAATCTTATTTATTTTTCATGGATTTTAAGACAAACCATGTAAATGAACAAGCTTAATAAACTATTTCAATCAATGAATAAGGTTTGTTCAAAAATCAGTCTTCATATAATACTTTTGCAATATGTTTAAGGATTTCTTATTCATAATATTATAACTTAAATCATGATGCAAAAAGATCAATATGTCTTGTTTCCAAGATGGTCTCCAAGATTTATTCTTGATTTTGCATATTAAATCAATCATTAATAACAAATTGATAGCAAACTAGATTAATTTGAAAACAGGTTCAGCAGAACTTGATTCGGTCGAACTGTTTGTCGACCAAATTTATCTCGGTCGACATTTTTCTCGACCGAGAATGCTGCTATTTGTACAAGTTTTGTCAGATTTAATGAAAACTTGAAAATAGTAACCTTCTCGGTCGACTAATTCTTGACCGACAGTGTTCTCGGTCGAACAGTGTCTCGACCGAGATTGTTTCTGTACTTTTTTTCAGTAATTTGTTTTATAAGTAAAACATAGATCACTTTCAATTCAATTATGTGATTTTAAAAATCAGTTTAGTTGAGATAAAACATATAAATATCAAAGTAATATGTAGATCAAATCTCAACTAATCATATTCAAATCTTTAGGTTTTGAGAACCCAAATTAAGGCAAATTTCTAAAGATGTGTTTCTACAGAAAAATGTGTATTTTCAAGTTAGATATTTTAATCAATTTGTTATCTTATTATTTTAAGTTGAGATAGACATGGAGATATACAACTTAGAGTTTTTTGGTCATATCTCAACTTGATTATATTCATTTAGTTTGGAGGTTTTGGAACCCATACTAACTCAACATCCTTTTTCTTGTATGGATATGAGAAGGAATAATGTCCAAGACATAAACAATAATGGCAACATATAGAATCAACTTCATATCTCTTTCTATGATTTTAATCTAGGTTGTTCTTGGGTACATATGTATATTTGCCTTTAGGTACATATATAGATTGATTTTCTAACGCCTGTGTCTTTCTCCAACTAGGTTTTTGATAAGATTTTCCTTTAGGATTATAACCTAGTCCTCTCCTTCCAATTTGATGATAAGAATAATTTACAATTTTATCAAGGGTATCATTGTTATTCAAACTACTAATTTTTTATTGTAGCTTGACAATCTCATCCATTCTCTTATTGATGTCTAGCTTTGCTTGATCTAGATTAGATAATAAGGAATGTCTTTCTTTCACAATAACATCATAATCTAGATGTGTACACAAAACATGTTGTTTTTGAAGATCATTTATTTGAGTTTGCAAGTTTAACTTTTCTAGGGAAAGAAAATTGCAATTTGCTTCAACAGATTTCAGTTTAATATCATGGTCTTCGATTACCTTTTTAAGATCCTCATTTTCAGATGTGAGAGCAAGAAGTTTAGCATGTAACTCATCATTTGCCTTATTAGATTTCTTTAATTTCTCCTTGCACTCAATATACTTATTATGTGTCTCTTCAAGACTAGCAATTAACTCTTCTTTAGGTAGATCAAAAAGACTGACCTCTTCTTCTTCTTCACTTATTGTAGCAATTAGGCATTGTTTATGCACTTCTTCCTTCTTTGACCTCCAGGGACAGCTAGGTGTAGTGTTCCTTGTTCCCAAGCACCAATTGCAACTAGTTGAAGATTGGTCCATGCTTTTCTTTTGCTTGCGGTTGTAGACACCACCACCCTTCATTCTTCAAGACTTGATTAGAGCTCCTTGAAGCCTGCTCTGATACCAATTGAAAAACCACTAGAGGGGGGTGAATAGGGTTTTATGGATATTTTAAATTAATTTAACTCAAACAACCACAATTGAGATAATAAGAAGGAGACAAGGTGTTTAGATTGGTTCCAACCTTAGCAAATACTAAGGCAATCAATCCACTACCCGGTTGCTTACCCAACTGAGATTTTGAAAGTATTAAATTTTATTACCTCTCAAGGATTTTACATAAAATTACAATACTTTATACGCCCTTTGGACAGCCTTCACCTTGAAGTAGTTGCACCAACCTTGAAGCAGCCTTCTTGAAGTAACTTCAATCTCCCCCTTAAAGTAGCCTTCCTTTTGAAGTAGCTTCCCATTGCAACAACCTTCTAGAAGTAGTCCAAAGATCTCCTTCTTCACCAAGAAGATCAAGCCCTCTCCAATCCGCAGCCTCCAACCCTAGGAGTAGCAAGGAGAGTACAAATAATAAGAAAGAACAAGAAAGGAAATGGAAATTACAATTACCACTTTGAAGCACAAGGCTTGATTTTCCTATATCAAGCGTATTGATCTCCTAACCAATGAGTATTGAAGTGTAGGTTTAGTGGATAGGAGATGCTAGCCTATATGATACGAATTAGGAGAAAGGGAAATGAATAGCCAATGCTAGTGTTGCTCAATTTCTCAAAATAGATTGCCAATTCCAAGTATGTAAGCTCAAGTATTGCACAAGTGTGTATTGGGGTGTCCTAAGGCATGTCCTATTTATAGGAATGGCCTACAAGTGCTTAAGGACGTTCTAGACACTTTTTAGGGGGTTCTAAGTGCTTAACTAGCCATTAGGTACACATTAGTTGCTTTAGCAACGACTAGTTAATTAACTCTGCAAATTGCACACAGAACACTTCTCGGTCGAAGACTTGTCGACCGAGAGTCCATCTCAGTCAAGGACTTGTCGACCGAGGGACTGTCTGGAGCAAGTGTATATAACATTCTTCTTCAACTGCCAACTACCTTGTCTGTTGTGTCTAACGACTACCTGGGTCTTTCTCAATCGAAGAAGTTGTCGACTGAGAGTGTCTCGGTCGAGGAGTTTGTCGACCGAGATTAACCCTATTTCAATGTTTTAAACTATATTAAGTGTATGTATGAGTGTGCAGATGTGACACTATTGTGGGGGATGACATATCTAAGTGATATGATTGGTTAGGGAAGATCTAACGCTTGATTTACATGATATCTAAGTACTTGTACATTATATGCTTGTACAAGTTTTTACATTTGATTACATTCATGACTTAAAGTAATTTAGCATATAGATCTTCCAAGTATTTGTCATCCACCTTATTCCTGCAACACTCAAGTAGCACGTTAGATCCACAAGAATGAAATGTTTGTCATCATCGAAACAAAGGGATTATAATAATGTCCAATTTAGCCAACACTTTCTATAGATGGTTCAGTATCCAAAGCATGTCAGACATGGGCCGTTACTTGGGAGTGCCCATCCTCCATCACCGAGTCAACATTTCTTCACATTCATACATTATATCTACCCTCAAGCACCATATGATCCACTTAGAAGTTGTCACTTGTAGGACAAATAATACTAGAAAAGTCGATTTTGTAGGCCATACCAAGCTATTCTATGTAGTCCATTCCACTCTCCCCATCTCTCTCCGATGACAACAACAAACATGTTAAAAAAATTATCTGGTCTAGAAGAAGAGCGCATCATAAACTCTCTTTGGTTTCATGGAAAACCATTAATATTCCCAAAGAAGAAGGAAGTTTAAGGGTTAAAGAGGAATGCTCCCAGAATCAGGCTCATATTCTAAAAAAGGTATGGTTCTTTCTAAAAAATCAAAATGCTCTGTGGTTCCGTGTCATGCGTGCTAAATATATGCATAATGGGACTCCAATAAGGAAACCTTGCGCCTTAGTTTGTTCCTTCGTCTAAAAGAATATCTCAAACATTAAACAAGCATCAATGATCACCATTAACTTAGGTATCTCAACAAATGTTTGTACAAGCAAATGGCTCCATGGTTTGTGTATCCAGGACCTTGAGCTTAAATTTCTGCCACCCCGCTTGAACTTGAAGATCTCAGTGTAGCTTCTACGGGTATGGATGACGATACTTGGGATTGGTCCTTCATCCAAAGTTACCTTCCTCTATCCACATGGAGGCACATTCATCATATCTACTTGCTTGATTTGATGGCAGGTAGTGATACTTGGTAGTGGCCACTGACCCCATGGGGCGTCCTCACCACCAAGACTACATACCAATGGCTGCGAAAGGGCCTTCATAACTCTACAAGCAGAAATTGGATTGCTATACAAAAGTTGTCCATACCGTCAAGGTTCATGACCTTTGTCTGGATACTTCAGCATAGGGCGCTGCTCACAAATGTTGAAAAAGCCTGTTAGAATATCCCAGTTGATGTGATCTACCCTGTTTGTTCCAATAAATGTGAATCATTGATACATTGCTAGTGTGATTGTCTTATTAGTAAGAAAGTCTGGCTTGCACTAAATGTCAACCCCCAATTCTTTTTGCTATCCAAGGAAGCTTGGATCCTAGAACTTACTTCCTCTTTGTGTAAAGACTTGCACTCTCTTCTGCCCATCATAGCGTGTTGGGCCATCTGGCTTCACAAGATTTCATTCACAACCGGAAGAACCACCCAATAGATCAATGAATCTCATTCATCAAGGAAAAGGATAGAGCCGTTCTGGCACTTCCATAATCAGTTATCCATCACTCCATCACAACTGTAATATATGGAAGGCCACCTGCAATTCATGATATCATAATATTTGTGGATGCTTCTTTTATGTATGAATCCTCTCCTGCTGGGATTGGTGTTCATGTTGTTGATGGACAAAGTTTGTTCTTACTAGGTCACAACTCACCCAGCTACGCCAGTTCGATGTTGGAAGAAGAAATCCGAAGCATCATCAGTGCCTTGGAGCTTTGCAAAATCACGGGATGGCATTCTCCTACCATTTTGTCGGATGAAACTTTTGCAGTACACATTACTTCTGAGTTCATCCCAACATCAACCAATTTTTCCCCACACATGAGGCGTCTTCAAATGCTTTATGAAGATGTCAGCAAGCCGTATATCTCTCATATTCTTAGAACTCATAATAGTGTAGCAGATAATATAGCTTTTTTTCTGTTAACACTCACACTGCTTTTACCTTTAGTTCTAGTGTACCATCATGGCTTAACATGAGCGTTCATGTTTGCCTCTCTAAAATTTTCCATGTAGTAAAGAGTGGGATGAATAATATCTAATATCTATGTGGTCCAAAAAATAATTAGAGGATCAAGGTCCACGAACACGATCTCTAAGAGAGAAGATGAAACTCCAACTGAGATCAACTTTCGTCCACAAGATCACCTCTGAATGAGAAGAATGCCATGGTCAAAGGATGGTTGAAGAAAAGATGGTACCAACCCTAGGCCAAACAAGAAGAAGAAATAAGATAGCATTTTCTCACATAGGTGTCACCATGGTCAAACCACAGTCTCCAACATTTGTGAGGAGAATATCTTCAAGATAGACACCATGGTGGCATCATAGTCTCATGGAAAAGAAGGAGAAAGAGAGGTATGGTTCAATGATAAATGAAATCAAGGGTTCAAAACCACTTACAAAAAGAGAAGATCACCAAGAACCACCACCAAGGAGATAATCAAGCTCAAGATCACCATATGCAAGGATGATCATCCACCAAATCACTTCGATTAACTCTTCTTTGCTCCACAAATCTTCAAGAATGTGCACAAGAGAGTAGGAAAGAAGGAGGTACAAAAAGGATGATTGAATGAAGAGGAGATGGTTATATACACAAGGTTGGAGGAAGGTAAGGTGGGTATGATGTGTCAACACTTATAGGAATCAAAAGGACACTTGTATCCCAAGAAAACAGCCATTAAACCACTAAACACTTGCATGCATTGAAAGGTGATATAACCTAGGTAGGGTAGCAACCACTTTGGTCACTAATACCCTTGTTGCATTTGCAACCCCACAAGGCACAATGTAGTGACCGCTACACTAGGTCACAAAGGAAAAATGAGGTCGAAATACATCACTAAAGGGAAAACCTCATCGACCAAACCTCACCAGGGTAACCATGATCGAAGAAAGAAACAACTAGGGTAGGTGTTGTGGTTGCAATGCTCATCCAAGAGTGGTGTTGTGGTGCCTACACACACAAACCCTGGCAAGGTTAACACTCAACAACAAGGCAACTCAAGCAAACCCTAATCTCACCATGTGATGCCATATAATCAACCATGGTCCAAGAAAGACACCCCATAGCATCATCTTCTATGTCATGATGTTAAGGCACAAGAAACACACTCTACATGTGACAAATTGCAAGATTAACCCTCAGCATGGGTAATTTGCAACTTGGTACAAAATAAGGAGACAAAGTTCAGACATTATCCAAACATAACCAAACTGAAAACACTAGATTGTCACATGTTATAAAGCACTCAAGAGATTATATTAAGGTTTAAGCATCTTATTAGGTAAAGAAACCACAACCAAGCACTAAGCTAGGTCAGGGGCCCTACAAATATAATATAAGAGAATGACAATAATTAATCTTCAAAAAATCATGAGATATATCTCATGCAAGAGTAGTGATGATACATTGTAATCTATAATATTCCAGTGAACAATTAGAGAAAGTATATTATAAGTAAAAGATGATGAAATTATAATAGAAAATCAGTTACATGTGCATCTTAAATGAGGAATAAACATTCAAATTAGTAAAGAAAAAACAACTAAATAGGATTAGTTGCAAATGGAGCCTACATCTTAGGTTGTATGGGACATGTAAACTCAAGCCATGTCCACAAAAGCTTGACCCAAGATGCCAACAAGTTTGAATGAGGTGAACTTGTAAATGAATATAAAGAATATGAAGTAACAACTAATAAGAAATTAAAAGCACATGAGATGCAATTTAGAAATGTAAGTGAAAAGTATGGGGATGATTTAAAAAAGAGAACGATATATGAATTTGAAATATAAGAGATGCAAGCTAAACAAAATTTAGGAATGAAAAGAAGTCTATATTAAGTTTTGGGTACTTGAATACTCATAGACAAACATATCTTCATAAATTAGTGAATGAGTAAGGATAAATATGAATAGACATTTAATAATGGATTAGAAATAAATCACGAAAACATGTTATTTTTAGTGATGCCCAAACTTTTCCTAAAATATAGCTTGTGAAAGGTGTTCCAAGAAAAGTAGGTTTTATATTTTTTTATTGTGTATGAATATATAATAATGAAGTGGAAGAGATAGTTGGTATGATCCTTATTTCTCAAATGTCAAGCCTTTTCAACTTAGTGGTAGAATTTTAATGATACTAATCCTGCGGCTTATCGTGGCTTCAAGATTATTATACCACAATAACAAAGTAGATTATTTTGATTTTGAGTTGTGTTAAAAAAATAATCGTAGATAAATAATTTTATTTTGGTCTAGTGGATTTCCCAAGTTTGGGCACCAAGGTGCAGCTTGTGGAGCAATCCTTGTGCTTAAACCCTAATTTTGGTGTAAAGTGCAATTTACCCAAAATATGGGGTGCAACTTGTGCTATACACTTTCTAGAATATCGTTTATGACTCTTGACATCATTTATAGAAGAAATTATGAGAGGGGCACTTTTATTAAATAATTGGATAAGAAGGATGATCTTTGTAGTGAAAACACCTAGTATGAGTAACAGGACCCTTCATATATATATATATACCTTAGTGCGCATATTGGTTTTCTTTACCCTTAGATCTTGAGTTTTGATGGGCTTTGATTAAGTTTTGATAGCTTGTACGTGCCTTAGAATTGGGAGGGACTTGGATGAGAATTACATGCTTTAGAGGTCCTTATGGTGAAAATCAGCCTAAGCCATATAAGCGCCTTTCTTTCCAAACCAAGCAAACGTTTTCCTTCACTTCCTCACTTCTTATCTCTCTCAACTGTCCAAAGAAAAGCTCAGGAGCTCAAGGGGACGACCAACATGTTCTATGTAAGAGAACACCACCTTCTAGCTTGGATTCATGGAGGAAATCGTATTACAAGGTTGAATTGCTAGTTTTCTTACTTAGGTTCCTTGTTCTAGCCGACCATCCCCATCTTTTTCTTTAATAATTGACCTTGGCCGACTGAAAAGAGGTTGAGGATGATGGGCGTGGATCCCTTGGTCAACCCTATGAAATGGTCTTGGGGTCATTTTGATCCAAACGATCTTGCAGGATCGTTTGAGATCAAACGGGTTGAACTCGTTTGACCTTAAACGAGTTGCACCCGTTTGGACCAAAAGGGTCCAAGGTCGTTTCATAAAGTGACCTAGGGATCCACGCCCATCATCCTCAACCTCTGTTCAGGTCGGCCAAGGTCAATTCTTCAAGAAAAAGATGGGGATGGTCGGCTAGAACAAGGAACCTAAGTAAGAAAACTAGCAATTCAACCTTGTAATACGATTTCCTCCATGAATCCAAGCTAGAAGGTGGTGTTCTCTTACCTAGAATAGGTTGGTCGTCCCCTTGAGCTCCTAAGCTTTTCTTTGGATGGTTGAGAAAGATAAGAAGTGAGGAAGTGAAGGAAAACGTTTGCTTGGTTTGGAAAGAAAGGTGCTTATATAGCTTAGGCTGATTTTCACCATAAGGACCTCTAAAGCATGTAATTCTCATCCAAGTCCCTCCTTATTTCTAAGGCACGTACAAGATATCAAAACTTAATCAAATCCCATCAAAATTCAAGATCTAAGGGTAAAGAAAACCAATATGCACACTAAGGTATATATATATATATATATATGAAGGGTCCTCTTACTCATACTAGGTGTTTTCACTACAAAGATCATCCTTCTTATCCAATTATTTAATAGAAGTGCCCCTCTCATCCTTTCTTCTCTAAATGATGTCAAGAATCATAAAAGATATTCTAGAAAGTGTATAGCACAAGTTTCACCCCATATTTTGGGTAAATTGCACTTTACACCAAAATTAGGGTTTAAGCACATGGATTGCTCCACAAGCTGCACCTTGGTGCCCAAACTTGGGAAATCCATCATACCCCATCATATTCCTTCATATGATGTCTCTTTATTAGAGGAACATATTAACCTGTGTAATTTTCAAGTTAACCCCTCTAGTTGAGTAATTTGCACATAGGTCCATGTATTACCAAACAATACTACAATCATTGTTTAAAAAGGACAGAAATGAAAATGCATGTTCCTTAGGAACTTAATTACATGCCAAAAGATAATCACAAGGATTTAATTACATTTCTTAGGCAAAACACCTACGATTAATTCATAACCCAGGTCAGGGATGTTACAAATTATCCACCCCTTACACGCATTTCGTCCTCGAAATCGATAAAACGTATTAAGAGAAAAGAGTAGGATATTTCCTTCTCATTTCTTCCTCTAGTTCCCAAGTGGCTTCTTCAACACCACGGTGATTCCAGAGAACTTTTACAAGACTTATCTCTTTCTTCTTTAGCTTTTTAATTTTGTTATCAAGGATTGACACCGGTCCTTCCTCATAAGTTATATCTTCATTCAATTCTACTTCCATAGGTTGTAGAACTGACTCGGTATCGGGATGACATTTCCTTAGCATAGAAATGTGAAACACAGGGTGTAGTTTTTGTAATTCTGGTGGTAACTCTAGTCTATAGCCTACCTTTCCAACCCGTTCAATGATCGGATAAGGCCCTATAAATCTAGGAGCTAACTTCCCTTTCCTTCCAAAGCGAAGGACTCCTTTCCAAGGCGAGACCTTGAGATACACTCTGTCTCCAACCTAGAACTACAACGGTCTACGACGCTTGTCAGCATAAGATTTTTGCCTATCTTGTGCAGTCTTAATATGTTGTTGTATTATTTTAATCTTTTCCGTAGTCTGCTGCACAAGATCAGGACCTAACAATTGATGTTCACCAGTCTCATACCAGCATAAGGGTGATCTACAACGTCTGCCATACAAGGCTTCATAAGGTGCCATATCAATACTATGTTGATAGCTATTGTTATAGGCAAACTCTATCAAGCTTAGGTGGCGATCCCAACTCCCTGTGAACTGGAGAACACATGCTCTCAACAGATCTTCTAAGGTCTGTATAGTCCTTTCTGACTGTCCATCCGTATGTGGATGAAAGGTTGTACTAAACCTTAACTGGGTGCCTAGTGCTCTATGTAGTTGTTCCCAAAAACGACTTGTGAACTGAGGACCTCTGTCAGAAACTATGGTGACAGGAACTCCGTGCAAACGCACTATTCTGGAACATATAACTGGGATGACCTTTCAGCAGAATCGGTTGTTTTGACAGGTAAGAAATGCGTTGTCTTAGTCAACCTATCAACAATTACCCAAATGGAATCATGTCCTTTGTTTGTTCTAGGTAGACCAACAACAAAGTCCATGGTTACATGATCCCACTTCCACTGTGGTATGGGTAAAGGATACCTTGTTTTATGTAAGCTCTAATGACACGATAGTGGTGAATTGGTTTATGTTAATCAATAGGGACTTAAACCAACCCTATCTAGAATAATGTAATCACCTTTCATTAGGAAGGAGAGAGAGAAAGTACCATTTATGGTTAAAACTCAAATAAAATACCTTCAATATACATGAATATGCAGGATTAGGTAATGATCCACCTATGAGAGATCATGAAAACCCTAATTAAGATAATTGATGATTAGCCTATTGGAAACCCTAATTGAGTTAGACTTAACCCTAATTGGCTTTCAATTAAGGGTCAAATTGGAGTCCAATTGATTGAGGCTCATCCTAATTGACTCAATCTATAAGTGGTGGGCCCATAACCCACAGGTCCCAGGATCGAAATCTGGCTCTGATACCACTAATTGTGGGCTCTGATCTTCAAAACACACGATAAACATAGCGGAAGCAATTCGATTAACAGCGGAATATGAAAATCACGAGAAATAAAAACTTTTCAAAAATGAGATCTTAAAAACCTGAAACTCCTTTTATAAAAGTAAGATGAACTATTTACATCTCTGATAAATCACTTCTCGAGTGATTATATACGTCATGATACAAAGTCTCAAGATTTCAAAATTCTCATATCAACAAACTCCTAGGCCCTGAGTGTACAGAGACGACATAAGACTATTCTGACTACAAGACTAAACAGCACTGTGTTTCCACCTGAAGTCACTGTTGCTCCTGAATTTGCTGTTGTTGCTGCTGTCCACCTGCAGATCGGTTCCTTCGACCTCGACGTCCACCTAAAGGTAGAAATCTACGAGGTGAGACAATTTTAAATAATTGTCCCAGCGAGAGTTATAACTCTCCGCCAGAAACTTTGTTAAAGCAATCAAAGGGATATCATGAGAAGGTAATTTAGGTTACTCACAACAGGCTTGACAACAAATACTCCTCTTTATTTAAGGAATATGAAGAACACGTATACTAATGCTTGCACATGATATTAAAAACAAACAATGTAATATCAATCAATGTTCCTCGTAGTTCAACCTAAGCAGTTATGCTACGCGGTTGATTATGTTTTACAAACATCATTATGCCCTGCGGAGATGAGGTATACCGCTCATGCTCCAACCGATCACTGGTAAGTCACATCGGTATCATACTAGGTCATCGAAAGAGCAAGATTCTCATGACCTTCAACTACCTCAGTCAGAATGAGGATAAACATGCAGGACATCTAGTGTCCCTTCTAATATAGCTTACCAGGGTATTCTGGTACTTCGCTATTAGAGTCACAGTGGCATTCTGCACTCTCTTCGCCATCGAAAGATTTCATGTTTATCTCTCATCGATGCGGTATAAAAGATTCCCTAGGAAGAATAGTGTTACATCATCCCGGTATAAACATATAGTGAAGGGTTGATGGATTAAGATACATTCACATCAACTCCTACACTAGGATGTAAGGATATACACATCCATATTCCCCCACATACTCTAAAGTATGTGATCCAGGAGTTCCCTTAGGAGAACCTGTTTCACCATCATTTAAAGTCTGACAATGATGGATCTATGATCAGGGCTCTACATGATATGATTAAACTTGGTTATTAGGTACATTTCAGTATTCTTTTAGCATCATACATGTTTCCAAACATTCAAGTACTAAACATGGCTATAACAGAAGAATACTAAATGTAACAGGTATTACTCATATCAGTTTTCAGATGGATGTCAGTTCTTAATCATCTTATCACTATAATTCAGGAACATAGGTGTTCACACCCTTATATCATCATAACACTTGCTATCAAATGTCATGTCAGCATCAAGTCATCTATTAGCTTGACCTCGATGTCATTCATGGCCCTTAAGGCATATCAGTTTCATATGATACCAATTGCATTTAGGCAGCATAGTTATTTCTGTTCATAAGCTATTGACATGCTTTCAATGAACATGATGTCATGATCCTTACCTGGATATGATTATTTTCTTATAGGAACTTGCATGATTAAATCAATTGATAATAATCAAAATTCATAATCAGATCAGCAGTCAATAAGACAGAATAACCCTTCAATTCAAAGGTTATACTTTTATGTCCTTACAAAGGGTAAGATTCCCTTGTTTACATCATTTAGGGTTATTCACCCCTTTCATTATGATTGGGAATAATAATTCTCATCTCATATCTTTGATAATACAATTCATGTTTAAAGGAATAACATGAGTTTAGGGTTTATTGTTCACTTCTACATATTACCATGAACTAGGGTTTACTATTCACATTACTCATAGCATCATCATGAATGAGAAACATCATCATTATTGATACTTTCAAATTAGGTTAAGACTCATCAATTATCTTAATTAGGGTTTTCATGATCTCTCATAAGTGGATCATACCCTAATCCTGCATATTCATGTATATTGAAGGTATTTTATTTGAGTTTTAACCATAAATGGTACTTTCTCTCTCTCCTTCCTAATGAAAGGTGATTACATTATTCTAGATAGGGTTGGTTTAAGTCCTAGTTGATTAACATAAACCAATTCACCACTATCGTGTCATTAGAGCTTACATAAAACAAGGTATCCTTTAATTGAACCCATTTAGGTTGAAACGAATGTAACCCATTTGGATTGAAACAAGTGTGACCCATTTCAGTTGAAACGAGTGTGAACCCGTTTGGATTGAAACGAGTGTGACCCATTTCAGTTGAAACGAGTGTGAACCCGTTTGGATTGAAACGAGTGTGACCCATTTCAGTTGAAACGAGTGTGAACCCGTTTGGATTGAAACGAGTGTGACCCATTTAAATTGAAACGAGTGTGAACCTGTTTGGATTGAAACGAGTGTGACCCATTTCAGTTGAAACGAGTGTGAACCCGTTTGGATTGAAACGAGTGTGAACTCACTTGGTTCCAAACCGCATGGACATAAAAGGTGACACATAGGTTATGTTTGAATAGGGTTTCCTATGTTGAAGCCTTTAATTCACCAAAGCCATGTTAACCACTTACAGATTGAGTCAATTAGGATGAGCCTCAATCAATTGGACTCCAATTTGACCCTTAATTGAAAGCCAATTAGGGTTAAGTCTAACTCAATTAGGGTTTCCAATCGGCTAATCATCAATTCTCAACAATGTGAAACAAATTGTAATTGAACCCATCAATTGAACTCCAATTGGGCCCAAACTTGGCCCAAACGGTCTTGAGATCGTTTGGATGACCTCCAAACGGTCTTGAGACCGTTTTCCCAAAGTTTGACCAAAATCTAAGTTGATTTGATTAGGATTGAACCCTAATTAGGTCTAAAATCAGCACTTTTATCAATTCTTCAACCTATTGAAATTGGACCTACAATGGATCAATTTTCCTTAACCCTAGACCTCCAAACGGTCTTGGGGTGTCACTAAACGAGTGTGAGACCGTTTGGGTGAACTCCAAATGGGTTAGAACCCGTTTGGATCCTCCAACCCACAACTCAACAAAATCTATAATTAAAAAATCAGCAATTTCAACCCGATTAGGGTTAGGGTGTTGAAGTGCCTTCAACTCTCAATTGGTTAGGAATTAGATTATAATTCTTTGTAGGAAAGAATTTCAATACATTATAAACAGATACTCAAACGGTTGTACCTTGGTCAACCCTATGAAATGGTCTTGGGGTCGTTTTGATCCAAACGATCATGCAGGATCGTTTGAGATCAAACGGGTTGAACCCGTTTGACCTTAAACGAGTTGCACCCGTTTGGACCAAAAGGGTCCAAGGTCGTTTCATAAAGTGACCTAGGGATCCACGCCCATCATCCTCAACCTCTGTTCAGGTTGGTTCCTCCACCGTTTTGCTTGCAAAAGAGCAAGGAAGAAGGGAGGTAGAAGAAGAACTAATTATTAAAAAAACAAGAACAAAGATATGCATAACAAAGCTAAGAGTTAGAGTTATAAAACCCGCCTCAAACGTGGTTCCTAGAGCTTCCAAGCTTCCAAGCTTCAATCCTTTAATGGCGTCTTGAGCTCCACAGGTCGGCCAAGGTCAATTCTTCAAGAAAAAGATGGGGATGGTCGGCTAGAACAAGGAACCTAAGTAAGAAAACTAGCAATTCAACCTTGTAGTACGATTTCCTCCATGAATCCAAGCTAGAAGGTGGTGTTCTATTACCTAGAACAGGTTGGTCGTCCCCTTGAGCTCCTGAGCTTTGCTTTGGCCGGTTGAGAAAGATAAGAAGGGAGGAAGTGAATGAAAACGTTTGCTTGGTTTGGAAAGAAAGGTGCTTATATAGCTTAGGCTGATTTTCACCATTAGGACCTCTAAAGCATGTAATTCTCATCCAAGTCCCTCCTTATTTCTAAGGCACGTACAAGATATCAAAACATAATCAAATCCCATCAAAACACAAGATCTAAGGGTAAAGAAAACCAATATGCACACTAAGGTATATATATATATGAAGGGTCCTCTTACTCATATTAGGAGTTTTCACTACAAAGATCATCCTTCTTATCCAATTATTTAATAGAAGTGCCCCTCTCATCCTTTCTTCTCTAAATGATGTCAAGAGTCATAAAAGATATTATAGAAAGTGTATTGCACAAGTTGCACCCCATATTTTGGGTAAATTGCACTTTACACTAAAATTAGGGTTTAAGCACAAGGATTGCTCCACAAGCTGCACCTTGGTGCCCAAACTTGGGAAATCCATCATACCTCATCATATTCCTTCATATGATGTCTCCTTATTTGAGGAACATCTTAACCTGTGTAATTTGCAAGTTAACCCCTCTAATTGGGTAATTTGCACATAGGTCCCTGTATTACCAAACAATACTACAATCATTGTTTAAAAAGGACAGAAATGAAAATGTCTGTTCCTTAGGAATTTAATTACATGTCAAAAGATAATCACAAGGATTTAATTACATTTCTTAGGCAAAACACCTAGGCTTAATTCATAACCCAGGTCAGGGATGTTACAAATTTACCTCGACGTCCACCTAAAGGTAGAAATCTACAGGGTGAGACGATTTTAAATAATTGTCCCAGCGAGAGTTATAACTCTCTGCCAAAAACTTTGTTAAAGAAATCAAAGGGATATCATGAGCAGGTAATTTAGGTTACTCACAGCAGGCTTGACAACAAATACTCATCTTTATTTAAGGAATATGAAGAACACGTATACTAATGCCTGAACATGATATTAAAAACAAACAATGTAATATCAATCAATGTTCCTCGTAGTTCAACCTAAGCAGTTATGCTACGCGGTTGATTATGTTTTACAAACATCATTATGCCCTGCGGAGATGAGGTATACCGCTCATGCTCCAACCGATCACTAGTAAGTCACATCGGTATCATACTAGGTCATTGAAAGAGCCGGATTCTCATGACCTTCAACTACCTCAGTCAGAATGAGGATAAACATGAAGGACATCTAGTGTCCCTGCTAATATAGCTTACCAGGGTATTCTGGTACTTCACTATTACAGTCACAGTGGCATTCTACACTCTCCTCGCCATCAAAAGATTTCATGTTTATCTCTCATCGATGCGGTATAAAAGATTCCCTAGGAAGAATAGTGTTACATCATCCCAGTATAAACATATAGTGAAGGGTTGATGGATTAAGATACATCCACATCAACTCCTACACTAGGATGTAAGGATATACACATCCATATTCCCCCACATACTCTAAAGTATGTGATCCAGGAGTTCCCTTAGTAAAAACCTGTTTCACCATCATTTAAAGTCTGACAATGATGGATCTATGATCAGGGCTCTACATGATATGATTAAACTTGGTTATTAGGTACATTTCAGTATTCTTTTAGCATCATACATGTTTCCAAACATTCAAGTACTAAACATGGCTATAACAGAAGAATACTAAATGTAACAGGTATTACTCATATCAGTTATCAGATGGATGTCAGTTCTTAATCATCTTATCACTATAATTCAGGAACATAGGTGTTCACACCCTTATATCATCATAACACTTGCTATCAAATGTCATGTCAGCATCAAGTCATCTATTAGCATGACCTCGATGTCATTCATGGCCCTTAAGGCATATATCAGTTTCATATGATACAAATTGCATTTAGGCAACATAGTTATTTCTGTTCATAAGCTATTGACATGCTTTCAATGAACATGATGTCATGATCCTTACCTGGATATGATTATTTTCTTATAGGAACCTGCATGATTAAATCAATTGATAATAATCAAAATTCATAATCAGATCAGCAGTCAATAAGACAGAATTAACCCTTCAATTCAAAGGTTATACTTTTATGTCCTTACAAAGGGTAAGATTCCCTTGTTTACATCATTTAGGGTTATTCACCCCTTTCATTATGATTGGGAATAATAATTCCTCATCTCATATCTTTGATAATACAATTCATGTTTAAAGGAATAACATGAGTTTAGGGTTTATTGTTCACTTCTACATATTACCATGAACTAGAGTTTACTATTCACATTACTCATAGCATCATCATGAATGAGAAACATCATCATTATTGATACTTTCAAATTAGGTTAAGACTCATCAATTATCTTAATTAGGGTTTTCATGATCTCTCATAAGTGGATCATACCCTAATCCTGCATATTCATGTATATTGAAGGTATTTTATTTGAGTTTTAACCATAAATGGTACTTTCTCACTCTCCTTCCTAATGAAAGGTGATTACATTACTATAGATAGGGTTGGTTTAAGTCCTTGTTGACTAACATAAACCAATTCACCACTATCGTGTCATTAGAGCTTACATAAAACAAGGTATCCTTTAATTGAACCCATTTAGGTTGAAACGAATGTAACCCATTTGGATTGAAACGAGTGTGACTCATTTCAGTTGAAACGAGTGTGAACCTGTTTGGATTGAAATGAGTGTGACCCATTTCAGTTGAAACGAATGTAACCCATTTGGATTGAAATGAGTGTGACTCATTTCAGTTGAAACGAGTGTGAACCTGTTTGGATTGAAATGAGTGTGACCCATTTCAGTTGAAACGAGTGTGAACCCGTTTGGATTGAAACGAGTGTGACCCATTTCAGTTGAAACGAGTGTGAACCCATTTGGATTGAAACGAGTGTGACCGATTTCATTTGAAACGAGTGTGAACCTGTTTGGATTTAAACGAGTGTGACCCATTTCAGTTGAAATGAGTGTGAACCTGTTTGGATTGAAACGAGTGTGAACTCACTTGGGTCCAAACCGCATAAACATAAAAGGTGACACATAGGTTATGTTTGAATAGGATTTCCTATGTTGAAGCCTTTAATTGGCCAAAGCCATGTTAACCACTTACAGATTGAGTCAATTAGGATGAGCCTCTATCAATTGTACTCCAATTTGACCCTTAATTGAAAGCCAATTAGGGTTAAGTCTAACTCAATTAGGGTTTCCAATCGGCTAATCATCAATTCTCAACAATGTGATACAAATTGTAATTGAACCCATCAATTGAATTCCAATTGGGCCCAAACTTGGCCCAAACGATCTTGAGATCGTTTGGATGACCTCCAAAAGGTCTTGAGACCGTTTGCCCAAAGTTTGACCAAAATCTAAGTTGATTTGATTAGGATTGAACCCTAATTAGGTCTAAAATCAGCACTTTTATCAATTCTTCAACCTATTGAAATTAGAGATACAATGGATCAATTTTCCTTAACCCTAGACCTCCAAACGGTCTTGGGGTGTCACTAAACGAGTGTGAGACCGTTTGGGTGAACCCCAAACGGGTTTGAACCCGTTTGGATCCTCCAACCCACAACTCAACAAGATCTATAATTAAAAATCAGCAATTTCAACCCGATTCGGGTTAGGGTGTTGAAGTGCCTTCAACTCTCAATTGGTTAGGAATTAGATTATAATTCTTTGTAGGAAAGAAATTCAATACATTATGAACAGACCCTCAAATGGTCGTACCTTGGTCAACCCTATGAAATGGTCTTGGGGTCGTTTTGATCCAAACGATCTTGCAGGATCGTTTGAGATCAAACGGGTTGAACCCGTTTGACCTTAAACGAGTTGCACCCGTTTGGACCAAAAGGGTCCAAGGTCGTTTCATAAAGTGACCTAGGGATCCACGCCCATCATCCTAAACCTCTGTTCAGGTTGGTTCCTCCACCGTTTTGCTTGCAAAAGAGCAAGGAAAAAGGGAGGTAGAAGAAGAACTAATTATAAAAAAAACAAGAACAAAGATATGCATAACAAAGCTAAGAGTTAGAGTTATAAAACCTGCCTCAAACGTGATTCCTAGAGCTTCCAAGCTTCCAAGCTTCAAGCCTTTAATGGCGTATTGAGCTCCACAGGTCGGCCAAGGTCAATTCTTCAAGAAAAAGATGGGGATGGTCGGCTAGAACAAGGAACCTAAGTAAGAAAACTAGCAATTCAACCTTGTAATACGATTTCCTCCATGAATCCAAGCTAGAAGGTGGTGTTCTCTTACCTAGAACAGGTTGGTCGTCCCCTTGAGCTCCTGAGCTTTGCTTTGTCCGGTTGAGAAAGATAAGAAGTGAGGAAGTGAAGGAAAACGTTTGCTTGGTTTGGAAAGAAAGGTGCTTATATAGCTTAGACTGATTTTCACCATAAGGACCTCTAAAGCATGTAATTCTTATCCAAGTCCCTCCTTATTTCTAAGGCACGTACAAGCTATCAAAACTTAATCAAAGCCCATCAAAACGCAAGATCTAAGGGTAAAGAAAACCAATATGCACACTAAGGTATATATATATATATATATATATATATGAAGGGTCCTCTTACGCATACTAGGTGTTTTCACTACAAAGATCATCCTTCTTATCCAATTATTTATTAGAAGTTCCCCTCTCATCCTTTCTTCTCTAAATGATGTCAAGAGTCATAAAAGATATTCTAGAAAGTGTATAGCACAAGTTGCACCCCATATTTTGGGTAAATTGCACTTTACACCAAAATTAGGGTTTAAGCACAAGGATTGCTCCACAAGCTGCACCTTGGTGCCCAAACTTGGGAAATCCATCATACCCCATCATATTCCTTCATATGATGTCTCTTTATTGGAGGAACATCTTAACCTGTGTAATTTTCAAGTTAACCCCTCTAATTGGGTAATTTGCACATAGGTCCCTGTATTACCAAACAATACTATAATCATTGTTTAAAAAGGACAGAAATGAAAATGTATGTTCCTTAGGAACTTAATTACATGCCAAAAGATAATCACAAGGATTTAATTACATTTCTTAGGCAAAACACCTAGGGTTAATTCATAACCCAGGTCAGGGATGTTACAAATTATCCACCCCTTACAAGGATTTCGTCCTCGAAATCGATAAAACGTATTAAGAGAAAAAAGTAGGATATTTCCTTCTCATTTCTTCCTCTAGTTCCCAAGTGGCTTCTTCAACACCACGGTGATTCCAGAGAACTTTTACAAGACTTATCTCTTTCTTCTTTAGCTTTTTAACTCTGTTATCAAGGATTAACACTGGTCCTTCCTCATAAGTTATATCTTCATTCAATTCTACTTCCTTAGGTTGTAGAACTGACTCGGTATCGGGATGACATTTCCTTAACATAGAAATGTGAAACACAGGGTGTAGTTTTTGTAATTCTGGTGGTAACTCTAGTCTATAGGCTACCTTTCCAACCCGTTCAATGATTGGATAAGGCCCTATAAATCTAGGAGCTAACTTCCCTTTCCTTCCAAAGCGAAGGACTCCTTTCCAAGGCGAGCCCTTGAGATACACTCTGTCTCCAACTTGGAACTCCAACGGTCTATGACGCTTGTCAGCATAAGATTTTTGCCTATCTTGTGCAGTCTTAATATGTTGTTGTATTATTTTAATCTTTTCCGTAGTCTGCTGCACAAGATCAGGACCTAACAATTGATGTTCACCAGTATCATTCCAGCATAAGGGTGATCTACAATGTCTGCCATACAAGGCTTCATATGATACCACTAATTGTGGGCTCTGATCTTCAAAACACAAGATAAACATAGCGGAAGCGATTCGATTAACAGCGGAATATTAAAATCACGAGAAATTAAAACTTTTCAAAAACGAGATCTTAAAAACCTGAAACTCCTTTTATAAAAGTAAGATGAACTATTTACATCTATGATATATCACTTCTCGAGTGATTATATACGTCATGATACAAAGTCTCAAGATTTCAAAATTCTCAGATCAACAAACTCCTAGGACCTGAGTGTACATAGACGACATAAGACTATTCTGACTACAAGACTAAACATCACAGTGTTTCCACCTAAAGTCACTGCTGCTCCTGAATTTGCTGTTGTTGCTGCTTTCCACCTACAGATTGGTTCCTTCGACCTCGACGTCCACCTAAAGGTAGAAATCTACGGGGTGAGACAATTTTAAATAATTGTCCCAGCGAGAGTTATAACTCTCCACCAGAAACTTTGTTAAAGCAATCAAAGGGATATCACGAGCAGGTAATTTAGTTACTCACAGCAGGCTTGACCACAAATACTCATCTTTATTTAAGGAATATGAAGAACATGTATACTAATGCTTGAACATGATATTAAAAACAAATAATGTAATATCAATCAATGTGCCTCGTAGTTCAACCTAAGCAGTTATGCTACACGATTGATTATGTTTTACAAACATCATTATGCCCTGTGGAGATGAGGTATACTGCTCATGCTCCAACCGATCACTAGTAAGTCACATCGGTATCATACTAGGTCATCGAAAGAGCCGGATTCTCATGACCTTCAACTACCTCAGTCAGAATGAGGATAAACATGCAGGACATATAGTGTCCCTGCTAATATAGCTTACCAGGGTATTCTGGTACTTCGCTATTAGAGTCACAGTGGCATTCTGCAATCTCTTCGCCATCGAAAGATTTCATGTTTATCTCTCATCGATGCGGTATAAAAGATTGCCGAGGAAGAATAGTGTTACATCATCCCGGTATAAACATATAGTGAAGGGTTGATGAATTAAGATACATCCACATCAACTCCTACACTAGGATGTAAGGATATACACATCCATATTCCCCCACATACTCTAAAGTATGTGATCCAGGAGTTCCCTTAGGAAAACCTGTTTCACCATCATTTAAAGTCTGATAATGATGGATCTATGATCAAGGCTCTACATGATATGATTAAACTTGGTTATTAGGTACATTTCAGTATTCTTTTAGAATCATACATATTTCCAAACATTTAAGTACTAAACATGGCTAAAACAGAAGAATACTAAATGTAACAGGTATTACTCATATCAGTTATCAGATGGATGTCAGTTCTTAATCATCTTATCACTATAATTCAGGAACATAGGTATTCACACCCTTATATCATCATAACACTTGCTATCAAATGTCATGTCAGTATCAAGTCATCTATTAGCATGACCTCGATGTCATTCATGGCCCTTAAGGCATATCAGTTTCATATGATACCAATTGCATTTAGGCAACATAGTTATTTCTGTTCATAAGCTATTGACATGCTTTCAATGAACATGATGTCATGATCCTTACCTGGATATGATTATTTTCTTATAGGAACCTTCATGATTAAATCAATTGATAATAATCAAAATTCATAATCAGATCAGCAGTCAATAAGACATAATTAACCCTTCAATTCAAACGTTATACTTTTATGTCCTTACAAAGGGTAAGATTCCCTTGTTTACATCATTTAGGGTTATTCACCCCTTTCATTATGATTGGGAATAATAATTCCTCATCTCATATCTTTGATAATACAATTCATGTTTAAAGGAATAACATGAGTTTAGGGTTTATTGTTCACTTCTACATATTACCATGAACTAGGGTTTACTATTCACATTACTCATAGCATCAACATGAATGAGATCGAGGTCATGCTAATAGATGACTTGATGCTGACATGAAATTTGATAGCAAGTGTTATGATGATATAAGGGTGTGAACACCTATGTTCCTGAATTATAGTGATAAGATGATTAAGAACTGACATCCATCTGATAACTAATATGAGTAATACCTGTTAAATTTAGTATTCTTCTATTATAGCCATGTTTAGTACTTGAATGTTTGGAAACATGTATGATGCTAAAAGAATACTGAAATGTACCTAATAACCAAGTTTAATCATATCATGTAGAGCCCTGATCATAGATCCATCATTGTCAGACTTTAAATGATGGTGAAACAGGTTTTCCTAAGGGAACTCCTGGATCACATACTTTAGAGTATGTGGGGGAATATGGATGTGTATATCCTTACATCCTAGTGTAGGAGTTGATGTGGATGTATCTTAATCCATCAACCCTTCACTATATGTTTATACCAGGATGATGTAACACTATTCTTCCTAGGGAATCTTTTATACCGCATCAATGAGAGATAAACATGAAATCTTTCGATGGCGAAGAGAGTGCAGAATGCCACTGTGACTCTAATAGCGAAGTACCAGAATACCCTGGTAAGCTATATTAGCAGGGACACTAGATGTCCTGCATGTTTATCCTCATTCTGACTAAGGTAGTTGAAGGTCATGAGAATCCGTCTCTTTCGATGACCTAGTATGATACCGATGCGACTTACTAGTGATCAGTTGGAGCATGAGCGGTATACCTCATCTTCGCAGGGCATAATGATGTTTGTAAAACATAATCAACCGCGTAGCATAACTGCTTAGGTTGAACTACGAGGAACATTGATTGATATTACATTATTTGTTTTTAATATCATGTTCAAGCATTAGTATACGTGTTCTCCATATTCCTTAAATAAAGATGAGTATTTGTTGTCAAGCCTGTTGTGAGTAACCTAAATTACCTGCTCATGATATCCCTTTGATTGCTTTAACAAAGTTTCTGGCGGAGAGTTATAACTCTCGCTGGGACAATTATTTAAAATTGTCTCACCCCGTAGATTTCTACCTTTAGGTGGACGTCGAGGTCGAAGGAACTGATCTGCAGGTGGACAGCAGCAACCGCAGCAAATTCAGGAGCAGCAGTAACTTCAGGTGGAAACACTGTGTTGTTTAGTCTTGTAGTCAGAATAGTCTTATGTCGTCTCTATACACTCAGGTCCTAGGAGTTTGTTGATCTGAGAATTTTGAAATCTTGAGACTTTGTATCATGACGTATATAATCACTCGAGAAGTGATTTATTAGAGATGTAAACAGTTCATCTTAATTTTATAAAAGGAGTTTCAGGTTTTTAAGATCTCGTTTTCGAAAAGTTTTAATTTCTCGTGATTTTCGTATTCCGCTGTTAATCGAATCGCTTCCGCTATGTTTATCTTGTGTTTTGAAGATCAGAGGCCACAATTAGTGGTATCAGAGCTTACATAAACCAAGGTATCCTTTAATTGAACCCATTTAGGTTGAAGCGAATGTAACCCATTTGGATTGAAACGAGTGTGACCCATTTCAGTTGAAACGAGTGTGAACCCGTTTGGATTGAAACGAGTCTGCCATACAAGGCTTCATAAGGTGCCATATCAATAATATGTTTGTTCTACAGAGACATAGGACTTAGAGTGTCAAGTCTATCCTTAGTACTTCTTTCTTATCTAATAGAGTCTTCTGCTCCTCAGGAGAAGAAGATAATTAAGGATGTTTGGACCACAGGAGGAGTATGAGGCCAAAAGTAGTGTTTTTGTGCCTCGAGAAGGTGCAAGGAACCTAGAAATAGAGCAACCTATACCTGAGCCACCTGTGGAGCCACCTCGGTTTGACCCAGCTGACATGGGAAACCCAGCTGTTCAAACTATGTTTGGGTAGTTTATGACTGCCATGACACATATCACCGACAGGATGTCCATGCCTGCACCTAGGTCACCTGTCCAGTCTGAGGGTCAAGGTATCGGTAAAACGTTCGAGCGACTTCGTCGGGTCGGAGCAACTGAATATTTTGGAACAGCTGACCCTACTGATGCTGATCTGTGGTTAACTGAGTTGGAGAAAGCTTTCAGAATCCTTAACATCCCCGAAGGTGAGAAGGTTAGACATGTTGTCTATCTTCTCAAAGGTAGTGCTGGTCACTGGTGGACCATGGAAGAGCAGAAGAGGCCTGGAATAGAGATCTCGTGGGAAGACTTTCGTCGGGAATTTGTCTGCAGATATTTTTCCAAAGACCTTCCTGGACGAGAAGATCTCTCAGTTTTATAGACTGAGACAGGGTATGATGAACATTAGCGAGTATGAGGCTAAGTTCATGGAGTTGTTGCGATTCTGTCCGCATATGGCTACCACAAATGAAGAAAGGATTAGGAGGTTTGAGAAGGGTTTGAATGCCGACATGACAACTCCCGTGTCTGCACTAGAAAATCGGGAGAGATTGTCTACCTTTGTTGAGTCAGTCCGAAGGATAGAGAGATCTGTAGTCGAGAAAAGACAAACCCAAAAGAGATATCCACAGTTCCAGGGATCTTCATCTAGAGACTTTAAGAAGCCTAGATTCTATGCACCTACACCTCCACCACCCAGATCGAGTTCTCAGACTCAGTGGTCCCCAAGTAGAGGTAGAGGACGAGGTTTACTGCCACGAGAGACTCACAGTTCAGCATCAATATCGGTCTTAGGACCGCCAAGACCACAACAACTGGAGAGAAGTTTCTATAACTATGGGAAGGTGGGACATCTGATGAAGGACTGTAGGTCTAGGCCTGTCAGTGTGACACAGCCTCTGAGGCAGGATCAACAGGGATCACAGAGAAGGCAGTCTCAAGGAGCAGCTAGAGGACGTGGGCAAGCGTCTCAGGCTGGATTGTCAACACCAACTCAACCTCAGGCGACAGCGAGGTTCTATGCTATGAACCCACCAGAAGCAGTAGTCAATCCACGCGTTGTGGTAGGTTAGATGGAACTTCTATATTCTGATATGTCTAAATCCTGTGTGGTATCTGTTTTGATTGACCCGGGTGCTACGCACTCCTTTTTCACTCGAAGAGTGATTCGTAACTGCAATATGACAGTTAGACATAGGGCAGATAGCTTGTTGCTTGAAACTCCGTTGAGAGGATCTGCTGTTTTGCAAGAGGTATGCTCTCCCTGCATCCTCTTCTTTTCTGATCATCGCATTCAAGTGGATCTTATACCACTTGATATGCAAGGATTTCATATAATCCTGGGGATGGATACCTTGGAAAGATATAGAGTTGTCTTGGGTTGTGAATCCAAGCAGGCTGTGTTTGCTGATAAGAGCAACACATGGATCTTTCAAGGAGAGAGAAAGATTCTACCCACATGTCTTGTGTCTGCCATGGTTGCTGATAAGCTGGTGAGGCAAGGATGTTATGCATTCTTGGCCCATGTGATAGATACCACCATGAAGAGTCCTAACCTTGCTGAAGTTCCTATAGTCAGGGAATTTGAAGATGTATTTCCTGAAGAACTTCCAGGTATGCCACCGCCTCATGAAATTGATTTTGAAATCAATTTGATTCCAGATACCCAACCTATACCAAAAACACCGTATAGGATGGCACCTGCTGAGATGGCAGAACTCAAGAAACAGCTTCAAGAGTTCCTTGAGAAAGGTTTTATCCGATCGAGTACTTCACCTTGGGGTGCTCCGGTTTTGTTTGTTAAAAAGAAAGATGGATCAATGTGATTATGCATCGATTATAGACAATTAAATAAAGTAACAATAAATAATAAGTACCCTTTGCCGAGGATTGATGATCTCTTTGACCAGTTGCGTGGTGCAACCGTCTTCTCTAAGATAGACTTGAGGTCTGGATATCATCAACTCCGTATTAAGGATAGTGACATATCCAAGTCTGCCTTCAGAACAAGGTATGGTCACTATGAGTTCACAATTATGTCGTTTGGACTAACTAATGCACCGACTACATTTATGGAACTTATGAATAGAATTTTCCGACCTTTCCTCGATCAGTGTGTGGTTATCTTTATAGATGACATCCTAATCTATAGTAGAGATACTCAGCAGCATGAACAGCATCTTCGTCAAGCTCTAACTTTGCTAAGAGAAGATAAGCTATACGCTAAGTTTAGCAAGTGTGAGTTTTGGTTGCCAGAAGTATCTTTCCTTGGTCATGTGGTATCTGCCTCGGGTATTCGTGTTGACCCTAAAAAGGTAGAATCTGTTCTACAGTGGGAACAATCGAAAACACCGACGGAGATTCAGAGTTTCCTAGGGTTAGTTGGCTACTACCGAAAACTCAGCTACGTCCTTCTTCATCCCAGGCCATCAATACATATCTTTCAAATTAGGTTAAGACTCATCAAAGATATTCTAGAAAGTGAGTTCACACTCGTTTCAATCCAAACGGGTTCACACTCATTTCAACTGAAATGGGTCACACTCGTTTCAATCCAAACGGGTTCACACTCGTTTCAACTGAAATGGGTCACACATAGGTTATGTTTGAATAGGGTTTCCTATGTTGAAGCCTTTAATTGGCCAATGCCATGTTAACCACTTACAGATTGAGTCAATTAGGATGAGCCTCAATCAATTGGACTCCAATTTGACCCTTAATTGAAAGCCAATTAGGGTTAAGTCTAACTCAATTAGGGTTTCCAATCGGCTAATCATCAATTCTCAACAATGTGAAACAAATTGTAATTGAACCCATCAATTGAACTCCAATTGGGCCCAAACTTGGCCCAAACGGTCTTGAGATCGTTTGGATGACCTCCAAACGTCTTGAGACCTTTTTCCCAAAGTTTGACCAAACTCTAAGTTGATTTGATTAGTATTGAACCCTAATTAGGTCTAAAATCAGCACTTTTATCAATTCTTCAACCTATTGAAATTGGACCTACAATGGATCAATTTTCCTTAATCCTAGACCTCCAAACGGTCTTGGGGTGTCACTAAACGAGTGTGAGACCGTTTGGGTGAACCCCAAACGGGTTTGAACCCGTTTGGATCCTCCAACCCACAACTCAACAAGATCTATAATTAAAAAATCAGCAATTTCAACCCGATTAGGGTTAGGGTGTTGAAGTGCCTTCAACTCTCAATTGGTTAGGAATTAGATTATAATTCTTTGTAGGAAAGAAATTCAATACATTACAAACAGACCCTCAAATGGTCGTACCTTGGTCAACCCTATGAAATGGTCTTGGGGTCGTTTTGATCCAAACGATCTTGCAGGATCGTTTGAGATCAAACGGGTTGAACCCGTTTGACCTTAAACGAGTTGCACCCGTTTGGACCAAAAGGGTCCAAGGTCATTTCATAAAGTGACCTAGGGATCCACGCCCATCATCCTCAACCTCTTTTCAGGTCGGCCAAGGTCAATTCTTCAAGAAAAAGATGGGGATGGTCGGCTAGAACAAGGAACCTAAGTAAGAAAACTAGCAATTCAACCTTGTAATACGATTTCCTCCATGAATCCAAGCTAGAAGGTGGTGTTCTCTTACCTAGAACAGGTTGGTCGTCCCCTTGAGATCCTGAGCTTTGCTTTGGCCGGTTGAGAAAGATAAGAAGTGAGGAAGTGAAGGAAAACGTTTGCTTGGTTTGGAAAGAAAGGTGCTTATAGAGCTTAGGCTGATTTTCACCATAAGGACCTCTAAAGCATGTAATTCTCATCCAAGTCCCTCCTTATTTCTAAGGCACGTACAAGCTATCAAAACTTAATCAAAGCCCATCAAAACGCAAGATCTAAGGGTAAAGAAAACCAATATTCACACTAAGGTATATATATATATGAAGGGTCCTCTTACTCATACTAGGTGTTTTCACTACGAAGATCATCCTTCTTATCCAATTATTTAATAGAAGTGCCCCTCTCATCCTTTCTTCTCTAAATGATGTCAAGTGTCATAAAAGATATTCTAGAAAGTGTATAGCACAAGTTGCACCCCATATTTTGGGTAAATTGCACTTTACACCAAAATTAGGGTTTAAGCACAAGGATTGCTCCACAAGCTGCACCTTGGTGCCCAAACTTGGGAAATCCATCATACCTCATCATATTCCTTCATATGATGTCTCTTTATTAGAGGAACATCTTAACTTGTGTAATTTGCAAGTTAACCCTTCTAATTGGGTAATTTGCACATAGGTCCCTGTATTATCAAACAATACTACAATCTTTGTTTAAAAAGGACAGAAATGAAAGTGTATGTTCCTTAGGAACTTAATTACATGCCAAAAGATAATCACAAGGATTTAATTACATTTCTTAGGCAAAACACCTAGGGTTAATTCATAACCCAGGTCAGGGATGTTACAGAAACAATGAGATCATACAGTTGTTAACATTATATACATTCTTGCTATGTCCCAAGATGGTTGTTAATGTGGAAGTTGATAGACAACAATAATACATAAGAATAGAGTGTGTGTTGGTTTATGAAAGAATCTCATTAAGTCATGATATATGGTATTAAACCAAACACATAGATACTTATTAGAGATGGATAGGAACAACTCTGTGTGGGATCCATCGACTCATAATTGATTTGTTCCACAATTTGAGATCAGTTTTAGGAAGACATTATTGTGGGAGATTGGCCTCAGGAATCAGATGACAGTATAAGAACCGCGAGCGCGTCTATAAGACATCAGGGGGCTACTGTTTCAAGTGTTTTGCATAGTAATGCAAACTAATCATCTAGTCACATCCAATTTTTTTTAAGGAAATCAGCATCAATGCCATCATGCCATGCTGCCTTCATTGATATTGAACAAAACTTTCCTGATTCATTAGGATACTAGCAATCCTCTACAAATTTGTAACAGTTGGTTGTTGGAAAACACCTATTAACCTTCTTGTCTTCTAGACGCCCACTTCAATTTTCAATGAATATAGAAGCAAACCTGCCCAAGTTTTTTCAAATCATCTTTGTCATCCACCCAATTGTCAGTTTCTACTTTCAATTTTGTGATAGTGTTTCATATTTCCATCACCCCATTTTAACCAATCATAGTGCAATTTTTCAATCCATCTCTTCTTGGCAATTTATTGTACTCCATCCACAGTCGATCATCACATTTTCAAGTATGTCAGAGTCATTTTTTGCTAAGGATTTTTGGTTCAATATGAGACAGATCTTTGACCTTTCCTTCTAGATTCCATAATAGAATCATCCCAATCTCTAGATTGATTCATAAAACAACAAACTACTATAATGAAGTCATCCCCCTCAATTATTATTCAAGAAGTGCGGGAAGTTGTCATTCATAATGCATCCTTGGTGCAGAAGGTTTGATCTCCATTCCCTCCAATATAAATAAACTTTATCATCACATGTGCATGGTTTGAGCCTACCTTCACAAGATGTTCCACAATCAGATGATGAGGGACATCACACCAATCTTTATTGGCCATGACTCGGTCATTCTTGCATATAATCTCACATGAATGTGAACGCCTGGCCACAGAAACCTATATCCATGAGACCTCCTCTAGAGCTATTCTAAATTCATTACCCACAGTTAAAACACCCCTCTCTTCTCAATGTATCAGATAGACCCACCTTTAGAGTGATACATGGAAGACCATGGAATGGTAGTCAAAATTTTCTCTCATAGTGATAGTGATGATTGTGGTTCTTAGACCTGAAATTAGTATACTCAACACATGTTATTCAATGTAGTTTGACATCATCCAACATGACCTTGAATAAGTGTTGTCATGAAGGTTATTCTTGGATACATTTTGACACATTGGGATTGATTGTGAGTGATGTAGATAGGATTTGTCACTTCTACAAGAGTTTGATATCATGCCCACTTGATAAGTGAAACTAAGAAATGTATGACCATCATAATGTGAGTCAATATGTAATATTAAGCTCACATACATCTCACACAATCTTCTCTAGTTCAATGAACATGGATTAAACGTTGAATTGGATGACAATTCCATGCGTCGAGTTCAATCTGGGTATCAAATACAAAGGAACTATACTAACATTACAACACTAATCATGAACTATAAGTTGAAGTTGTTCTCCAATTTTCTAATTACTTGTGTACGAATGATGTCTTGCTATATACCATTCATTGCTTGTGATGTCATAAATTGGTTGTGAACATTCTCTACCAATGTCACTTGGTACCTATAGGGTGACATGGATAGGATACACTTAGAATACGATTTGTCTCATGAATATGGTTTAAATGTAATACCCAAAATGTTAGGTATTAAATTTATACAAGATGGACAATTAAAAATTGAAAACGGCTTAGCTTAGAAAGGGAATCGATCTGTTCATATGTGTGAACTTATCCGTTTAGGTTGTCAACTAATGATTTGGTTGATCAATGAGATTGGATCAAGGATTTATGTTGATGCCATGTTGTGCATTAATCTAATATTAAAATACAATACAATTGTGAATTGGAAATATAGTGAACCAATCAATTCAAGGGTTGAACCTATCGAATCTCATGTGAATTGAACAATTCCAATGTAAACCAACCGGTTTAAGGTTCTCAAGTTCTACAAAATTCATGAAATTTTGTCTCTTCAACTCTAGATTGATCTAGAAATCCAGACCCAGACCCTTCTATAAATAGAGGCATAGTTGTGTCTTTCTATAGATACAACAATAAGCCTCACAATTTTTGTCTTCATACAATTGTGGTAACATAAGAACCTGAAAAAGTCTTACATGTAGAAGGGTGAGACAACAAGGGAGAAACAACAAGGGAGATTTAGTCGACGCTAGAACTTTGATTAGAAGGGACAACTCTTACTTATCCATTCCAAGAGAATGACATGATCTCTTGGTGGTCCGCATGGACTATGTATAGGGAAGGAGGACTTTTCCACCCTCTAGGAGGATGTTTTCAACCGCCGTCCATGGTGCAAAATCAGGAGGCCGTTGCGATAGCTATCTAGGTGCAACTTGAGAAAGAAGCACACTATAGAAAGGATAGTTGTTGGACTTGCTCCTGGACCAGGAACATCTCTTGAAACCCTCCTTTCCAATTCATAATTATTGACACGATCTACTATCTAAGAGGAATATGGAAGTAAAAATTTTGTTTCCGACAGCATATATGATGCCATATTTACATACAATTGGTATCGTATTATGTTGTATTGCTTGTACCTAAAAAATTCTTATAAAATAATATGGACAAATATATTTTCTTTGTTCTCACTTTATTCATAATATGATTCAAATATGAATTAATCATCTGACATCATCAATGTTTTATTCATCATCCTTTCTTTTATGTTCTCCATTCTTTTCATCTACTACTAGCCTTCACTAATAACTTATTATACAATTCTCGTAGATGTATTTATGTGAATCATAATTCCATGATCTGTATAGTCTTCATTCTTCCCATGGATTAAGTTTCCGAGTCAATATTTTTTTGGGTACTTTCACATCATTAAAATTATTACACAACTTTATCTTCCTCTTGTATTATACGAATCATGTCAGGGACAAACATTCATTTTAATATTATTACCAATTTATATCCAAGTTACTCATTTACTTATTGGACATCATTATCATCCTTTTTAGACTTAACCAAGCACAAGTAATTGCTTAAGCATATATGAGTAAAAGCAACCAATTACTTGATAGAAACATGTATATAAAATGGAAATAAAGATGACTACATAAGTTTACCTTGGAATGCATGTTTCCATATATTCATTTTTATCATACATCACATTTGTTGTACACTGTGATAATTAGTATTTCTTTTTGGTTGAGAAAAAGTCCTATTACTATATAAATTTCAAAAACAGTGAGTACAAAAACACCAACAGACTCGGGTGACTAATCACCAACAAAGAAGAAATCTAAAGCCATAGCATATGAAATGCTATGGTACTTAATTGACCACCTACCAGAAATAAAGAAAGGAAGAAACAGATTCTAAAAAAACCATACAGAACCAGGGTAACTGAATGAAATAACCCTAAACTACACAAGACATCACTAGCATGAAAAGCACCCAGAAAGAGTGAAGCCTTGGATAGCCAGAGAACATCACCAAGCAGACCTAGATTCAATGCAGCCAGAAGGCTTAGCTTCTACATGTCCAAAGCTTTGATCATAGAGTTTCCAATGTGCTGAATAGTATATTACCAGGACCTCACCTCTGATCGTTAAATTTTGCAAAAGCTCACAAAATGATCACATCAGTACTAGAAATATCCTCATCCACAAAGTGTACTTATTAATCATCTACGAACCTTCACATTCACCATAGAACCAAAGCTTTAATCTTGGCAACAAGACCCTTAGCAGGAAAGAAACCAAACAACTGCTTCAGCCTAGGACTACCATTGACCTTGAAATCCATCATGAGATCCAGTTCAAAATCATCAGACAATCCAACGAACACCATGAAAGGTGTTCCATCATGCTGCAGCAGGAGGACCAGTGAGGAGAAGAAACTACCCCCCTTCGACCCAGCCTGTGCAGCGCCTTGTGGCTATAGGCCAGGACCAGATGTGACTGCCCTCATGGAGAGGAGCAGAGCACAGTTTTCAACTTGTGCCCTTTCCCATAGGGACAAACCATCGAACACCTTGTGGTCGGTCTGCGAATAGGCCACTCAAACACCTTGAAGGTGCTCCTGTACGCATGAGCAGAGGGGATCAATAAGGAGGAGAAGATGTGTTCTGCCTTCCCTTGAACCTCCACCACCAGAAGCGCCTGATTTCAAAGAGACATTCCATCAAACAATATGAGGGTGACCCATTCGTGCCTATAATGAAGCACGAGAGGATCACCAACTCCAGTCGAACCTCTTGATGGTCGCCCATCACCATCGCCTAAATCCACGGAAGAGGGCCTGACATCGTGGTTCGCTGGTGGATAGGACACGCCGCCAAACCGCCCAGTAGGGGATCTACTGCCATCTCCAGTTCCAGACGCTTCTAGGTGGATGTTGTGGGTCACCTTTACACTGGACAACACTAGTAATCGGCTCGGGGTTGTAGGATCACGGGTGTCTGATGAGGAGATCGAAGAACCCCTTTTCTTCGCCTGGATAGAGCAGCATCATGGAGATAGATCTAGGGCTCGGCTCGTCTCCACCTGTCACTCTTGAACGGGATGGAGTCGACAATGTCGAAAAAACACTACTTCATGACCTAGATCAAGATCTGAAGCAATGCATCACGTCGCCTCCCCAACCCAGCCTTGAGGCGACCCAAAAGACACCATCTGGGAGCGCTACTAGCTTCCCTATCTCTAGGATCACTTTTATCTTCGGGAGAGGACCTCACCGAGATAAGAATGCCAGGGGGAGGGAGGCGTCAAGGAGGCACTCCCTCCCGCCAACGGTGGCCGCCTATAGTTTAGACAGAAGGTAGAGTGAAACCTAGAGAGAAGATTCACCAATAATTAGTATTTCTTGATCTTGTTATTTTCCTATTGATTTACTATCTAACCTAATATCTTATCCATTCATCAATTTTGATAAGTTTTTCTATACTTCTATCCTTTTGAGTATTGCTACTCTTTAATGGAGTTTTTAAGTCATCAACTTTCGATTTTCTTCTTATGTTTCTTCAATTAAGGAATACATAACAATGAAACTCAAATATGAAGCTCATGGCTTATTTTTGTCTTATTAAGTGACCAAGAGTTAAAGATCTTATTATCAATTGATAGTTCTACCTCCTAAAATAATTTAATCATTTCATTTTTATTTTAGTTTACCATTTCTCCTCCCTCTATTACATCTATTTCAATAATTCTTCATGTATATAATAAAGTTAATCAACATCGTTCACTAGTCACTTGACTTGTTGACTTCTACATCGACATATCAATTAGTTGAATGACTTCCTAGTCAAATATGGGCATTTCAAAATATTTAAGTACTATAACATATTTGATATACTCCAAACATTAGCATAAGCTTTTATAACTCATTTTAGGTATCAATTTTATCTAATTTTCTCTATACATATCAATATCTTGAGTTGCCTTTTTATTCTCTCTTTATGTTTAGAACTGGGCTAATCTACCACTGTTTCAAATCTTTACTTGATTATTAATTGATAATAACTTTCCTTAGTTATTTTAACACTTGTTTTGAATTCTAGCATCTTAGTATTCTCAGGCCCTCATCTATCCTAAATTTGCTTTATCATATCTAATTCTTTTTCAAATATTGTAGGAGTCATTAAATCCCATTAATACATCCTACTAGCTAGACCAGGTCAAACCTATAGTCTTGAAGCAAA
Organism: Alisma plantago-aquatica; assembly: GCA_963693085.1. Classification (NCBI taxonomy): domain Eukaryota; kingdom Viridiplantae; phylum Streptophyta; class Magnoliopsida; order Alismatales; family Alismataceae; genus Alisma; species Alisma plantago-aquatica. The sequence continues at coordinate 672,352,600 of OY856410.1, forward strand.
GAGATACTTAGAATTAACCAACTCATGTTTTTCTTAGACATGTAAAAATGATATCCACTTAGGAAAAACTTGTTTAAAGATAGTTTCTGGTCTACTTCATGCAAAGAATAATAACAATATCTGACGCAACTACAGTTCAACAATCTTAAAAAACACATGTGTTTCTAAAAACTAACAAACACACACGTGCACATGCACGTGCCTTATTAAAATGTTAATTTATATTAAAAATAATATTTTGAAAAATATTTTTATTAATATATATTCATAAATTAAATACCAAAATATGTATAATACCAACTATGTATAAATATGTAGTATAGTTAGATGCAACTATATTATCGGACACACACATATATACATATGTATATATGAACTATTATTAATGTCTAGTATAGTTAAATGCATCTAAATTATGTATGTTATCTAATTATATATATAGTCCTTTCTATTTGTTATCATTCAAGTTTTTAAAATATCTTTCGGAAATTATAGTGATATTCTTCTTGACAAAATGTTTCATACATTTTTTTATATTTAATATTCTAATAATTAGTTGAAATCAAATTATGTGTCAAAAAATATTTAAATGTGAAAAAGTATAAGAAAATATGTAAGTATTAATGTAGTAATTATATAGGATATAATTGGAACTAAATCATATACATTGTTTTGCATAGTTATATATATAAATATGTTTTTTTTTTCATTTCAATCATATATTAAATATAATAACATATGGAAAAATATAAAAAAAGGTATGTAGGTAAAAAATTCAAGGCATTGGATATATAGTTAAAATCAAACTCGTACTTATTATGATATCTTACTTGACAAATTGTTTTTTTACATTTTTTATATTTAATATTCTAAAAGTTAGTTGAAATCAAATTATGTCTCAAAAACGATTTATATATGAAAGGTATAACAAAGATGTACATAATAATATTATAAAATAGAATGAAAAATATAGAAAAAACTAAATTGAAAATAGTGGAAATTAATTGACATACTATTTTGTATAGTTATATATTGAAATTTATTTTTTTATCGAATGCATCATTTATTTAATTCAGTAACATATGAAAAGAACAAAAATAGCCATAGGTAAAAGGAAAAACAAAAGCAAGCCATAGAATATTTGTTTAAATCCAACTCCTGCTTATAGTGATTTCTTGCTTGACAAACTGTTATCTACATTTTTTTTATTTGACATTCTAAAAGTTAGTTGAAATCAAATTATGTGTTGGAAAATACTTAGATATGAAAAATGTAACAAAATATGTACATATTAATACTATAAAATAAAATGAAAAATGTGAAGAAAATTAAATATAAAATAGTTGGAATTAAGTGAAATACTTTGTTTTGCATTGTTAGATATTTAAATATATTGGTTTGTCCATTCCATCATATATTAAATTAAATAGCATATGAAAAATAACAACAATGGGAGTAGGTGAAAGGAGAAATGAAAGGAAGATGTTGTATATATATATTTTAAGCAGATTATTACTTATAGTGATATCCTACTTGACAAGTTTTTTATACATTTTTTATATTTGATATTCTAACTGCTAGTTGAAAGATAAATATGTGTCAAAAGATTTAAATATGGAAAATAACAAAATGTGTAAAATATTGATATAACTAAAATGAAAAAATGTGGAAAAGTTAAATAGAATATAGTTGGGATAAAATGACACTTTGTTTAATTAGTGAATACATAAAGTCATGTTGTGTAATTATTACAAACAAAACTAATAGTAATACATCATCATATTTTGAAATAATGAATCTATAGAATGGTAAATAAAGGAGTGTCATGCATGTCAAAATTTCAACTAAATTTAATATCTACAGGTATAAAGTATGTATGGTATATTGATGTTGATCTTGGTTTTGCAAATTGAAAAAAAGAACTAAAACTTTTTGTTGTATATTGATAAAATCAAATTATGAAAAATATTATAAGGATTTAAATTTTGAAAGGTAACCATAAGTTGGATTACACTCATGGTGAAATGAAAATAAGATCTCAGATATAGTCCCAAAACAATTGAGTAAACACGTAAAGTAGAAGATCTAAGTTGCACTCAAGTAACTTTTCAATATGATTTTTGTACAACGGATATTTTGTTATACGACATACGACTATACATTATATTATAAATATGTAACCTTTGAAAATAAGATGGATTTAGAAGATATGTTTGAATCATATAATTGGGTCATAATTCTATGAACAGGATAAATCTACAGTTGAGGAAAAATGACATGAAATGCATCAATTTCACTAAATTAAGTCAGATTCACATACAATTGAGGTTAGCAAGTTTCCCACATGTTCTAAGGTGGTGTTAAAGTATCAAGCTTAATCAAAGACACAATGAAACATTTTTCTATCTTACTTACTAAGTACTAAAAGGATGCACATGTAAGTCTTAGTATACCCTTGTATGAAAGAACATATTAAACAAGTGACAATGTGTGGGCAATCGATCTCATTAGCCAAAATTGAAAAGACAAACTCATTTTTAAGAAGCTTTGGTCCATTTGATATCTTGCACTCTCTTTGTTGCAAGAGTTGCCCACCATCTAAGTCAATAAGTATTTATTTATAATGATTAGAGATACAACCTAATCAACTGACCACTCATACACATTTCACTGCTACAATACACAGTTGCATGATCTAATAAACACGCATGGTGCAAATATAATATCATAACTACCTATGTTAGGAGCAATCATAAATATAAAGACTAAGAAAGAAATGTACAAACAGGTGTTGTGTTATCCATGTACGCCTCAAATGTCATCACAGACATAGATGATTTGGCCATTCTGTGTTGTTCACGTGAATGTTGCCAATTTCCTTTGTAGCAATGCCCCCGAGAAATTCTTGAGTTTCTCCATTAGCTTTTTTGATATTTACCAATTAGGACGGAAGGTGCAACCTATATTAGAGGCTAGTTGTCAGAAGTCATTGAGGAGGTACTAGAGTGGAGACAGTTCCTTTTCCTGTGGCTACTATTGGTGGTAACAGCCTACACCAATCGCCACACCTACATATGTCAATTAGTGGTTATCAATGATCCTAACATGATTTCAGTTCAGCATGTCTTGTTCTAATGATTGTGCGATGTGGTAAGTGATTAGTGGTAACAGCAAAGACACCACCATATTGGAAGTGGGCTGATGGACTTCCTATCTTTTCATTTGTTTGTTGCCATGCGGGGGTCGCGTGTGTGCCTTGGTGAGACTTCGTCACACCAAGGTTCCCCAGCAGCAAATTAGGAGGCTATGGAAGTGAAGGGTGTGGGGTGGAGTAAATTTCAGACATACCAGAAAGAGAAAGTTGGACACTATTGAGAATCAATGCAGACACCAAGCGGTAGGTGAGGTTAGAAATTTCTTTCACCATCACATGTGGGTTTGTGAAGAGCTTAAATAAGTGGGTTCTGAGTGCGAGAACCACCGTGGAGAACAGATTTCCCAAGAATATGGATGTCGACACCGTCATACGATGGAGAATATGCCACCTAAGGATGGTAGATGTGTTGGACACCTGAACACTGAAAGGAGTAGGACAGGTGTTTTTTATAGAACGATGATTGAGATTAGGCAGTTACGTACTGTGGTCATTACTGATGAATGATGATAATATAGAAAGACATTTCTGTGAAAAACATACCTCACAACTGATATAATCCGAACGATATCATCAGTGTCCACAGTTGGTAGTTCATGATGTTTGACATACCAGCTCAGAACACGTTTGTTGCAATCTCCGCCCATGACATAGCCATCCCAAGCTTAATAAGCAGCATGTGGGCGCCAAGCCCAACCTCCGATATCACTATAATGATCTAGACCTTGCTCACTGGAAGAACTTCCAAAGCGGGATATTGACGGCGTACATGAACATCTAGGCATGACCCATGTCCCAGGATTGCCGTAGGACAAGAGGAGAGGGGTCGAAGATGCCCAAGTGGTCGAGGAAGATGCAGGTGATGATAGGGCAGGGAGAGCCTGGCCGCACATGGATGGGAAATGATAGATCTATCATTTCAAGAGGGAGATGGACTAAGTGAGGAAATCATGGTAATTAGTTAGAGAGAGTCGTGGGAATTATGAATTGATTTGGAAATGACTCTTTTTTGTAGACGTGGACGTCGTAAGAAATAACTAACTACTCCTATTAGTGGTGTCCACATCTCCGCTGATAAATTTTGTTGTGGTGTGGGAGTCAGTTTTGAAGAGGGTGTGAATGGTACGGGGGTTGGATGGTGGTCGTGGAAAAAAGGTAAAAGGAATATAAAAAGGTGGAGAAAATTTGTGAGAAGAGATAGTGTCAAGAAGAGAGCAGCATTTTAGAATGCTACTTTCTGACTGGACAAAGATGTAAATATGGTATTGGTTGTAATTTGTTGAAGAAACTCCCTCTTTTTAGTATAGATTCTAAGATAAGAGAGATTTTTGTTTCATCGAGAATGTTGTTCCAAGAGATATAGGTGAGTGTTCTGTAGTTGTGAGGAAGAGAGCGGAAGTTAGAGAGGTTCAGTTAAAATTGGCAGAAGGAAAATATTGGGAGGAAGGCATCAAATTGTTGCATTGAATTAGTCAATAGATCGTGTGTTACTGAGTGGTTTAAAAATGAGGGAACATAGATCAAAATGAAGAAAAAATAGAGAAAATGCATGAGGATATATAGTTAGGGGGAATAAGTAGTTGAGGAAAAAGTTGACTATCCATTTCCATGGGAATATGGGATTAGGAACTAAAGAATGAAGGTGAAAAGAGTGGGCAGAGTGATGCTGTCATTAGTGGATAGTTATTAGTGATGAGGGCATGGAAGAAATAAAGGAGAAAATTGTTGAACCATTTTGATTGGAATGAAGGAAGTGAGATATTGAAGATGGAGTGGTGGAGAAAGTGGAATCGGGAGGGGTGGAGATCGGTTGTTTTTCCATTTGCATAGGGGAGGAAGAGGGACGTAGAGAGTGGGGCCAAAAGGGGAGGGTGGAGTCAATTTTTTCGTGGGGGTGTGGTTTTGAAATAGAAAAGATAAACACGGAGAACGTGGAACTGACTCCGCATTAGTGGAGAGATAGGAGATTGGAGGACGGTTGTAGATGAAGAAAGAGTGAAATAGAGTGAGACTGGTTTGTTGCTTATCATACATTTTGTTTTAGAAAAAGAGAAATGAAAAACGTTAAAAATTTGTGAGAACAGAGAGGGTTAAGGAGAGGCCACCATTCAAAAATGGTGCGTTGTGATTGGCTGGCAGGTGCGAAAATGGCATTGTTGTAAATTGTTTAAAAAACTCCCTCTTTTTATAGTAGTATAGATTAAATATCTAGATACATATAGATAAGAGTATTTCAATTCATCTCAAATCAAAACAGTAGTATGAAACAAAAGTTGCATCACATTTTGTTGTTAGGCTCTTATTCTTTAGTTTCTTTTTGGTCTTTTGACCCTGATCCTTCTAGGTTTCTTTCTAGCCCATCATTCCACTATATATCTGGCTAGGGAATACAAATAGAATAGATATATTAGCTTGATATTGGTTGATCCAGGTACTCAATTATCAGACCAAGATATCTATATGCTCAAATTCCCACAACTATCATCATATTGTCTCCTATTTGCCACATTGATGACTCTAAATTACTGACATAGTGGTTCTAACAACTCAGCCTAAGCTCTAATACCAATTTCTTACACCCGCATATCACAATAACCACTAATCATGAGATTTAGGAATACATTATGGACTCAACATAATACAAAGATCACTCTTAACGTTTTCTTTAATTTCAAATTCTTTGGTTTCTCACATTAAATTATAGAAAGTAACTATGCGAGGGAATTTGAACTTTGATTCCTCTAATCTAATTTCAAACATAGTGATATATCCATAATCATTCATTCAAATTCACACATTTCCATGTACACAAGTCTTGATTATTAGATACATATTTTGTCAAAAGAGAAACAATGTTACACATCATCATTTACAACTCTCATATTTATCTACAAGTACCTAGAGTGACATGGGTTAATTGAACACAATTGATTTGATACTTAACTCTTTTTGTAGATCTACTCAGATACATTGAATTCTTCAGTACACATGGTTTCCCTAAAAATTTGTAAGTAGAGGGTGGAGCTATTTCCATAATGAATCAGTAAAACAATAAAATAGTCTAAATCACTAAATTTGACATTTAGATTTCTTGAATAATTGAAGCAGAAGTACAATAGTGAGGTAGAATAAAATACTAGCTATACACAAATTTACAAATACCATTGTAGAATGGATCACTAATAGTATGAAAATATCAAAATATATTCCATGTTATTCTATTTCCAATCTTTCATTAACTTTGACTTGACTACTAAATTGACTACTACTATTTTGGACAACTTAACATAAGTGACAGATCTAGGTAACTGAACTCTTGATCAAGACTACAAAAATTGTTTAACGTTTTCTTTGACTTTGTCCCTGAACTCACTTGGATTGTACCATTCAAGGAAAAGTCACTACTACTAGACTCACCATAATATTTTTATGGTAAAATTTGGGGACTATAATACGGTTGCTAATTCCTTGGTATGCATTGAGATCGCATCGTAAGGCCTTATGGAGGCTAAATAGTTGGTCATATATTTGTGTACCCTTATTCTGGGTACTTAGGAGGGGTTCCTCTAGTCTAAACGGCCTTTGTCTCCGTAATGTAATTTCACTAGGGTTGACACACAGTACAAAGTAAATTCCATAAGGAGTAGATCTACAAGGGCTATATACTCCAATTGGTGGGTACAATCAGAATCATTAGTTATTATTGGATACCCCTTCTACTGAAATAGTATCACTTGGATCTCTAGTTAATCATGGGTACTCAGCTACTAAATTGACTTGTAAGACCCATGACCATGTATCAGATTTAACTATTATTTTATTAAATCAAGTTCTCAAATTTGTAAATACACCTTAAGTTATTGTTTAATACTTGTTGATAAATCTATGACTCAATTTTGGCCCATATCAGACTTCATTTTCTCATGTTTTGTAATTTTGAATACTTGTATGGACCTATGTGCAATTTTCCCTTTTCTATGAATATAACTACTTTTTAACTCATATATACCTTACTCCATAATGTTCTTGATAATCATGATAAGCTTCATTTTTTTGAACATTTTTAAGTCATGTTGCATAAGAATATCAACCCATGATGTTAGTTTTGTATAGTGGTGAAGGTAATTATACCTCTTGATGCTTGTTAGGGGTGAACAACTGATGGTTGTTTTGCGTGATCCTCGGGATTGTGTTGGGTGATCCTTTTGATGGTTAATTAGAATGGACCTTCATATGGTGTTGGGTAAGCATTCTAATGGTTGTTTTGGGCATGCCTTCAGATGGTGTTGGGTTACCTTCTGATGGTCCATCAGAATGTACCTTCTGATGGAAGATCAAAACACATATTTTGATGATAGACTGGATGTGCATTTTGGCAACTAGTCTAGGACATGCCTTCTGATGGCTGACCTAAGCGAGTGTGTGAGAATTTTCAAATGGCTTCTTTTGGATGGATAAAAAATGATCGAGGTTCTATATGTGCAAACCAATGAAGTTGTGGTACATAGGAACCAAAGCAAAACTAGGCTTTTGATCGATGGTAGAGTAGTTTTTGATCTTTGACTCATTACTCTTTCATTAAATCTATAAATACCCCTTCCTATTTCTCTCAAATGAACCTTTTACCCCATCCTTGCTGCTGGAGACCTTCAGAGGCCATCAGTTGATGACGAGGAGCCATAGGTAGTACGTGAAGGACTACAAGGGTCAAGGCCTTGTTTGATCATGGGTGTATGCTTGTGTAAGGTTTTATTCCTACTCTTCTAGGATTGTTTGAAGCTTCTTGCTCTGTTCTTTATTCCACACACATAGGATTTTCCCTCCTTACCTTATTTCATGCCATCTTCTTTCTTCTCTCTTCTTCCATTGATGGAACCCATGGTGTTTCTAGCTAGAATCTCAAGCATATGGATGAAGAATCATCTTTCTTCTCTATGTTGCTCTACATCTACCCCATTCTTAAGTAGAGGTTCTTTAAAGGAAAAAAAATTACTTTTTTTCTTCATGGTTTTTTGTTGTTTGGCCTTTTCTTCATCTCAAGGCGATTGATATAACCTTCAACATGTTTCTTGCTTATTCATAGCATGTTTTATGTAAATCTTGGTCTAGAAAACTCATAGCATGAGAAAAGATTTCTTGATTGTACATCATTTGACATAAGAATGATGACACTGTGAGTTCTTAAGCCTTCTAGAGATATTATCAATATTTCTCTTTTATAAATAAGCTTCTCCTTGAACATGCATGGCCTGAAATTTTAAAGGTAGTCATAGTGAAACCTAAAGATGTCATATAGGTGCAAATTTGGAACCCAATGCATATAAATCCCATTTTTACACTAAGCATTGATGTTTAGTGGTTATAATATGGTCGTTATATTGTTTTTATCTACTATTATCATGGTATAATAATGGTTGGATGACACCCTAATTCGAATGGTACATCCTTTATACTTAATCTTGAATGTTCATAATATTATTGCATGAAGTTAATGTTGTCCTGATCATTGTGATGCATTTTGTTCATCGGTTTCTAGTGGCGGTCATTCTTTTGATAACTAAGAATGGTTACTTTCACTATTATTGAGTGTCATGGAACTATTTAACACATTTTATATCTTCTGAGTTTGAAAATTCCAATGACTGTTGTACAAATCATGTTGGTGGTTATTCATGACTTGATTGATGTAGTCAAAAAACACTCAACTGGCTTCATTAACCAAGTGAAATCATAATCCCATAGTGTCGTCAGACCGTAGAACTATTGTATTGTTAGAATTTTTTGGATAGTGAAATGAGTAATCCAAAATGAGCTCAGAGTCATACACTATTTAGTATATTTGGGTGTAGGAAAGCTAAATCATTGTTATCGAAATCATAAAGGTTTTAGAGAGTGGTCGAGGTCATGTCTCAGATGTGAAAGTAGTTGAAGGTGAATAGTGTCGTAACTTGGTTTAAGGGTTTATACCCTAGCTTCTAGTGTCGTGGTCTGTGTACCCAGGACATACTGGGTTGTTTAGTAGTTAGACCAATTTTCCACTATGGTTGTTACTCGTACTAACAGAGGGTAAGAGATCTTTGGATTTTGGTCATCCAAGATCTTATATGGGGCTGGTTTTGACTTTATAGTGGTTAACTATTAGTTTGAGTGGTACTCCTCAAACTACACATTGCTTAATAAAATGTGTAATCCAATCATGTAGTATATATGTAGACTTATTTGATGAATCACATTGAATAATGATCCTTGTTTTGTTTATTTAAATTTGTATATGATTTATAATGTGGTAGAGAAAGAAATTGTCTTATGACTTTGGCTTTTCCTGATCTTTATGTGAACTATAAAGATTTCATCTCTGTTATACTATTTTCTTTCACTATTTATTGTTATCATATAACTTACGTGTAAGCCATAGATGTGTTAGATGTTATATATCTTACTAGGATATGGGTTTCACCCGTGGGTTGCCATATCTTTTTACGAGACCAGAAGCATCTTCAAACACATAATAGCAAGGAGGATTTGTTTGAAAACTGGTAGAAGCAGAAGGTCAGTTAGGTTGTACAGTATCCTAGTGTCGTCCCTACACTGTCAGGTCCAGGAGGGGAATTTTTCTTGTGAGGTATATTGAATCGAGATTTTTTTTGTATACCTTTAGTAATGTAAATGGCGTAATTATGTGGATGACATATTTTGTATACAAGTTATGGCTGAGGCCACTAAACTTCTATAATGGTACATCATATGATACATGTGAGATTGGACCTCTATGTAAAATATTTCATGTGAAATGATTAAATGTTATTCGTTTAAATTTTGTAATTTTTTGTAAAATGATTAAATAGTGACATATCGACATTTTGATTTTGAGTAATCTCATATAGAATGACATGCTTTCATATTTGGTGTTATTTGAAATTTACGTTTAATGAGTCTACAGGGACGTAGGTCGCTGTATTTCTTCTTACTCAATCCAACATATTTGACCATGGTTTATTGTTATGTAGATATGTCTGAGAACATAAAGAGTATGAAGGGAGTAGGTTTTTTGTGCCAGGAGATGGAGGTAGGAGATGGGTACCAAATGGAAGAGTAGTTGAGATGGGACCCAAATAGCCTGTCCCGCATCCCTTCGACCCTACTACCATAGCAAATCCAACTTTCTAGTCTATTTTTGGGTAGCTTGTTGCAATGATAATACATCTAAAGGATAGGGTTCCTACACTTGTTGTTCCCAATTCAGAATATTAGGGTCCAGTGAAAACCTTTAAGAGGATGAAATGAGTGGGAGCCATGAAGTATGAAAGAACAACGAACCCTGCCAATGTAGATATATGGCTGACCGAGCCAGAGAAGGCATTCACAAATCTGTAAATCTTAAAGGAGGACAAGGTGAATCAATGGATCTACCTTTTAAAGGGTAGAGTTGGTCATTGGTGGGAGATAGAAAAGGAAAATAGAGTGGGCGAGGTGACATGTTGGGAAGAATTTTGGCGAGAGATTGTCAGTCATTATTTTTCGGAGTTGTATCTAGAGGAAAGATGACCCCATTTGACTGATTGTGCTAGGGTTTGTTTTTTATCAATGACTATGAGGTGAAGTTCATGGAGTTATTGAGGTTTTTTCCTCACATAGAAACCACACAAAAAAAGAGGATCAAAAGATTTGAGAAAGGTTCAAATGCCAAATTAGTAAGTATCACATTTTTGTTAGATATCAGAGAGAAGTTTTACATCTTTACGGAGTCTGTGAGGAGGATAGAGAGGACAAGTGTGGAGTATCAAGAAAATTTCTAGAAATATGTCTTCTCTATTCTAAGGATCATCATCTGGTAGTTTCAAGAAGTCAAGATTTTTCTCATCACATCACCAATAGTCTCAGCCAAGGCTAACACATTTCTAAACCAATGGCACATATACAAGTGTAGTGGTGACCTATCAAGGGGTAGGATGCAATATTATAGGAGGACCTACTTCAAGAGTGGCCGGGTTGGGCATGTGAGATGGTCTTGCCTATGAAGAACCAAGAGGTTACACAACAGCTAAGGAAGATCCAGTAAGGCCCACAACAACAACAACAACAATATAGTGCTAGTGGCAGTAGAGGTCATAGACATAAGTCACAGGAATGGTCATCAAGACTGACTAGAAGAGGATGAGGGAGACAACAGGAAATGGCTAGATTCTACAATATGACTCATCCTGAAGGAGTGGTCAATCCAAAAGTTGTAATAGGTCAAATGGAACTCTTTCATTCTGACTTATCTACTTGTTCTTTTGTATTTGTTTTGGTTGACCTGTGTGTGACACACTCTTTAATCACTAAAAAAGTGACAAATAGTTGTAATTCACCTATTTGTAATAGATATGCTAACCTCTTGTTAGAAACCCCTTTGGCTGGATCTACAATATTTTTATAGATGTGTTCATCATACTTTTTTTCTTTGTCAAGACACAACATTAAAATGGATCCCATGAAACTTTATATAGATGGATTTTATGTGATCTTAGGGAAGGATACCTTGGAGAAGTACAAGGTTGTTTTGGTTTGGTAGTTTCATAGATTTGATGTTTTTTTATGGGGATGTCTCTTGGAGTTTCTAGGGAGATAGGAAGATTCTCCCTACTTATCTTGTTTCAGCAGTGATAGTGAAGAAGTTGTTAAGACAGAGATGTGAATCTTTATTAGCACATGTAGTCTATACCAAGGTGTCAAGTCCTAATATCCAAGGTGTAGTACCTGCGGTATCAGAGTTTGAGGGTATTTTCCCTGATGAGTTTATAGGTGTTCCACCCCCAAGGGAGATTGATTTTGAAATCAATCTAGTTCCTGACACACAACCCATAACACAAGCACCCTATAGAATGGCTCTAGAAATTGTGAACGGTTGAAGAAGGAGTTGCATGTGTTTTTGGAGAAAGGTTTCATATGACTCAAAACATCCCCTTGGGTGCTCCAATGTTGTTTGTGAAGAAGAAGGATGGTTCTATGAGGGTTTGTGTAGATTATTATTTATACTTGAACAAATTCATATTGAAGAACAATTACCCATTGTTGAGAATATAAGATTAGTTTGACCAGTTGAGAGGTTTTGTAGTGTTTTCAAAGATAGACCTAATATCAGGATATCAACAACTGAGGATCAAGGCATATGACATACCTAAGATTGGTTTTAGGGCTAATTATAGTCATTATGAGTTCACAGTTATGCTGCTTGGACTAACAAATGCACCAACAACATTTATAGACCCGATGAACAGCGTATTCAAACTATATGTTGATCAGTGTGTGGTGATGTTCATACATGACATCTTAATATCCTCCAGGGATAGTCAACAACATGGGCAGCATCTTCAGCAACCGTTGGAGTTGTTGAGGTAGCATTGGCTATATGCTAATTTCAATAAGTGCAAGGTTTGGCTAACTGAGGTCTCTTTTCTTGGTTGTGTCATCTTTGTGAAGGGGGTTTATGTAAAGAAGTGAAACCACCTCCTTACTAAGAATTTGAAAAATAGCACCTCCACTCCAAACACACCTAAAAGATATGTTGGAGTGGGTGTAAAATTTTCAAATCTTTTTTATGGTATAAAAAACAACCTAAGTGTAACAGCGGAAGAAAAACATGACTATATTCAATTATAAAATAAGGGAACATCTTAAACTTACATCATAAGGATCCATGTAGATGGAAATCTAAACCACCTCAAGATTGTCTCAAAGCTTTAACTTCTCAATCTAAGTCCGAGTCAACATGCCTTGCCATCCATGTCCTCTACCTAGGGTTGGAAGCATACCCCAGCAACAATAGAAAAATAGAAGACATCAGCAAAGGCTAGTATGTGCATACTAAAAAGAAAATTGAGCAATATAAGAAAATAAGGACATCAAATAATAAGAAGCTTCCCATTGAATAGAAAAGTACCACCCAAATGGGTATCAAGAGAAAAGATCACAATAAGAATGATACATGCCATAAAACAACATAAAAAGATTGTTCCATATATACATCCACTACCATGATGGGAAATGAAGCACAAGTAGGGAACACACCCCACAATCAATATCATGCATGCATGTGAGATAAACATAGCCCTAGAACAATATAAATAGAAAGGTGGTCAAGTCTCATAAACTTGAAACCTAATAGACAAGGGAATATTGCCAATCTCCGAAATATATGAAACATGGGCCAAGAATCACACATCTTTCCCAGGGTATGAGGTTCCTTTCCATCCTAAAAGAGCAAGAATTATCACATCTGCCATAAACAAAAACCAATGCAATCACACTACTCTAGTGCTACTGAATCACATAGCATGTTTATGTAGAGGCAAGTAAAAAGTATAGTCAGATTATAAAAACTAGTCACCACATAAGTGGCCAACATATACATCCACCTCATAAGTGGGAAAAAGACATCACATGTCATCATATAGAGCTCTGACATGAACAAAGAATAATAAATAAGGAAGAGAATATCCAATCACCATCACAAGATTAGTAACAAAGCAAGGTAGTTCACATGAACCAAGATTTCCAAAATAAAAGACATTATGCATAGGTTGTTGTCCATAGGACCAACAAAAAGAATAAACATAGGCGAATTTCTCAACATAGAAAAGTAGGGGATACAACATACAATAAGAGAGATGAATTTGAAATTAATCAACATAGAAATATTGTGGGATGCAATCATACATTTAGAGAGAAGAATTAGAAATTGCTCAATATAGAAATAATGTGGGATGCAATTATACCTCAACTTCAGAGTCAAACAATCCAGATTCCAACTAAGTCTAAGCCTAGGCCTCCAAAGAACTTATGATTCATATATGTGGAATTATGGTTAGGTTTCCATTAATTATTCAAAACCCCAAAAATTGCCTTTTTATTATTAGTGGATTAGGTTATCAAAATTACACCATGTTTTAGGTTATATTTTCTTGAGTTCAAATCATATTTTAGTATATTTTTCTAACTTATAATATTTAGTTATGAATTTTACAAGTTATTAACTTATTTAATTAAATCCATCAAACTTACCTCTTTAAAGCATGAGATTTAGGCAACAAAATTGCTACCATTAGAAAGCTTGCATTTTCCTGAATCCAACGAGTATTTTTCCTTATTTTTTTGAGCCATAGACAATTTGTTATAGATTTTATAAAAAGTGACCAATCAGATAATAGCATAAATCCTTGTCATCAGAAATCCAATGAGTAACCAGGCCAGCTGAGTTGGCCCAATCACGGGTGGCCAATTCAGCCGGTCCCACCAAACAAGTTGGCAAGTTGCCTCAAAACAATATTAAACAAACACACGTGAAATAACCAAATAACCCATGAAACAAGAAAACAAAGCCAGGGAAAAAAGGAGGGTAGCAAAGGTATTGACCAGAGGGGATTCATCCCCTTCAAAACACTCATGACACAGGCAATGGCGATGGCATCCATTGCTTGCTCGCGAGATTCTCGGGGTGTAGAGGCTAGAAGCCTACGCTCGAAGGGTGTGAAATGAACGCAACCAAGCCTATCGCTATCATGTGAAGCCAGAGAACCGAGAAGCTACTGAAAACATGGAGAAACTCGACGAGACAGATGTTGATCAATAGAAAAGAAGAGAAAAATGGAAACCAAAAATTACCACATCTTGGATCAGTCTGAAGGTTCTACTACCTTCTCCTCAACACAGCAAACTCAAGGAAATGGAAGGGAGACCTTGCAGGCTTTTGAAGCACTCTGTGCAAGGAGCTCTGATGGCCAGACATAGCCCAAGTTGCATAGCCCAAAAGGCAAAGGTCCAAGGGAAAAAAAGGTTCGAAGAGTCTAGTAGATCGGAGAGGAAGATGTGGGTGCAAGCGATTGGGTAGATGTGCTTCGAGAAAAGAAATGCTCCCACCAATTGGTTCAGAAAAACAAGGTAGGTTGGAGAGACATGGGGCTTGATAGGGAAAATTGAAAGTGTAGATGGGTTTTTAAAGGCTCGGCGGTGATTTGGGGGTCCTCAGGTGCAAGTGGGAGATGACGAGAGTGAGTCTGAACCTTGGCAGTTAAAATGCTCATGAAGGGGGATTGGGGTTTTCTTTTATAGGGCACGAGAGGGGTCAAAATAGGGATCGAGAGATTCAGAATCACCTCACAAACTCGATGGTGAAGAAATCACAAAAAATCATCACGTGGAAAGAGAGAAATCGCGAAGGGAAAATACCAAGCATTGTTCACACGGGTGTCGGCCTCCTACCCAAGGTAGGCGACGACCCATTGGTTGTCCGATCTTAAACCAATGGCGATGATCAAAGTGCACATAAGTGAAATCTGAGAATCAGAAACCATAGGGTGACAATGTGACAAAATAACCAAAAATCAAATCTGAGTTTGAATAAAGTGATATCAAATTTTATTTCATTTTTCTCTCTCCTCAAAAGAGGGTCCAAACATTACCCAAATTAGATGAAATTTTTCATAGAGACCTATTAAGGCATGAAGATTCTAATTATGTACTTAGTTTTGTCTTTTGGAAACTTTTCTTGGGTTAAATAAATCAAAACCTATTTTCTCTGTCCTCCTTTATTAATGACATTAGGGTGATCCAAATTTGATGAAACTTGACCCACAAGTCATATTTAATGTGCCAGGTACAAATTTGACATCAATTTTACTCATCGAAGTTTTTTGTATATTTATTGAATATTTTGAAGGTTCTACACACTTTCTCTCTCCTGATTTTATCTTTTAAGCAAACTTTCTCCGAATTGGATGAAAATTCATCCAAAGGTTATACTTATTATTTAGATTATGAATCTAATAATATTTTCCTCTTTTGGAGTCATTTATTATTTTATTTGATATTTTACGGAAAACACACATCTTCTTTTCAAATTTGAATTAAACCAATTATTATTATGTGAATAATGTGAAACTATGGATAAGATGTCCGCATATGGAAATCAGAAGCTTATGGAAATTTTCACAACTAACTCTACATATGCGATAATAGTTCAAAATCCCTCTATCATGAAACAAACCCTTTTCAGCACCATGTGGTCTCTTATGCTCCCACACCACATCAAAACACATCTATGGCTACTATGCCATAATCGTCTGCTCACAAATGTCTTTCATGCCCAAAAGAAAATGACTACGGATCTTAAATGTCCAAGATGTGAGGCCCCAGAAGAGGACTGCCTGCATGTGATGCGGGAATGCAAGGAAGCCAAACTGGTATGGTCCATCCTACTACCCCCTGAAGCAATACATTTCTATACTTGTCTAAACATAGCAAGTTGGATGGAGTACAATCTGAAAGAGCTATACAATGTGGTGGGGTGGACAACAAAATATACTGTTACCTATTGGCACCTATGGAAGAATAGGAATTCATACATTTTTGAGCAAAAAACTATCCCACATCGTGTCCTTGAGGTGCAAATCACAGCTGAAGTGGAAACAATACAGCAAACGCTATCTAGCACACCCTTGACACCTGTTCAAGTCCGAAACCAGAGACAACGATGGATATTTCATGATACATCCACAATCATCCACGTTGATGTAGCAACTTCTACAACCACAAATCTATCTTGCACCTGCGCAATAGCGAGGAGTACGGAGGGGGAATGGATTCGTGGAGCATCCAATAAATATACAAGTGTAGATGCTATGGAAGGAGAGTTGAAGGAAGTCTTACATGGTGCGGACATAGCTTTGCAATATTCTTTACCATCTGGGATCATCATCTCCTACTCACGGAATGTTGTCCAATGGGTGAAAGGTACTGCCATACCTCCGGCTAAATACCTCCTGCTCACTCTAAATATTCGGGAGCGCTACCAACAAGCAGGAATTGGGGATCTAGTGCATCAAAAGAGGGACCAAAATAAACTCACAGACATGCTCGCCAAGTTCTGTCTCAAACAACCATCAATGCCAACAAACTAGGGTGAATGTCTGGCCCCAGCTTTTCAGACTTTCCTTTCCGATAAAAATTGGTTTTCTCAATTGTTGTCTAATCTTGTCACTTGATGTAACCGGCTCACGGTATCTAAAAAAATGTGAAACTTCACTCCCAAGGGAATTGGGACCCAAGGATCATGATTTTCAACTTAGATTTTACTTTTAGAACTTCTTTTTATTAGATAGGTCATATGGTCCATTAGTGGCCCGTTATTTCATTATAAACTAATTATATTCTTATTATCTCCATATGGGTCATAAATGATTATTAAGCATGATTTGTTATGTTACACTTCTTGTGACACATTTTAGATTTACTTATTGGCTTAATTACATGTATTATCTTATCCTTGTTTGGCTAAGTCAAAAGGCATCAAACTACCAAGGTAGGGTTCAAGATCTGCTATGTTACATCACACCACCCCTTAAAAAGGATTTTATCCTCGAAATCTATAGATCCAAACATCAACATGCAACTACTCTCCACCCCTTAAAAGGTTCAAATTAACAAGTCAAACTAATCAACTTTTTAGGTTTACCTACATCTCTTTTAGCTATGAAAGTTTTATAGATTTATGGTTCTCATGTATCCAACTATATCCTCCATCTAGGGTTGAGTTTTAGGTCCTTGTCTCTCTAACCAATCAACCCTATATGATCATCGAAAAGTCATAGGGTAGGTCAACTACACCTTTATATCAAACCTAGTCACAACTCCAAAGTCAAAACTAGGGTTAGATTCTACTCAAACTAGAGTTTCTCATCATTGTGACTTAGTTCAGGAATACTTCAGGAAAATCCAGAGAAAACATTATGTTTTGTACATATAGTATTATATGGAAAATAATTTGTCATGAAAAAATTTGCGATTGAAAACTGAAATTTGGGTCCAAAATCAAAATGAGAAACTAAGTCACAATTTCCATAATAAGACCCCTTGCCATAGTCTCATCCTCAGATCAAACCTTATTGCATAACAATATCATCATTGATAAAATCTAGGGTGAACATCTCACCTAGAGGCAACTACCCAAGTCAAGGGTCTAACTAGGGAGACAAAATTGAAATAGTTAGATTCTGACTACCATGGGCTCTGATACCATGTTGTAAAGAAGTGAAACCATATCCTTACTAAAAATTTTGAATAATAGAACCTCCAGTCCAAACACCCCTAAAAGATATGTTGGAGTGGGTGTAAAATTTTCAAATCTTATTTATGGTATACAAAACAACCAAAGTGTAACAGTGGAAGAAAAACATGACTATATTCAATTATAAAACAAGGGACCATCTTAAATTTACATCATAAAGATCCATGTAGAGGGAAATCTAAACCACCTCAAGATTGTCTCCAAGATTTAACTTCTCAATCTAAGTCCAAGTCAACATGCCTTGTCATCCCATTCCTCCACCTAGGTTTGGAAGCATACCCCAGCAAGAAGGGAAAAATAGAAGACATCAGCAAAGGCTGGCATGTGCATACTAAAAAAAAATTGAGAAATATAAGGAAATAAGGACATCAAATAATAATAAGCTTCCCATAGAAGAGAAAAGTACCACCCAAATGGGTATCAAGAGAAAAGATCACAATAAGAATGATACTTGCCATTAAACAACATAAAAAGATTGTGCCATATATACATCCACTTCCATGGTGGGAAATGAAGCACAAGTAGGGCACACACCCCACAATCAATATCTTGCATGCATGTGAGATAAACATATCCCTAGAACAATATAAAGACAAAGGTGGCCAAGTCTCATAAACTTAAGGCATGTAGATTCTTATTATGTACTTAGTTTTGTCTTTTGGAAACTTTTCTTGGGTTAAATAAATCAAAACCTATTTTATCTTTCCTCCGTTGTTAATGACATGCGGATTATCCAAATTTGATGAAACTTGACCCACAAGTCATATTTAATGTGTTGGTTACGAATTTGATATGAATTTTACTTATTGGAGTTGTTTGTATGTCTATTTATTATTTTGAAGGTTCCACACACTTTCTCTCTCCTAATTTTACCTTTTAAGCAAACTTTCTCCAAATTTGATGGAAATTCACCCAAAGGCTATATTTATTACTTAGATTATAAATCTAAGATTATTTTCCTCTTTTGGAGTCATTTATTATTTTATTTGATATTTTGGGGAAAACACACATCTTCTTTTCCAATTTGAATTAAATGAATTATTATTATGTGAATAATGTGAAACATGACTCCCAAGGAAATTGGGACACAAGGAACACGATTTTATAATTATAGTTTACTTTTGGAATTTATTTTTATGAGATAAGTCACATGGCCCATTAGTTCATTATTCAACCAATTATATTCTTATAATCTCCATATGGGCCATATATGATTATTAAGCATGATTTGTTATGTTACACTTCTTGTGACACATTTTAGATTTCTTTATTGGCTTAATTATATGTATTAGCTTATCCCTGTTTGGCTAAGTCAAAATTCTAGATCTAGTATGTTACACCACACCATCCCATAAAAAGGATTTTTTCCTCAAAATCTAAAGATCCAAACATCAACATTCAACTACTCTCCACCCATTAAAAGGTTGAAATTAACAAGTCAAACAATCAAATTTTTAGGGTTACCTACATCTCTTTTAGCTGTGAAAGTTTTATAGATTTATGTTTCTAATGTATCCAACTATTAGGCCTCCATCTAGGGTTGAGTTTTAGGTCCTTGTGTCTCTAACCTATCAACCCTATATGATCATGCAAAAGTCATAGGGTAGGTCAACTATACCTTTATATCAAACCTAGTCACAACTCCAAAGTCAAAACTAGGGTTAGATTCTAGTCAAAATAGAGTTTATCATCATTGTGACTTAGTTCAGGAAAACTATAGGAAAATCCAGAGAAAACATTTTGTTTTATACATATAGTATTATATGGAAAATAATTTCTTGAAAAACTTTTGCGATTGAAAATTGAAATTAGGGCCCAAAATCAAAACCAGAAACTAAGTCACAACTTCCTTAATAAGACCCCTTATCATAGTCTCATCCTCAAATCAAACCTTGTTGTATACAAAGATCATCATTGATCAAATATAGGGTGAACATCTCACCTAGAGGCAACAATCTAAGTCAAGGGTCTAACTAGGAAGACAAAATTGAAATAGTCAGATTCCGACTACTAAGCTCTGATACTATGTTGTAAAGAAGTGAAACCACCTCCTTACCAAAAAGATTGAACAATAGAACCTCCAGTACAAACACACCTAAAAGATATGTTGCAGTGGGTGTAAAATTTTCAAATCTTATTTATGATATACAAAACAACCAAAGTGTAGCAGTGGAAGAAAAACATGACCGTATTCAATTATAATACAGGGGAACATCTAAAACTTACATCATAAGGATCCATGTAGAGGGAAATCTAAACCACCTCAACATTGTCTTCAAGCTTTGACTTCTCAATCTAAGTCCAAGTCAACATGCCTTGTCATCCAAGTCCTCCACCTAGGGTTGGAAGCATACCCCAGCAAGAAGAGAAAATTAGAAGACATCAGCAACGAGTGGCATGCACATACTAAAAAGAAAATTGAGCAAAATAAGGAAATAAGGACATCAAATAATAAGAAGATTCCCATAGAAGAGAAAAGTACCACCCAAATGGGTATCAAGAGAAAAGAACACAATAAGAATGATACTTTCCATAAACCAACATAAAAAGATTGTGACATATATACATCCACTACCATGGTGGGAAATGAATCACAAGTAGGGCACACACCCAACAATCAATATCCTACATGCATGTGAGATAAACATAGCCCTAGAACAATATAAACACAAAGGAGGCCAAGTCTCATAAACTTGAAACATGATAGAGAAAGGAATACGACAAAACTCCGAAATATATAAAACATGGGCCAAGAATTACACATCTTTCCCTGGGTATGAGGTTCCTTTCCATCCCAAAAGAGCGGGAATTATCACATCTACCATAAACGAAAACCAATGTAATTACACTACTCTAGTGCTATTGAATCACATAGCATGTTTAATGTAGAGGCAAGTAAAAAGTATAGTCAGATGATACAAACTAGTCACCACATAAGTGACCAAAATATACATCCACCACATAAGTGTGAAAAAGACATCACATGTAATCATATAGAGTTCTAACATGAACAATGAATATTAAATAAGCAAGAGAATGTCCAAACATGATCACAAGATCAGTAACAAAGCAAGGTAGTTCACATGAACTAAGATTTCCAAAAGAAAAGACATTGTGTATAGGCTTTTATCCATAGGACCAAGAGAAAGAATAAAAATAGGTGAATTTCTCAACATAGAAAAATAGGGGATACAAAATACAATAAGAGAGATGAATTAGAAATTTCTCAACATAGAAATAATGTCGGATGCAATAATACATTTAGAGAGAAGATTTAGAAATTTCTCAATATAGAAATAATGTGGGATGCAATCATACCTCAACTTCAGAGTCAAACAATCCAAACTCCAACTAAGTCCAAGCATAGGCCTCCAAAGAACCTATTGTCACAGATCCGTTCTTACCCTAATCCCAATCCCATTGTTCAAATGGGCAATGTTAAAGGGATTAGAGCGCCCATCCCTGAGTCGCCCAAAAATCACACACAAATAATATGCAAAAATGAAATGACATTCTCCTTTATTAAAATGAACTAAAAGGCTTAGTACATAAGGCTCATAGGCAACATGGAAAGAGAAAAAGATAAGAAGCTAGACAACAACTACATCCCTTTTACAATTAGCTCAGATGTAGAGTCCAAATTTGATGTAGCAGTCTTCATTTCAGTGGATAAATGAGTAGATGAGTGTAAATCTCTAGTTCCTTGCATTACCTAAAATTGAGCAAATCAAGACACAATGTCAATGCAATTGCACAATACGCTATATAAAAACAAGTAAAGCAATTTATAAAAAAACTAGTATGCTTGGCAGGACTTATGTTTCAAACGTATATGAAATGATCTTCCAAAAACCAAAATGTTGTTCAATAAGAATTCTATTACGAATTTCCCATTATGATGTAATCGAGAAACATGCTTATATTGGTTTGTGTGACACTATTACCCCAATGCGATGGGGAGGTCACCAAACTCCTTCTCACCATAGGAGATAGGAGGTCAAAGTACAAAATCCCAACCTTCAAATAAGGGGGGTTTGCTTATATTCAAAATCAACATTATCAACTTTTCCAACATCATTATCAACATCAATATACAGGCAATCATAATGGGTATTGCAATTCATGGTTTCATGTTTTTCAAAATATAGTATAGAAGAAAAATGGAAGACTAATCATAGGGAACAATAGTTCATCCAATAAATAGCCAAGAATATGGTCAAGAGATACCTGAAAGTATCAGCATTACAATCAAGGGAGTTATATAACAGTGTACCTTTCTAAATGAGTATTTGGAGTATAGATCCCAAGAAAGAGTAGATCAACCCCTTAAGTCAGATCCTAGATCAAAATATTGGATCAAGGGTCAAGATCATAGTTTCAAAAAGATCATGCTTTGCTATTCGAGATTAGGGTTACATTTTCCTATTTCTACCTTAGGGTTAGGTCATCAACAATATTTCCCAAAAGTCCAACAAATATTCAAGTATCAAACATGTTTCATGAATGGATGACCTACCTAGGTATATTTAGGAATACATGTCAACCCTAATTATTAGTATCATCATTCAAAACTCTAAATCATTTTCAACATGAAATAGTATCATTAGACTCAAAATTGGATCAAGAAGATTCATGGTCAGACATATGATTAAGAGGGTTTTCCAGATTAAAGTTAATCATCATCATATCGAGAGTAAACATTATTTCAAAGTATATGATTCATATTTTTAGGGTAATGAGTTAAGAAGATTAGATCTAATCCTTATTCTGTCAGAATTGATATGATGTCTCAATATGATCATTAGAATTAGGAACAAGGGTTTCTCAAAGGTTAATCATCATTGTTGAATCATTAGACAAATTAAATAAGAAAAGGAAAAAGATTTAGGAATATCACTGACAAACATCAAGAATTAGGCTTCAAAGGTATTTTTAAAAGGTTTACCAGATTTTTGTGATCAAGATTTGATATTTTTTTTTCATTTTTGGAGTTTGAATGCATTTTCTATGATTAAATTGGGATCTGGACATTTAGAAGAACATCCAAGCAGAGAGAGATGAATTCCTGAAAAGAAAGGCCGAGAAAATTTGATGGTCATTGGATTCCTCGGTCGCTTTTGAATGAATTGGAATCTGGTGACTGTGAAGTCGTCCACTACTAATCAAGAGCGCGAGGATGAAGGATCCAGGGAGGGCACGAGGACCGTCGATATAGATTTGGATCAGCGTGGACTCTGATCTGAGGGTCACTATTGATCATCCCAAATAGAAGAACCCACCCGTGAGCAGGCTTGCTCCGCGATGGTGCAGTGGCTGGAGAAAAATAGGGGAACACGAGTGAGGGAGAGATAGGGAGAGGCGAGGTGTCGGCTGGGGTCGTCAGGGCTCGCAGAAGGTGAGGCCCTAGTTTTTATAGCCCAAAGGGGCTAGGGTTAGGGTTATCGGGGAAGTTTGTTCCCATGGCAGTGGCTGAGAGAGGAGGCTCTCAGTTGCCCTTGATACGCAGGCATTTGAGGGTGGGAAATAAGTGTTCGCATCCAGATTGGCGGTGAACACATCCCGGTTCTTTCATTTTTTTAAATGGGTCAAGAAAGGAGTGAAATCGGGGTCTCGGCCCCCTTGGTCTCCTCCTATTGATTACGAGAGGTAGGGGATGACCCTGAGACCGTTCAATTAGGTCCCTGATCCAAGGGTCATGGATCTCCCCCGCCCTACTCAGAAGATCGCTGGCCCTCAAAAGGGCGGAAAAAGGCAAATAAAGAGGGATTTCGTGATTAAACTTCATAAAATCCTAGAAATTAGTAGGAGTGTCCAATTTGAGTGAAATTTGGACCATTGCTTCATAAAATTCTGTAGAACATATAGAAAACATTTGAGTACAAGATAATGAAGTTTGAGGAACGAATTTATTGCTTTGAGTAAAGTGATCATTAAACCTAATTAAAATGTCATAAAGTGTAAAAAAGTCACATTGGTCACCAAATTTTGTAATTGAGTCTCAAAATTAATTTTGTAGATAATAAAAATAGATTGGGACCAAGAGTGAAGATAACGAGGTAAAAATTTGAAATTGGACAAAAGTATGAGTAAAACTCACTTTATCACATCCTCCCCTCCTTATAAGGAATTTTGTCCTCAAAATTAAGGCTTCTTTGAAAAGGTCAGGAAATCATTCCTCCATGTCTTACTTCAACTCCCAAGTAGCATCATCACTATCATGGTGCTTCCACAACACTTTAACCATCTCGATCTTCTTGTTTCTCAGCTCGTTGGTGCAAGTATCAAGTATCTTGACTAGAGCTTCTTGGTATACAAGGGTGTCCTTTAATTCAATTGGTTCATGATTGAGGACATGGATAGAGTCTTTTACATACTGCTTTAGGTTCAACACATGAAAGATGTTTTGCATCATGCTATATTATGGAGGTAAAGCCAACTTGTAGGCACATTCCCCAATACAATCCAAAATTTCAAATGGACCCACATATCTAAGGCTAAGTTTTCCTTTGTTCTTTGTAAGGGCTCGAATCAGTCGAATCTTTAGGAAAACATGATCACCTACTAAGAACTAAGTGTCGGTCCTATGCGCATCGACATAAGACTTCTGATGATCTTGTGCCCTTTTTAAACTTTGCTTGATTAGTTTGACATTGTCATAATAGAGTTGTAGTTCCTCACATTTCAGAATTTGTCTTTCGCCTACTTCATCCCAGTATAGTGGATATCTACATGGTCTCCCATATAAAGCTTCATAGGGAGGGATGCCTATACTAGACTGGTAGCTATTTTTGTAGGCAAATTCAATGAGAGGAAGGTAGTGGTCCCAAGAACTGCCCCAATCGAGGATGCATGATCTCAGTAAGTCTTCTAGAACTTGGATTGTCCTCTCAGACTGTCTGTCAGTTTGTGGGTGATAAGCAGTGCTGAAATTCTGGTGAGTTCCTAGTTCTTCCTGTACTTGTCGCCACAAGTGAGAAGTGAACTTCACATCACGATCTGATACTATAGATACATGAATTCTATGCAACCTAACTATCTCTCGAATGTACAACTCTGCTAGCTCTGGGACTTTGGTTGTTGTCTTGATTGGAATAAAATGGGCTGACTTAGTTAGGCGATGACCTATAACCCAAATGGCGTCACTCCCTTTCCTGGTCCTGGGTAGACCCACCACAAAATCCATGGTGATGTTTTCCCATTTCCACTCAAAGATAGGTAGGGGTTTTAGAAGACCTCCTGGGTGTTGATGTTCGGCCTTGATCTGTTGGTAGGTCAGACACTTGGAGATGAAAGCAGCAATGTTAGTCTTCATATTCCTCCACCAGAAGTGCCTTTGAAGATCCTTATATATTTTAGTCGATCTAGAATGCACAATATATTTCGACCCATGAGCTTCTCGTAACACCATTTCTATCATGACTGAATCTTCTGGGACCCATATGTGTTGTTTGTATCGGATTCCACCATCCATACCGACTGTCAGATGAGTTTGGGGCTTCTCTAACAACTCAGTCATTTCATCAAGGCTCTTGCTATTCTTTTGTGCTGACAGGATCTCGGACTGGAGGCCTAGTTTAACATGGACCCTGGCCAATCTAAGAATTTTGCCCATATGCTTCGGGGCCCAAGGTGACATGAATTCCATGTTCTTCCATTCAGTAGTAAAGAAAGCAGCACATTTAGCCTGCTTCCTACTGAGTGCATCGACCACCACATTTGCCTTACTAGGGTGGTAGGCAATGGTGAAGTCATAGTCTTTAAGGTACTTGAGCCAACGCCTCTATCTGAGATTGAGATCCTTCTGTGTCAGGATGTATTTCAGACTCTTGTGGTCAGTGAGGATGTTGAAGGTGTCACCATACAAGTAGTGTCGCCAAATCTTCAAAGCATATATGATGGCAGCAAGCTCAAGGTCATGGGTTGGGTAGTTGACCTCGTTTGGCTTCAATTGTCGAGAGGCATAAGCAACTAATTTTCTCTCTTGCATGAGGACACAACCCAGACAGAACCGTGACGTGGCTTATATTATCGCACTAACAAACTCACTTAGGGTTGAAATCCCTAAGTTTTTAACCAAAACAACGTGCAATAATACCACCCGCAAGCGGACGGGTCTTATCGCAGTATAGTTGAGGATCGAATCCCAAGGGACAACGTTTTTAAGAATCTTCTTTCTAGTCGAATCTAGTCGAGTCAAGACTAATATTTAGAACAAGGTTGGTTGATTTGAGTTTAATTAAACTAAATGCAAGGAAAGTAAAAGAACAGGATTAAAGGTTGATTAAAGATTTATGATGGAAATCACTGGGATGGTCCCGGGTTTCACCACCACTGCACATGCAATCACATCCAAACATCAAACATCCAGGCAAGATATGACCATTCAAATAGAGCTGCTGCAAAACCCCCCCATACGGGCGTTAGGGTCGTGTAAGCATCACCTTAGGTATCAGATGTCTCGTTACCATCCAGATCACATACTTACGGCTCCGAAGATACAGAAATCCAAATGAAGCTGTGCGCCCCCTATACAGGTGTTAGGCACACATAAGCGTCATTGTGGGCTAGATGGCTTGTCACCACATGGATCATACACTTACGACCTCAAGGAATCCCATTCTATTTCTAGTTTGGGAGTCAACCGCATTAATTGACATTTGAAACCTACGCATTGAAGTTCTCACAACATAGGAAATGAACAAGATAAATGCAAGTAGGTGATCAATCCACAAGCACACATCGACGATTAACAATGAAATGAAAGATTATATACATGCCATGGAATGTTTAACAAAAAGATATGAAAGCATGGGCAGCGGGGCTAGTCCCCACACCCCAGCGAAAGTAAACTACTCGCTCATGGTGAGAGAAATAGGAATAACAAGAGAGAGAGAGAAGTTTCTGTCATAAGCATGGTGAAGAAAATGATCGCAACTCGGTGGAGAAACGGTCTTCTACACGATGTCGGGGCAGATCTGGGAGAAGAGGGAAGAACACCACGGAAGATGGGGCAGATCTTCTCTCTCCACCTTCTTCTTCTTCTCGTAGTCCTCGCTCACCACAGGAGGAGCAGCTCATGGATGAGATGGTGGCGTGGAAGCGGTGTAGATGCAGGAGATCTAGATCTAGATCTAGATCTGAACGAGGTGGCTTGCAGATCCAAGTCTTCACTCTAGATCTGGGTGAACAGGCCACAGAACCACCACAGGGGCAGGCTCTTGGCTATGGAGATCGTCTCCTTAGGCCCAGGACAGACATGCAGCCTAACGGAGTCTGGAGATGATCCCCTTACGGGCTGGGTTTGCCCTCTATTTATAGGCAGGCATGCACCGACTTAAAGCCACGGTCGCGGTGTTTGGTTGTTAACAGGTCGCGGCTTTTCTGTGCTGTATATGGGTGTCGCGGTTGCAGCTTTGGATTCCACGGTCGCGGCTTTTTGCCCTACAGGTCGCTGCCAGTTGTAGTGCTGGTGGGTGTGAGCAAGGGCAGAGCGTGGAGGTAGCTGGGTCGTAGGCATAAGCCACGAGATGTAGTAGGTCAAGGAACACCTTGGGTTTAGGCAGAAAAGGTGAAGAGGAAGGAGCAGCAGAGAGCAGAGGGTGGAGATGACAACGATCTGCTGTGGTAGGTCGCGACTTTTGCAGGTCGCGATCCTTGCAAGGTCACGGCGTCGTTGCTCGATGGGTGGACGCTGATCGCGAGTGGCGAAGGGGTCGGCTAGCTGCAGATCGCGGCATGGATAGGACAGACCGTGGGCTTCACTCTACCACGGTTGCAGGAGTCTGCTTGGTTGCGGGGTTTATGGAGGTCGCGATCAGCTTTCCGCGGTCGCGGCTAGGTCAGGAGGAACCGCAGTCGATTCAGCCTCCAGGAGAAGGGCCACGGGCGAGTCAGGTCGTGGCTTCTGCTTGCGGTCGCGGGAGTCAGATGTCGGGCTGCAGATGATGGCAGAGGCATCGCTGCTGTTGAAGTAGATCGTGATATTGAGGAGCCGCGATCGGGTTGTCGTTGCTTGGTCATGGTGCAGCAGGAGGGAAGAGGTTTCCACAGGGTATGGAGAGGGATCGCGGGCGCGGGTATTTCCGCGGTCGCGCGAATCTATTTGGTCGCAGTGTTGTTTGGTCGCGGCGCTGTTTGGTGGAAAGACCGCGATCGTGTTTAGGGTAGGAGAGGGATCGCGTGAGGTGAAGATGAAAGGCGCAAGTCGCACAGTGAGTGGGGAGGTGGGACCCAACATCTTAGTGGAGGGCCCGGTTGGGGCAAGGGAGGGGCAAGGCCTCGACGCTGTTGACTTGATTTTGGAAGAAAAGGGGTGCAAAGTGATGTGGGCCGAGAAGTTAGTGTCCAGGATTGACTTCATGGACTTAATTAGACCTACAAATAGGTGTAAAAATTGAATTAAAACCATTTCGATTAAGCCAAGGTAATGCGCATATTAGAAGATGAAGCCAACACATGCACGAATGCAACCAAAATTGGGCTAAATGAGATAAATTGAATCAAGATGAATATGCATATAAGGAGATATGGCCAAAGAAAGCTCGGGAAAGCAGTTAAACCAAGTCATCTCACATATAAGAAGATAGAGCTAGTAAAAGAGAATAATCAGGGCAAAATAGGGCCAAATGAGGCGATTAGACTCAGATGAATACGCATTCATCAAAATACCCCGAACTTAAGCGTTGCTCATCCTTGAGTAACACAAAATCTAAAACGGTCGCCTAATGAATACTTTCAACTCGCGCGATTGCCTCATCTTCACATCAAGATAGTTTCTTTTCTGCTCGGTATGACTAGGTGTCTCGACATCCTGAGATCACAGAACACATCTTTCCATATCTTCGTACCTGAGTTTGCTTCCCAATATCACTTCCTCTCTACTTTTTCCAAAATCAAGCATGTCAGGGAGTTTCGTAAGAGTCCATAGATACCCTCAGAACAACAAGTGTGCACCTGATCTGACACTGGTGTTTTTAGGATCAGGGAGGCATTCATTGTGCCTTTAGGTGGAAAAAGGAGTGAAGGGTGGTATGGACGGAAGGAATAAATCTCTCCTCTATTCGACTCGAGATTTTTATTATATGATTTGCAATTTCATTGATTGCATTTTTTTGTGTGAATCTCTCCTCTATTCGACTTGAGATTGCATTTCTTTTTATGTGCGCTTTGGCATCTTTTCTTGGTGATACACCCCTATTTCGTAGCGAGGGGTATGGAAGAAGCGTAAAGGGAGAGAGAGTGTGCCACCCCGAACTTAGGGTTTGGCACTATATTGGTTATTTTTTTTTATGAATGGAGGGGTAAGAAGATGATGGAAGAAGTGTAGAAAAGAGTTTAGATCAGAGTGCAACTTGATTTACAATTCAGTGCATCGGGTTGTTCTCCTTATCATACTCTGCTCAAATAATGACTTGATGAGGATCCGGTGGAGATTCCATGCTATTATTCCACTAGTCAGATAGGAAGCACAACGTGTTTGATCCCTCTCAATTCGACAGATACTTGTCATATCTATTGATCATGATGTTAGGATTCATAAGCTTCACACGGTGATTTCTAATCATTGGCTAGTTTCAGAGATTGTTCTCCTTGAGGCTTCGCTTCAAATAAGGAGGGTATAATGATTCAAAACTGCATGGAAAAAAAAGGATAGCCGACTAGGTAAAGGCTTTAATTGAAAAAAAAAGTGTCACAACTTCATCAAGTTTCTATATAAGTTGCTATGAAAACTTTTGAAAAAAATTTGAAAACTTTTGAAAAAATGCTCAAAATTGCAACAAAATTTCAATGATGAAAACTTAAGTCTGAAACGGATAGGAGAGGGTGGAAAGTAGAGTACGTATCACCCACCCTCCACCCCTAACTTAGAAATTTGCTCGTCCCGAGCAAACTCTAAATCCGAGATGGAGGGGAAAACTCGTGCCGGTTGGTCCACCAGATGTAGTTGCATTCCTTTCGGCGACGCGTCCTCCATCTGAAATCTCAAAAATGGAATCTATCAGAACTTAAGACGGAATCTTGCGATGCATTGTCTACTAGGTGCAAAATTTTCTAAAAACAAAACTAAAAGTAAAAGCTAAGTTAGAGGTCGGGTTGCCTCCCGACAAGCGCCTTTGTTTTACGTCGATGGCTCGACGTGATTCCTTCAGTTTTCGGGTGGGTATGTCAGTTTGGAAAGATTCATCGATTCCTCAGTGCTGGTATCGGTTGTGGTGAAATATCTCTTCAAGCGTTGTCCATTTGCCACAAAATCACCTGACTTCTCACTCCATAAAGTAAATGCACCATGTGGATAGATGCTCTTGACGATGTATGGTCCAGACCATCGAGAACGGAGTTTTCTTGGGAATAACCTCAGTCTTGAGTTGAATAGCAGAACTTGGTCTCCCACTTGAATGTCCTTCCTCTTCAGATGACCATCGTGCCAACGTTTTGTACGTTCCTTGTAGATTCATGCATTTTCATAAGCTGTCATTCGGAGTTCATCCAACTCTTGAAGTTGTAGAATCATGGCTTCGCCTGCTTTCATCATGTCAAAATTCAACTGTTTGATTGCCCACCATGCTTTATGTTCTAGTTCCACGGGCAGGTGACATGATTTTCCATAAATGAGTCTGAAGGGTGTTATTCCAAGAGGAGTTTTGAACGCAGTTCAGTAGGCCCATAAAGCGTCATTAATTTTCACAGACCAGTCCTTCCGGTTGCATCCTACTGTCTTTTCCAGGATAGCTTTGAGTTGACGGTTCGAAACCTCTACTTGCCCACTTGTTTGTGGGTGGTAGGGGGAAGCTACCTTGTGCGTTACACCATATCTTCTCAGCAACGCTTCAAAGCTTCTTTCCAGAAAATGGGAACCTCCGTCAGAGATCACGGTGCGTGGAACTCCAAAATGGGGAAAAATGATATCCTTGAACATTTTAATCACAGGTTTTGAATCGCTAGTAACCGTTGGTATTGCCTCTACCCATTTGGAGACATAATCAACCGCGACTAGGATGTAGGAAAATCCATGTGAGGATGGGAATGGACCCATGTAGTCCACTCCCCAAACATCAAAAATCTCAACTTCTTGCCATAGCTTAAGTGGCATCTCATCTCTTTTCGTAATGTTTCCCGTTCTCTGACACTTGTCACATGACATAACAAAATTGTAAGCATCTCTGGATATGGTTGGCCAAAAGAACCCACATTGCATAACCTTCAAAGAGGTTTTCTTTGAACTCATATGGCCTCCAACTGGGCCTGAGTGGCATTGTTCTAAGATAAGTTGGGCTTCTTCCTCAGCGATACAACGTCTGTAGAGACCATCAGCACAGAGCTTGAAGAGGTATGGTTCATCCCAGTGATATTGCTTCACATCATGCATGAATTTCTTTAAAGCATTGCTAGTACACTCAGGGTGGATGATACCAGCGACAAGGTAGTTCACATAGTCCAAGTACCAAGGAGTAGCTTCTGAGACTTTCATAAGCTGGTCATCCGGAAGAGAATCATTAATTGGTATCTTCTCAGTTTCTAGAGTGTGGATACGACTTAAGTGGTCTGCTACAACATTTTTTGTGCCTCTTTTATCTCTAATCTCAAGATCAAATTCTTGCAATAGGAGAATCCATCTTATTAGCCTTGGTTTTGCATCTTTCTTTTTTAGAAGATAACGAATAACAGCGTGATCTGTGTAGACAATCACCTTTGAACCAATAAGGTAGGATCTAAACTTATCAAAGGCATATACAAATGCTAGGAGTTCCTTCTCAGTAGTTGCATAGTTCCTCTGGGCCTCGTCAAGGGTCTTCGATGCATAATAGATGACATGATGTTTCTTCTCTATACATTGGCCCAGAACGGCACCCACAGCGTAATCGCTGGCATCACACATAATTTCGAATGGGTTGTCCCAATTCGGGGCACGAATGATGGGTGTTGTTGTAAGGGCATGCTTTAGGTTGTTGAAACTCTTGATACACTCTTCATCAAAATGGAAATCAGCGTCCTTCAGTAACAAGTTTGTCATGGGCTTGGTTATCTTGGAGAAATCCTTGATAAACCTTCTATAGAAACCTGCATGACCAAGGAATGCACGGACTTCTCTCACATTGGTTGGGATACACAGTTTGGAGATCACTTCGATCTTGGCCTTGTTCACTTCAATTCCTCGATTACTGACTCTATGGCCAATGACAATACCTTCTTTTACCATGAAATGACATTTCTCCCAATTAAGCACTAGATGTGTTTCTTCGCATCGCTTGAGGACAAGGGAGAGGTGCCTTAGGCATGATTCATATGAATCGCCATATACAGAGAAATCATCCATAAAAATTTCCATAATGGTTTCGGTTAGACCAGCAAATATAGCCGCCATGCAGTGTTGGAAGGTTGCAGGCGCATTACAAAGTCCAAATGGCATCCTTCTAAAGGCGTATGTTCCAAAGGGACATGTAAACGTAGTTTTCTCTTGGTCATCTAGATGTATAGGGATTTGATAGAATCCAGAGTAACCATCGAGATAGCAGAAATATTCTTGATGAGCCAATCTCTCTAAGACTTGATCTAGGAAGGGCATCAGAAAATGATCCTTGCGTGTGGCTTTGTTCAATTTCCTATAATCGATACACATCCTCCACCCGGTTACTGCTCGAGTGGGGATGAGTTCATTTTCTTCATTCCGTAACACAGTAGTGCCACCTTTCTTAGGAACAACATGTACAGGACTAACCCAAGGTGAATCAGATATCGGATAGATGATTCTGGTAGTGAGCAACTTGATAACTTTACGGCGGACTACTTCCTTCATATTAGGATTCAACTTCCGTTGATGCTCAACAGTTGGCTTGTGGTCTTCCACCATAGGGATTTTGTGCATGCAAAGCGCTTGACTGACCCCGGTGAGATCGCTCATCTTGTATCCGATAGCTTTCCTTCTTTCCTTTAATTCTTTCAGAAGTTTATCTTCTTGTTCGGTCGTTAGATTAGAATTTATAATAACTGGACAAACCTTGAGATCATCCAAACACGTGTACTTAAGTCCCTCGGGCAGGGGCTTCATTTCAGGGGCTTCTGGCTTCTCGCATGGCTCTTTAGTTACATTTACAGCTTTGAGTTCCTCAAACTTAGCTTCCGGATCTTCTACTGTGGAATTGAGGTTAAGGATACAATCCTTAACTCGTTCATTGATGAAATTTTCAGCAGATGGGTGTGTTAGAGCCTCTTCTAAAGGATCGTCTTGTTCATATTCCTCTTGTGTGAGAAGAGACATTTGCTCGATGCAATCAATCAAATAGACTTCTTCATGCATGCTCGATCTTCGCATGCTTTCAAAAATTTTGAACTCAAGGGTTTCTTTCCCTAGTCTGAGCAACAAGGTCCCTGCTTCAACGTCAATCAAAGCTCTTGCAGTGGCGAGGAACGGATGGCCAAAGATAAGAGGGTATCTGGCGTCTTCTTTTATGTCCATGATGACAAAGTCACAAGGGACATAAGAGTCTTTTCCAACCTTGACGGGGACATCTTCAATGATTCCCAAAGGAAGAGTCATAGAGTTATCTACAAGTTGAATGGTCATTCCAGTTGGGAGTAATTCTGCAAACCCTAGCCTCTTGCAAAGGCTAAGTGGCATGATAGAAATGCTCGCACCGAGATCCGCTAATCCCTTCTTACATGAAGAGTCACCGATATGGCATGAAATCCCAAAGGATCCCGGGTCTTTCTGCTTCTTGGGCATCTTGCTCTGGATGATATCGTAAGTAGTTGTTGCTAGCTTAATAGTCTCGTATTCTTCAGTTATGTACTTCCTTGTGAGGAGAGACTTTAAGTACTTAGTCCAGGCTGGTATCTCGGCCAGTGCATCTAGAAAGGGTATATCTACATGAAGCTTCTTCATAGCTTCTTTAAACTTGTTGAATCGAGAATAGAGCTTTGTCTGCTTCAAACGAGCTGGGAAAGGAGGATGAGGCTTGTATACTGGCACATCTGACTCAGGTGTGTCTTCAGCCTCCGCAGTCAATGGTTCCTCCAATCTTGCTTTGTCTGTCCTATCAGTGGTTGGTTGTTCCTTTGGTTGGGACTCAGGTGTTGCAAAGCCTTGGTCATTTGCAAAGTTATCATCGTTTGTTTCTGCTATTGGTATCTTAGCAGGGGAGTCAGAATAGTTTTTCCCGGACCTGGTGGTTACAGCCTTAAGTTGCTGAGGATGTTTAGGATTGTTTTCGGGTTTTCCAGCAAAGACTCCAGCAGGTGGTTTCATACTGGCCGCAAGTTGAGCTAGTTTAGATTCAATAGCCTTCTGATGGGCTTGCTGGTTAGCTATCATAGTCTGCTGCGACTGCAGCATCTTCTCAATAGCTGACAATTTTTCATCAAGAGAGATGGGACTGGCTTGTTGCCCTTGTTGTTGTTGATAGGGTACATGGTTGGGGTTTTGAAACTGAGGAGTGTTCTGATAGTTGTTGTAGTTTCTATTCAGGAAGTTACCTCGATTCCCAAAATTATGTTGTTGGTTATACTGGAATCCTAGCGGGCCTCGTTGTTGAGTATTTGCACCAAGTTGTCGCGAGTTCTCCACTCTAGAAGGATTTCCATATTGAAAACCTGGATGGTTCCTACTCTGATTTGGATTATAGTACCCTTGACCAGGGATGGTGTTGACAACATTCAGATTTTCCATTTGACCACTATCTCCTTGAGCACATGTATTGATCAAAACAACATCGTAGAGAATGTTACAGGCTAGAGTAGGATGGTTAGTTCCTTTGCATGCTTCGCAGAAGAGTGAGGCTGACTTAACTTGTTCTTGTTGTCGAGGGGGCGAACGTCTTCTTTCATAAGATGTGTGGGACGATTCTAGATGGTATTGCTTTGCAACTAGGAGTTTGAGAGATTCAGCGATAGACTTGTACTCGGGTGTTGCTTCAGCTATAGCTACCTTCAGCACTCCTTTGCCAACAGGTCTACCCCAGTTGGCTTGATTTTCAGCTCCAAGGGTGACCACCTTCCATGCACTATCATAACTCTGACGCATGAAGTTTCCTCCAGACGAGGAATCCAAAAACCTCTTGATATCATCGTCCACACCTCTTTAAAAGATTTCGATAAGTTGATTCTTCAGAATGCCATGATGTGGGCACTTGCGTAGAAGCTCCTTGTATCTTTCCCATGCTTCAGCTAGAGATTCTCCAGGAGCCTGGGTGAATTGCGTTATTCGGCCCCTAATCACGTAGGTGAGAGAAGGTGGATAAAACTTTTCCAAAAAAACATTTTGAAGTTGTTCCCAAGTGGTGATGGGTTCGCCTTGCAAGGAGTTATACCAACTCATGGCTCTATCAGCAAGAGAGTACTTGAAGAGACAGAGTCTGATGGCATCATCGGTGACTCCATTTTACTTTGTCATGGCACATAAGTCTATGAATCTCAGAAGATGTTCTTGACTATCTTCTCCTTGCTTACCATAGAAAGGACTGTTTTGAAGCAAAGTGACCCAATGTGCTCTTATCTCAAAATTCGGAGCGTTGATGGGAGGGGGTTGCACTGGGTGATGAACGTCCACAGCTTTAGGGATCGAGAATTCTCTAAGGTCTTTTTGTAGCTCAGCTTGTTGAGCTGCTACTTGAGCAGCTTGTATTTCTTCTTGAACTACGGCTCGGGCTTCTTGTATAAGTCTATCTCTTTGTGCATTAAGGGCTTGAGCAACCCTTCGAGCAATTTCCTCCTCTTGAGCCATTCTTGCTTGGTTCTCTCTGTACTGACGACGAAAGGTTCTGTCTATCTCAGGGTCAAAGCTAGCAGCGAGTCCGGGACTGTCTGAGTAGTGCATACACTAGACTTTGTGTGTACCTAGGATAAAAAGATCTTTTGCTGATGAGATGGATGGAGTAGAACCGAATTCAAGTATATATGATCGCTAGTATCAAATGTAAAAGAAAAACCTAAATTAGCCTCAAAAGAACTAGATTTAACTAGATGATTCTGTTGTCCCCGGCAACGGCACCAGAATTTGACATGGCTTATATTATCGCACTAACAAACTCACTTAGAGTTGAAATCCTTAAGTTTTTAACCAAAACAACGTGAAATAATACCACCCGCAAGTGGATGGGTCTTATCGCAGTATAATTGAGGATCGAATCCCAAGGGACAACGTTTTTAAGAATCTTCTTTCTAGTCAAATCTAGTCGAGTCAAGACTAATATTTAGAACAAGGTTGGTTGATTTGAGTTTAATTAAACTAAATGCAAGGAAAGTAAAAGAACATGATTAAAGGTTGATTAAAGATTTATGATGGAAATCACTGGGATGGTCCCGGGTTTCACCACCACTGCACATGCAATCACATCCAAACATCAAACATCCAGGCAAGATATGACCATTCAAATAGAGCTGCTGCAAAACCCCCCCATACGGGCGTTAGGGTCGCGTAAGCATCACCTTAGGTATCAGATGTCTCGTCACCATCCAGATCACATACTTATGGCTCTGAAGATACAGAAATCCAAATGAAGTTGTGTGCCCCCTATACATGTGTTAGGCACACAGGAGCGTCACCGTGGGCTAGATGGCTCGTCACCACACGGATCCTACACTTACGACCTCAAGGAATCCCATTCTATTTCTAGTTTGGGAGTCAACCTCATTAATCGATATTCGAAACCTACGCATTGAAGTTCTCACAACATAGGAAACAAACAAGATAAATGCAAGCAGGTGATCAATCCACAAGCACACATCGACGATTAACAACGAAATGAAAGATTATATACATGCCATGGAATGTTTAACAAAAAGATATGAAAGCATGAGTGGCGGGGCTAGTCCCCGCACCCCAGTGAAAGTAAACTACTCGCTCATGGTGAGAGAAGCAGGAATAACAAGAGAGAGAGAGAAGTTTCCGTCATAAGCATGGTGAAGAAGATGATCGCAGCTCGGTGGAGAAATGGTCTTCTACACGATGTCGGGGCAGATCTGGGAGAAGAGGGTAGAACACCACGGCAGACGGGGCAGATCTTCTCTCTCCACCTTCTTCTTCTTCTCATAGTCCTCGCTCACCACAGGAGGAGTAGCTCGTGGACGAGATGGTTGCGTGGAAGCGGTGTAGATGTAACAGATCTAGATCTAGATCTAGATCTGAATGAGGTGGCTTGCCGATCCAAGTCTTCACTCCAGATCTGGGTGAACGGGCCGCAGAACCACCACGGGGGCAGACTCTTGGCTATGGAGATCATCTCCTTAGACCCAGGACAGACCTGCAGCCTAACGGTGTCTGGAGATGATCCCCTTACGGGCTGGGTTTGCCCTCTATTTATAGGCAGGCATGCACCGACTTAAAGCCACGGTCGCGGTGTTTGGTTGTTAATAGGTCACGACTTTTCTGCGCTATATATGGGTGCCGCGGTCGCGGCTTTGGATGCCAGGGTCACGGCTTTTTTCCCTGCTGGTCGCGGCCAGTTGTAGCGATGGTGGGTGTGAGCGAGGGCAGAGCGTGGAGTTAGCTGGGTCGTGGGCATAAGCCACGAGATGCAGCAGGTCAGGGAAGACCTTGGGTTTAGGCAGAAAAGGTGAAGAGGAAGGAGCAGCAGAGAGCAGAGGGTGGAGATGACAGGGATCTGCTGTGGTAGGTCACGACTTTTGCAGGTCGCGATCCTTGCAAGGTCACGGCGTCGTTGCTCGATTGGTGGACGTTGATCGCGAGTGGCGAAGGGGTCGGCTAGCTGCAGATCGCGGCATGGATAGGACAGACCGCGGGCTTCACTCTACCGCGGTTGCAGGAGTCTGCTTGGTCACAGGGTTTATGGAGGTCGTGATCAGCTTTCCGCGGTCGCAGCTAGGTCAGGAGGAACCGCAGTCGATGCATCCTCCAGGAGAAGGGCCGCGGGTGAGCCAGGTCGTGGCTTCTTCTTGCGGTCGCGGGAGTCGAACTTCGAGTTGCAGATGATGGAAGAGGTGTCACTGCTGTCAAAGCAGATCGCAATATTGAGGAGCCGCGATCGGGTTGTCATTGCTTGGTCATGGTGCAGCAGCAGGGAAGAGGTTACCGTGGGGTATGGAGAGGGATCGCGGGCGCGGATATTGCCGCGGTCACGGGCATCTGTTTGGTCGCGGCGCTGTTTGGTCACGGCGTTGTTTGGTGGAAAGACTGCGATCATGTTTAGGGTAGGAGAGGGATCGCGTGAGGTGAAGATGAAAGGCGCAAGTCGTGTAGTGAGTGGGGAGGTGGGACCCAACAGCTTAGTGGAGGGCCCGGTTGGGGCATGGGAGGGGCAAGGCCTTGACGTTGTTGACTTGATTTTGGAAGAAAAGGGGTGCAAAGTGATGTGGGCCGAGAAGTTAGTGTCCAGGCTTGACTTCATGGACTTAATTAGACATGCAAATAGGTGTAAAAATTGAATTAAAACCATTTCGATTAAGCCAAGGTATTGTGCTTATTAGAAGATGAAGCCAACACATGCACGAATGCAACCAAAATTGGGCTAAACGAGATGATTGAATCAAGATGAATATGCATATAAGGAGATATGGCCAAAGAAAGCTCGGAAAAGCAGTTAAACCAAGTCATCTCACATATAAGAAGATAGAGCTAGTAAAAGCGAATAATCAGGGCAAAATAGGGCCAAACAAGGTGATTAGACTCAGATGAATATGCATTCATCAAACTTTGATGTGTCACTGAAGATGACGAACCCATCATTTCCCGAGGGAAGAGTCAAGATCGGTGCAGTTTTCAGCTTTGTCTTTAGCTCTTGAAAACTAGATTCACATTCCTTCGACCAGATAAATTGTTCTCCTTTCCTTGTGAGCTTTGTGAGAGGCAAGGCAGTCCTGCTGAAGTTTTGAATGAAACGCCGATAATAGCCAGCAAGACCCAGAAAACTTCGAATCTCAAAAACATTCTTTGGGGCTTGCCACTCTAGAACACCCGAGACATTGGCGGGGTCAATAGAAATTTTCCCACCAGAAATTATGTGGCCTAAGAACATGACTTCAAAAATCCAAAAATCACATTTTGACAACTTTGCATAGAATTTTTAAGATTGGATAATGTCAAGAACTTTGCAAAGGTGAATATGGTGTGATTCAGCGTCAGTTGAATATATCAATATGTCATCAATGAAGACCACTACAAACTCATCGAGGAAAGGTTGGAAGACACTATTCATCAAGTTCATAAACACACCAGGGGCATTGGTCAAACCAAATGGCATGACAAGGAATTCATAATGCCCGTATCGAGTTTGAAAGGTTGTTTTTAGGGATGTCTTCGTCCTTAACTTTGAGTTGGTGGTAACCAGAACAGAGATCAAATTTTGAAAAGACATGGGCAGAATGGAGTTGATCGAAAAGGTCATCAATTCTGGGCAGCAGATACTTATTTTTCATAGTATCTTGATTGATCAGACGATAGTCAATACACATGTGAAGGGAACCATCCTTTTTCTTAACAAATAGAACGAGGGCTACCCAAGGAGATGTACTAGGGCAGATGAAACCCTTGTCTAGAAATTCCTGGAACTGCTTTTTCAGCTCAGTCAATTCAGCAGAAGCCATCCAATAGGGTGCCCGAGAAATGGGTGTGGTACCAGGTGCTAATTCGATAAAAAAACTCGACATCACGATCTAGTGGTAGCCCATGGAGCTCCTCAGGAAATACACTGGGGTACTCCCACACTATATCCATGTTTTCTAGGGCACTCGTATCAGGATTGACTATGGTTACAGTTTCTAGGGCACTCGTACCCAAGGAGATGTACTTTGCACCCTTTAGCTATCAAGTTTTGGGCTTTAATCAGAGAAATAACAACATTTTGATTTCAATTTTTCCTTCTAGGAATTACAAGAATAGAGAGGTTGGGTTTGGAAATAATGACTTTCTTGGGATGACAATCGATCAGAGCATGATTTTTATGGAGCCAATCCATCCCTAAAATAAGGTCAAAGTCTTCATGTCTAAGATTATGAAATCTAACTCAAAACTACATCCAGCATAAGATATAGGGACTTTTTCGACAATATAGTAGGAGACTTTCATCTTCCCACTTGGGGTAGTTACATCAAGTATGTACCCTAAGTCCCTTGTTTCAAGATTCAACATAGAGGCAAGATTCTTAGACATGAAGGTGTTTGTTGACCCAGAGTCAAATAGAGTAACAACAAAATGGTCGGAGATTTGCATCATACCTACGTATACATATATTTTGTGTAAGGATTTTGTACAAGATAATCATGATACAATGTTCTAGAAATAATTTTGAATTTAAAAGGTACCTTCTATGAGTTTGTTTTCATTGGCCTTTGCCTCATCTGCATTCACGGCAAAGACACGGGCTTGTCGATGTTCACCTTGCCTAGCCCATGTGGGAGGACGGTGGGGGAAGTTGTCTCTGAACTAACCCTCTTGTTTGCAGTAATGGTAGACTGGGGACGGATACTTGCACTGGCCAGTGTGGAAGTTACCACAGTTGCGGCAATGAGAAATATTGGTATTCTGGCCTTCACCCATGTTTTGGCCAGGATTCTAGTTTTGTGCAGGACCACAGTTGTAATTCTGGTTCTGGCCTTGATTGTAGTTCTGGGCAGGGGTATTTCTTTATTTCTTCTGTCGGTTCTTGTTCTTATTGCCAGCAATATGGGGTTTTCCCTTCTGTTCGGGTTTTGTAGGATCAACATTAGTCGGGCCTACATAGGCAAGGGTAGGTAATGGTTTCCCGTGCCCCATCCCTAGGGTTCTTTCCATGGACAAGGCATGGCCATAGGCATCTTGAAAATTGGTGGGTTTGGATGAGGATACAAAAGCTTTTAGGGTAAGGAAAAGCCCATCAATGTAACGGTCAAGTTTTTATTCTTCAGTGAGGTTGGTGATATGCCTCTCTAGAAGGTGGAACTGTCGGCTATATTCAGCCACTATGTTAGTTCCTTGGGTAAGGGTGAGGAATTGGTTTTGTTTCTCCTTTCTCTTAGATGTGGGTTGGAAATTATTGGTGAAAATGGGTTTGAAGGCTTCCCAGTTGACAGGGATGACCTGTTGTGACCGGATATAATTCTCCCACCACAACTTGGCCGCCCCCTTCAACTGGTAGGTGGCAAAACCAACCTTGTCTTATTCAGGACACCTCAAAACCCTAAAGGTGTTCTCCATGCACACTAACCAGGCATCAACCTTATCTAGGACATCATCTTTGTCTTCCCCATAGAAGGCTTCATGGATGAGTTTTAGAAAATCATGGATAGTGATGGGTTTTGGGTTATGGGTTGGCACAAGGGGTGTTGTACAAACAACTAGGTCATGGAGGGCATACATAATGGCCTTCTGTTTCAGTTCCCACTCCCCCATATCGGTGGTCTTATTGGTAGAACTGACATCTTCATCATCATTCATACAGGGCTTCTTCCCCTTGTCTTTAGTACCAGAGGTCCCTTCACCATCCCTATTGTTCTTGGTTTTTGGGGCCATCTGCATGTGTTCAACTAATATAAGTTTTCTTATCAATAACTTTCAAAGCAAAAATATGATAGATCATGGAAATATTGTAAGAAGTTTTCTCAATTTATTATTGGATTTTAGTTGTTCCCGTCCTTAAATTACCCAAAATAAAGAGAGTACATAGATCAAGTCATGATACCTTAAAGAGAACGGGAAGATGAGAAGTCATCCTACTTCCTTCTAATAGGTGGCTTGGGAAGTCCTTAAAGAAGAGGTAAGATGCTAGAAGACTCTCTAGGGTTATAGGAAGTCTTTCCATCCATTTCTGGATCAACTAAGGCCAGGTGGAGCAGGAGGAACCTCAGCCACCGTGAAGACGGATAGGAGGAATTATGCCAGAACCCCCTTTGTGATCTTTCTAGACACCTCAATTTTCACCATAGTGAATTTAGGGCTTCCTTGGTTCAGCGATTAAGAATATCATTTCCCTAATGCATATGAAGTGTGTTATGGCTCTGATACCAACTGTCACGGATCTGTTCTTACCCTAATCCCAATCCCACTGTCCAAATGGGCAGTGTTAAAGGGATTAGAGCGCCCATCCCTGAGTGGCCCAAAAATCACACACATATAATATGCAAAAATGAAATAACATTCTCCTTTATTAAAATGAACCAAAAGGTTTAGTACATAAGGCCCGTAGGCAACATGGAAAGAGAAAAAGACAAGAAGCAAGCCAACAACTACATCCCTTTTACAATTAGCTCCCATGTAGAGTCCATATTTGATGTAGCAGTCTTTATTTTAGTGGATAAATGGGTAGATGAGTGTAAATCTCTAGTTCCTTGCATTACCTAAAATTGAGAAAATCAAGACACAATGTCAATACAATTGCACGGTACGCTAAATAAAAACAAATCAAGCAATTTATAAGAAAACAAGTATGCTTGGTAGGACATATGTTTCAAAAGTATATCGAACGATCTTCCAAAAACCAAAATGTTATTCAACAAGAATTTTATTATGAATTTCCCATTATGCTGTAATTGAGAAGCATGCTTATATTGGTTTGTGTGACTCTATTACCCCAACGCGATGGGGAGGTCACCAAGCTCCTTCTCACCATAGGAGATAGTAGGTCAAAGTACAAAATCCCACCCTTCAAATAAGGGGGGTTTGCTTATATTCAATATCAACATTATCAACTTTTCCAACATCAATATACGGGCAGTCATAATGGGTATTGCAATTTATGGTTTCATGTTTTTCAAAATATAGTACAGAAGAAAAATGGAAGACTAATCATAGGGAACAATAGTTCATCCAATAAATAGCCAAGCATATGGTCAAGAGATACCTAAAAATATCATCATTACAATCAAGGAGGAGTTATATAATAGTGTACCTTTCTAAATGAATATTTGGAGTATAGATCCCAAGAAAGAGTAGATCAACCCCTTGAGTCAGATCCTAGATCAAAATATTGGATCAAGGGTCAAGATCATAGTTTTAAAAAGATCATACTTTGCTATTCGAGATGAGGGTTACATTTTCCTATTTCTACCTTAGGGTTAGGTCATCAACAATATTTCCCAAAAGTCCACCAAATATTCAAGTATCAAACATGTTTCATGAATGGATGACCTACCTAGGTATATTTAGGAATACATGTCAACCCTAATTATTAGTATCATCATTCAAAACTCTAAATCATTTTCAACATCAAATAGTATCATTAGACTCAAAATCGGATCGAGGAGATTCATGGTCAGACATATGATAAAGAGGGTTTTCCAGATTAAAGTTAATCATCATCATATCGAGAGTAAACATTATTTCAAAGTATATGATTCATATTTTTATGGTAATAAGTTAAGAAGATTAGATCTAATCCTTATTCTATCAAAATCGATTTGATGTCTCAATATGATCATTATTATCAAGAACAAGGGTTTCTCAAAGGTTAATCATCATGGTTGAATCATTAGACAATTTAAATAAGAAAAGGAACACGATTTAGGAATATAAGTGACAAACATCAAGAATTAGGCTTCCAATGTATTTTTAAAAGGTTTAATGGATTTTTATGATCAAGATTGACTATTTGTTTGTCATTTTTGGAGTTCGGATGCATTTTCTATCATTAAAATGGGATTTGGACATTTAGAAG
This sequence comes from Alisma plantago-aquatica, assembly GCA_963693085.1. Taxonomy (NCBI): domain Eukaryota; kingdom Viridiplantae; phylum Streptophyta; class Magnoliopsida; order Alismatales; family Alismataceae; genus Alisma; species Alisma plantago-aquatica. Next base: position 672,396,434 of record OY856410.1, read on the forward strand.
AACATCCAAGCAGAGAGAGGTAAATACATGAAAAGAAAGGCCGAGAAAATTTGATGGCCATTGGATTCCTCCATCGCTTTTGAATGGATTGGGATCTGGTGGCTTTGAAGTCATCCACTGTTGATTAAGAGTGTGAGGATGAAGGATCCAGGGAGGGCACAAGGATCGTCGATCTAGATTTGGATTAGCATGGACTCCGTTCCCAGGGTCACTGTTGATCGTCCAAAATAGAAGAACCCACCCGCGAGCAGGCTTGCTCCGCAGTGGTGCATCGGCTGGAGAAAAATAGGGGAACACGACCAAGGGAGAGATAGGGAGAGGCGAGGTGCCGACTGGGGTCATCAAGGCTCACTGAGGTGAGGGCCTAGTTTTTATAGCCCAAATGGGCTAGGGTTATGGTTATCGGGGAAGTCTGTTCCCATGGCGGCGGCTGAGAGAGGTGGCTCTTACTTTCCCTTGATACGTAGGGATTTGAGGGGGGGGGAACTAAGTGTTCACATCCGGATTGGTGGGGAACACATCCTGGTTCTTTCAGTTTTTGAAATGGGTCAAAAAAGGAGTGAAACTGGGGTCTCTGCCTCCTTGGTCTCCTCCAGCTGATTGCGGGAGGTAGGGGATGACCCTGAGACCGTTCGATCAGGGCTTCGGTCTGTGGATGCCTGATCCAAGGGTCAAGGATCGCCCCCGCCCTACTCAGAAGATCGCTGGCCCTCAAAAGGGAGGAAAAAAAGACAAATAAAGAGGGATTTTGTGATTAAACTTCAGAAAATCATAGAAATTAGTAGGAGTGTCCAATTTGAGTGAAATTTGGACCATTTCTTCATAAAATTCTATAGAACCTATAGAAAAATTTTGAGAACAAGATAATGAAGTTTGAGGAACGAATTTATTTCTTTGAGTAAAGTGATTATCAAACCTAATTAAAATGTTATAAAGTGTAAACAAGTCACATTGGTCACCAAATTTTGTAATTGAGTCTCAAAATTAATTATGTAGCTAATAAAAATAGATTGGGACCAAGAGTGAACATACCGAGGTCAAAATTGGAAATTGGACAAAAGTATGAGTAAAACTGACTTTATCACACCTATGATGCATACATATGGAATTATGCTTAGCTTTCCATTAATTATTCAAAACCCTAAAAATCGCAATTTTGGTATTAGATGATTAGGTTATCAAAACTACGCCATGTGTTAAGTTATATTTTCCTGAGTTCAAAACATATTTTATTATATTTTTTCTATCTTATAAATATTTAGTTATGAATTATACAAGTTATTAACTTATTTAATTAGATTCATCAAATTCACCTCTTTAAAACATGAGATTTAGGCAACAAAACTGATACCATTAGAAATCTTGCATTTTTCTGAATACAATGAGTATTTTTTCATAGTTTTCTAAGCCATAGATTATTTATTATGGATTTTATTAAAAGTGACCAATCAGATAATAGCATAAATCCATGTCATCAAAAAATCCAATGAGTAACCAGGCCAGCTAAGTTGGCCCAATCACGGGTGGCCAACTCATCGGTTCCCACCGAACAGGCTGGCAAGTTGCCTCAAAACCGGATTAAACAAACACACATGAAAAGACCAAATCACCCCTGAAATGGGAAAACAAAGGCAGGGGAAAAAGGAGGGTAGGAAAGGTATTGACCAGAGGGGATTCATCCCATTGAAACACCCATGACACAGGCCATGGCGACGACATCCATTGCCTGCTCGCTAGGTTCTCGGGGTGTAGAGGCTAGAACGCGACCAAGCCTGTCGCTATCATGCGAAGTCAGAGACCCAAGAAGCTATAGAAAACATGGAGAAACTCGACAAGACAAATGCTGGTCAATAGCAAAGAAGAGAAACATGGAAACGGAAAATTACCACATCTTGGATCGGTCTGAAGCATCTTCTACCTTCTCATCAACCAAGCAAACTCAAGGAAATGGAACAGGGACCTTGCAGGCTTTTGAATCACTCTGTGCAAGGAGATCTAATGGCTAGGCATAGCCCAAGCTATGCAGCCCAGAAGGCAAAGGTCCAGGGGAAAACAAAGGTCTGAAGACTCTAGTAGATCGGAGAGGAAGACGTGGGTGCAAGCAATTGGGTAGATGTGCTTCGAGTAATAAGAACTACTCCCGCCAACTAGTTCAGAAAAATGGGGTAGGTTGGAGAGACATGGGGCTTGATAGGATAAATTGGAAGTGTAGATGGGTTACTGAAGGCTCAGCGGTGGTTTGGGGGTCCTCAGGTGCAAGAGGGAGATGACGGGAGTGAGTCTGAACCTCAGTGGTTAAAATGCTCTGGAATGGGGATTGGGGTTTTCTTATATAGCGATGAGAGGGGTCAAAATAGGGCTCAAGATATTCAGAATCACATCACAAACTCGATGGTGAAGAAATCATGAAAAATCATTTAGTGGAAAAAGAAAAATCGTGGAGGGAAAATAGCAGACATTGTTCGTGCGGGTGTCGACCTCCTACCCAAGGTAGGAGACGACCCGCTGGCCATCCAATCTTAAACCAACAGTGATGATCAAAGCACACCTAAGCGAAAATTGGAAATAAAAAACCATAGGGTGACAATGTGACAAAATAACCAAAAATCAAATCTGACTTTGAATAAAGTGATATGAAATTTTATTTCCTTTTTCTCTCTCCTCAAAAGAGGGTCCAAACATTACCCAAATTAGATGAATTATTGCACAAAGACCAGTTCAGGCATGTAGATTCTGATTATGCACTTAGTTTTGTCTTTTGAAAACTTTTAATGGGTTAAATAAATCAAAACTATTTTCTCTTTCTTGCTTTATTAATGACATTAGGATTATCCAAATTTGATGAAACTTGACCCGCAAGTCATATTTAATGTGATGGATACGAATTTGTTATCAATTTTACATATTGGAGTTTTTTGTATATTTATTTAATATTTTGAAGGTTCTACACACTTTCTCTCTCCTGATTTTACCTTTTAAGCAAACTTTCTCCAAATTGGATGAAAATTCACCCAAAGGCTATATTTATTATTAAATTGCTATATTTGTTATGTAGATTATGAATCTAGGATTATTTTCCTCTTTGGAGTCATTTATTATTTTATTTGATATTTGGGGAAAACACACATCTTCTTTTCCAATTTGAATTAAATGAATTATTATTATGTGAATAATGTGAAACTTGACTCCCAAGGAAATTGGGACCCAAGGAACATAATTTTAAACTTAGATTTTACTGTTAGAACTTCTTTTTATGAGATAGGTCGTATGGCCCATTACTATCCCATTAGTTCATTATTCAACCAATTATATTATTATTATCTCCATATGGGTCATATATGATTATTAAGCATGATTTGTTATGTTACACTTCTTGTGGCACATTTTAGATTCATTATTGGCTTAATTACACATATTAGCTTATCCTTGTTTGGCTAAGTCAAAAGGGGTCAAACTACTAAGGTAGGATTCTAGATCTGGTATGTGACACCTTATGTAGACCCCAAGAAGGTGGAGTTAGTTTTGGGGTGGTAGCAGCCCAAGACACAAATTGAGGTTCAAAGTTTCTTATTTTTAGATAGCTACTACAGGAGGTTCATTAATAACTTAAATGTTTTGGCTTTTCCCTTGACCAAGATGACTAGGAAGGGTTTTTTTATTGTTTGGGATGATAATTGTCAACGTTCTTTTTAGTTGTTCAAGGAGAAGTTGACGAGTGCTCAACTGTTAGTTTTGGTAGAGTGTGGGAAAGGCTACATCATTTTATGTGATTCTTTAAAAAATGGGTTTGTATGAGAGCCGATGCAGGACAAGAACATGATTTCTATTTCTTCTCGATAGCTTAAGAAACATGAGGATAACTACCCAACTCATGATATGGAGTTAGCAGTCGTGGTTCTTGCTTTGAAGATTTATCAGCACTATCTGTATGGAGAAAAGTGCCAAATATTCACATATCATAAGAATCTTCAGTATAACTTCTTGAAGTAGGAGATGAACATGAGACAGAGCATGTGGATGGAGCAAATCAAGGACTACTAGTTTATAATAGACTACAATCCAAGAAAGATGAATGTATTGGATAATGAATTCCTTAGAAAGTCATCTTCATCATCATCAACAAGCGAGACATGCTAGTGTTGCTTCAGCAGATGAATGTATAGTTGGGAGTATCATTGTAAGCAGAGTTGTTGGCATAGCTATAGGCCAAGACAACTTACACAATAGATGAAAGATGTAAAAAAGGATGATACCATGATACAAAACATCAGATCATATTTTGACAATAGGAATCATGATGGAATTCATGAGTTATATGGTGGTATAGTGTGTTTCCACAACAAAATAGTGGTTCCTGATGTTGACAGTCTGAGAGAGATGGTACTCGAGGAGGTTGATTGCTCAATGCGCCTGATGTATCTTGGTAGTACAAAGATGTACCATAATCTTAATGGTTTGTATTTTTGGCCTGGTTTGAAGCATGATGTGATAGAGTTTGTGTCCAACTGTGTAGTTAGTTAGCAAGTCAAGGTAGAACATCATAAGACTATAGGGACACTACAACCTTTGCAAATTCCACAGTGGAAATGGAATCTATATCTATGGAATTTGTGGTTGGTCTGCATTGGACAACAAAGGGTCATGATTCTATTAGGGTGACTATTGACTGGTTGATGAAGTTATCTCACATTTTTTCAATCAAGACCACCTACACAGTTGATAAGTTGTCACAAATCTATGTTGATGAGATAGTACGTCTACATGGCATACCAGCTATGATAGTGTTTGATAGAAGTTCTCAGTTCATGAGTAGGTTCTGGGAACATATGAATACAAAGTTGGAGACACATTTGAGGTTTAGTACAATCTTCCACTCGTAGACAGATGTCCAGTCAGAGAGGACCATACAGACCTTCATTGATCTATTGAAACCTTGTGTTCTTTAGTTTCTTGGGAGTTAGGATACTTACATGAGTCTGATTGAGTTTTCCTACAACAACAATTATCAGTGGAGTATAGACATGGCACCATATAATGCTTTGTATGGTAGACAATATAGGTCGGCTCTTTATTGGTATGATATAAGTGAGTATCAATTGTTTGGTCCTTAGTTAGTTTGATAGTCCACAAAGAAGATCAAGGTGATCCAACAACAACTAATGGTAGCTCAGGACATACGTAAGTCATACGTTGATCATCGTAATAGACCATTGGAGTTACAAGTTGGATAGCTCATGTATCTTAAGGTTTCCCCTTCAAAAGGTGTGCTGAGGTTTGGTAAGAAGGGTAAACTGACTCATAGGTTTATGGGACCCTACTCTAATATGTCATCAGTTGAAGAAGTGGTATAGCTAGATTAACTGCCAGATTTGCATAGGGTACACAATCTTTTTCATATTTCTATATTGAGAGAATGCCACCCTGATACAGAGCAGATAATACAGTCATTGCAAGTCGAGTTGTATGATGATGTCTATTATGTTGGGGATCCAATTTTGATCTTAGGTAGGTGTGTTCTACAATTGAGTAAGAAGTATATTGCCTTAATGAAGTTATTGTAGCATCATCATAGTGTATAGGAAGCCATGTGGGAGTTAGACGATGAGATACATAGGAAGTTCCCATCTTTGTTTGGTTAGGATTTTGGGGGGCAAGATATGTGTTAAGGATTTATGGTTGTAAGACCCATGACCTAGTTTAAAGCATATATCTTCATTTTGATTTAATTAAGTGCTTAGACTCATAATTAAACCTTATCATATACTTGGATACATGTTAACAAATCTATGTTTCTTTTGGTCCATATCATACTTTGTTTTATCATTATTTGCAATTTTTAAGTACTTGTGTGGACCTATGTGCAATTTTCCCTTTTCTAGGGATTTAATTGCAATTTTAAAAAATGTATACATTGCTCCATGATGTTCTTGATAATTGGCATAAGCATCATTTTTTCGAATTTTTTTGAATCGTCTTGCACAAGAAAGTCAACCCTTAATGTTAGGTGTATATAGTGGTGAAGGTAATCATACCTTTGGATGCTTGTTGGGGGTGAACAACCGATAGTTGTTCTACATGATCCTTAGGATTCTATTGGGTGAGCCTCTTAATGGTTGATTAGAATGCACCTTCATATGGCATTGGGTAATCCTTCTGATGGCTTTTCTGGACACACCTTTGAATGGTGTTGGGTTACCTTCTAATGGATGATAAGAAAACACCTTCTGATAGTCGATTTCGATGGTTCATCGGAACACACCTTCCGATGGTGGTCCAAATGTGCCTTCTAATGGTAGGTTGGATTTTCCTTTCAATAGGTAGTCTAGGGTGTGCCTTCTAATGGCTGACATGTGTGAGTGTGTGAGCATTTTCAGATAGTGTCTTTCATATGGTTGCAAACTAATGGAAGCTCTATATGTGCAAATCGATGGAGGTTATGCATTCACAAACTGAAGGAGAACGGGCCTTTAATTGATGGAAGAGTAGTTTTTGATCTTTGATCTCATTCCTCTTCCATCCTAGCTATAAATACCCCTCCCTACTTCTCTCAGGAAAACCTTTTACCTTGTCCTTGTTGTTGGAGACCTTCGGAGGCCATCAGTTGACGACGAGGAGACATCAATAGGTGATGCAAGGAACTCCAAATATGTGTGGTGATATAACCTTTAATATGTTTCTTACTTACTCATAACCTTTTCTATGTAAATTGTTCTCTAGAAAACCATAATATGATCAATGATGGCCTTATTGTATATTATTTGACATAAGAATGATGATACTTTAACCTTCCTTAGATCTTATAAATGTTTTTCTTTCATAAACAAGCTTTTTTTTTAACATACAAGACCTAAAATTTGAAAGGTAGGCATAGTAAAACATAAACAAGTCATATAGGTGTTGTTTTGGAACCCAATGCATATAAATACAATTTATACACTAAGATTTGATGTATAGTGGTTAACCTATGGTAGTTATATTTCTTTCATTTATTATTGTCATGGTGTAACACTACTTTGGAGGGTAACTCCTTTGTACAAAATCTTGTATGTTCATAATGCTATTTCATGAGGTTAATATTGTCCTGATCTTAGTGATGCATTTGGTTCAAAGTACTCTATTGGTGGTCATTTTTTTGATAGCTAAGGATTGTTACATTATCTATGATCGAGTGTAATGGAACTATTTAACACATATTATATCATTAGAGGTTGGAAATTTGAACAACTTTTATAAGAATCTTATTGGTGGTTTTTTTTAACTTGATTGATGGAGTCTAAAGGCACTCATCTGGCTTAATTAACCGAATGAAATATTAATCACCTGGTGCCCTAGGACTATAGAACTATTCCAGAGTCAGAACTTGTTGGATAGTAAAACAAGTATTTTGAAAGTAGCTGAGAGTTGTATATTGTGGAGTATATGTGGGTAAAGGAAAGATAAATCCATGTCATCTAAATTATTAAGGTTTTGGAGAGGAGTCGAGGTTGTGTTTTTTATATGAAATTAGTTGAGTGTGTATAAAGAAGTGAAACCACTTCTCTAATAGAAAGAAAAGACCACATCCCATGAACCAAACATCACGTAAAATTTTTCACCAAAGGGATGGAGACCAATTCATTCAAGATGTATGTATCATTACACAATGAGTAGCAGCGGAAACTATCATTATCTAACAATTTACAAAGTCTATTAACATGATACAACACTTCATCACATATGGGTGTCCTAAAAGGAAAACTAAACATAAAATCCAAGGACCAAGCCGAGGGTCATCTAACCACCTCTTCAAGCCTCCCAAAGATCAGCTACAAGGTTTATGTTGAAGTTCACTCTCCTTGATCTAACCTGGGGTTGGCAGCATACCCCATAAAAGAGAAGAAGAAAAGAAATACATCAGCAAAAAGCTGGTATATGTATGCTAAAGGAAACTTTGAGCAATTTAAGCGATAAGGACATCAAAAGTAAAATGCTTCCCATACAAGAGATAAGGACTACACACATGGGCATAAAAGAGAAGAATCATCATCAACATAAAAGAAGATACTTGCCATAAACAAATAAATAAATTTGTGCAACAAAAGCACATAGATGGGTTGTAGGGCACACACCCCACAAACATCATCAACCTGCATGCATGTGAGATAAACATATCCCTAGAACAATATAAATTCAAAGGCGGTCAAGCACAAACTTGAACCTGATAGAGAAAGGAATACTACCAATCTCCCAAATATATAAAATTGAGTATGGATTACTGCCACACTCGGGTATAGAGAAGTGGTATACTGCCACCCTCCTTAATAACCAATAGGGGATTACTGCCCCAAAACCAAAGTAATTTACATTACTCTAGTGCTACTGAATCACATTGTATGTAAATATAGAGGCAAGTAAATAGTTTAGTCAGAAGACGAAACAAAGGTTGCCATCACACAATGGACAACACAAACATATAACCACCACTTCAAAATGGCACATATTAACATAAGAGACCAACATGCACCAAGGCACAAGATAGATATCAAGGAAATATCTGAGTCTATAACAAGCAGGATAGTTCACATGAACCATGATATCAAGAGAGTAGACATATGTGTAGGCAAAAGTCAAAAGAAAGATAAGATAGGTGAATTTTACAACAAAGATGAATAGGAGATACAACATACCTCAAACCTTCAAATCCTAGAACTCGCTTTTAGATCCCTAACAAGATCAGAGTCCACTTTCCCCTAATATGATCATCATATTTATGTATTAGATATACATATATTCATTAAAGACTTAAAACCTCAAAACCATCGACTTTTCCACAAACAATCGAATTAGACTTTGAAAACATCACCATCGTCTTAGTTATGGTTTTCTGATCAAAATGACATATAATATTATGTATTTTGAAATTATGGACTTTTAGATGCATTTTTGGTGATTTTTAGCTTAATTAATTTGTATTCTAGAAAATCACTTTCGACAAAACTCGAAATAAATCTTTGGAAATATTTTTATTAGAAAGAAAACATTTTTCCGAGTTCAGAACATATTTTAGATTTATTTTTTGGACTCACAATTTAGAAGATATGAATTTTTGAAAATGAATCAATAAGAAATTGCCACGTAGACACTTCGTACCAAAAGAGAGGAAGAGAGTGGGGGTAAAATTGTAAAAATCCACGTGTTGTCTTCCCCAACCCAGCCCACACCATGGCTATGAGCAAGCAGTAGCTTGCTTGGGGAAGGATTGGGCGTTTGTGCTATACTCAACCAAATTCGATGTGCAAGTATGCGATGGAAAGCTTAGAAAATGAGAGATTAAATGGTACCTTTAATTGTGTCGAACGTGGAGAGAGCAGAGAGATATAGGCGCCACAAGCCCTGGTACTTTGGCCGCCGTTCTTTGTCAAAACGTCAATGGAACGAGAAATTAAAGGGTGCTTTGAGTTGTAAAGATGACAACGGATATAGGAGTATGGGTATTTATAGGCAAAGAAGTCTTTGTTAAAGTTTAGCAAGGTGGGGTGAGAGAGGTCGTTGGCTTGCTTAAGGAGTTTCTCACATTTTTGTCAAAATACAAAAATTTTGGTATAAAGCTTGAACTGAACCTATGCTTGCCGGGAAGGTGGTCTTCCCACCTCCCACCTTCCCTTTTGGGTTCCCCCTTGTCAGGGGCTCGCTTCGCTCGGTACCATGTTGTTGTTTTCTCCTTGAAGCTTGGAACCGAAAATCCGGTTCTCAAGCAAAAGCAAATAGCATATATGATGCTCTGAAGTGGCCCTCTCTGGCCCACTTCGAGCATCGGGGCTTGCGAAAACCTCCTATACTTCGACGGAAGTCGAAGGGGAAGCTGCGTTGAACTTTTTCGACTTTAAGCGAAAAAGGTTCAACTCAGGGGAAGCAGCGTTCACTTTTTTGACTTCAAGCGAAAAAGGTTCAACTCAATTGCCTAAGCGTACACTCAAGTGTACGTGGGTAGCTTCTCCTTCCAGCTTCTCCTTCTTTGTGTGGAAACTCGAGAGGAATCCAACGTAACTTAAATCACTTAATTTGGTTGAGAAACGAGGGAGATAATGGAAAACAAAAAATCAAATAAATTTATTTTTATTTCTTTGTTCAAACCAAGGTAGAAGACAACCAGAATTTGTTGGATCCAAGATCCACGGTCAGCGATGAGTGCACAAAAAGCCAAATCTCGCATATCAAACTATATTTTCGATTATAGTGTTATATGTATTATTAAATGAATCTCTCTCTCTCTTCTTTTGAGGGCTCAAATGATTTCCAAAATTTACCAAAATTGACACCTTGACAGATTTTGATGTGTAGAATCCGAATATGAAATTAAATTTAACTTTTGACAAATTTTAATGTTTCAAATAAATTAATTGCTATTTTCTCTTTCCTCCTTCACTAAAGGCATTAGAATTATCCAAAAATGATAAAACTTGACTCACAAGTCATATTAAGTATGTTGAATACGAATTTAGTATTATTTACATTTTTTATATTGGTTATTATTTTAATTAATGAGTTTAAAGTTTTGCATTCTTTCTCTCTCCTAAATTTGTCTTCTCATCAAATAGTTTCCAAATTGAGTCAAAATTCGTCCAAAGAAGTATTTTACTATGTAGAACACGAATTTAGCATTATTATATTTTTTTGAAGACTTTTATTATTTTATTTAATTCATTTAAATTTTACCACTTATTTATCCTTTTAATTTATTAGAGGTATCTAGAAACTTTCTAAAAATGTAAAATTGGCCTATAAGAAATAATAAACGTCTGGAACACGATTTTGGCATTAATTATTTTTTCAAGATATATTTAATATTTTTGGTCTTTAAGTCATTTTCTCTCTCCTGAATAAAATAAAATATTAAACATTGATGAAATTAAATACAAACTCACACATAGACTCATTTTTATATATAGATTACGAATTTGGAGTTAGTTTTCCAATTTGAGGATGTTAGATATTTTATTTCACCTTATTGGCTTATCTCCTATTTTCTTTTAATAAAGACTTTAAAATATGCATTTATCTTCCAAATTAGGTGATACTTGGCCCTTAAGTTTCTTTTAGATCAAGAAAATGAATTTGCATATCAAATTATCTCATGGTTTCCTATTTGTGATTTTTGAAACAACATATTCCTCATTATCCTCTTTTAATCCATTATATCCCATATTATCTCCAATTCTTGTCCTTATTATCTCTTTTATGTGTATTTTGAGATTTCTCTCCTTTTTCATATACTAAAAAGAACTAGAAAGTTCTAGGATGAAATATTTTATTGTTTTTATTACTTAGTGTATAATTTGCACTTCAAGCCCATTATTAAAAACCCAACTGAAGCATTTCTGCATATAACCCTATATTAAGAATATATGGGAAATATTTGTCCGATTAAGCTCTTTAATTTCTTATTATCATCCAAACAAGTCATCATTAAGTACAAAGTATTTTAGATTCTCTTAATTACATGTATTAGCTTATCCTTGTTTGGCTAAGTCAAAAGGGTAAAACTATTAGGGTAGGATTCTATTTCTGATATGTTACAGCACACCACCCGTTAAAGGGATTTCGTCCTCGAAATCAAAACATCTATAAGAAAACTTATCCACCACCCCTTTAAAGGGTTCATCTCAACAAGTCAAGCTAATCATCATCAAGGTATTAAGACTACCCACATATCTTTTAGTTATGAAAGTATTTGAGTTTTATGTTTCTCATTTATCTAGCTAGAAGTCAATACCATCTAGGGCTGAGTTTTAGGTCCTCATGTCTCTATCCTATGAACCCTACATGATCACCCAAATGTCATAAGGTTTCTTGCACAAGGCAAGGATACTAGGTATAAGAAACCTAAGACAAAGGTAAACATCCTAAGGGAGACGAGTTTGAAATAGTTACATCACCGACTACTAGTGGCTCTGATACCATGATGTAAAGAAGTGAAACCACTTCTCTACTAGAAACAAAAGACCACATCCCACGAACCAAACATCACATAATTTTTTTAGCCAAAGGGATGGAGACCAATTCATTCAACATGTATGTATCATTACACAATGAGTAGCAGCGGAAATTATCATTATCTAACAATTTACAAAGTTTATTAACATGATACAACACTTCATCACATATGGGTGTCCCAAAAGGAAAACTAAACATAAAAGCCAATGACTAAGCCGAGGGTCATCTAACCACCTCTTCAAGCCTCCCAAAGATCAGCTACAAGGTTGATGTTGAAGTTCACTCTCATCGATCTAACTTGGGGTTAGAAACATACCCCACAAAAGAGAAGAAGAAAAGAAATACATCAGCAAAAAGCTGGTATGTGTATGCTAAAGGAAACTTTGAGCAATTTAAGCGATAAGGACATCAAAAGTAAAATTCTTCCCATACAAGAGATAAGGACTACCCACATGGGCATAAAAGAGAAGAATCATCATCAACATAAAAGAAGATACTTGCCATAAACATATAAATAAATTTGTGCAACAAAAGCACATAGATGGGAAGTAGGGCACACACCCCAAAAATATCATCAACCTGCATGCATGTGAGATAAACATAGCCCTAGAACAATATAAATACAAAGGCAGTCAAGCACAAACTTGAACCTGATAGAGAAAAGAATACTGCCAATCTCCCAAGTATATAAAATTAAGTATGGATTATTGCCACACTCGGGTATAGAGAAGTGGTATACTTCCACCCTCCTTAATAACCAATAGGGGATTACTACCCCAAAACCAAAGTAATTTACACTACTCTAGTGCTACTGAATCACATTGCATGTAAATATAGAGGCATGTAAATAGTTTAGTCATAAGATGAAACAAAGGTTGCCATCATACAATGGACAACACAAACATATAACCACCACTTCAAAGTGGCACATATTAACATAAGATACCAACATGCACCAAGGCACAAGATAGATATCAAGGAAATATCTAAGTCTATAACCAGCAGGATAGTTCACACGAACCATGATATCAAGAGAATAGACATATGTGTAGGTAAAAGTCAAAAGAAAGATAAGATAGGTGAATTTCTCAACAAAGATGAATAGGAGATACAACATACCTCAAACCTTCAAACCCTAGAACTCACTTTCAGATCCCTAACAAGATTAGAGTCCACTTTCCCCTAATATAATCATCATATTTTTTTTTGATGGTAATCATATTTATGTATTAGATATATGTATATTCATTAAAAGCTTAAAACCTCAAAACCATCGACTTTTCCACAAATAATCAAATTAGAATTTGAAAATATCACCATCATCTTAGTTATGGTTTTCTGATCAAAATGACATATAATATTATGTATTTTGAAGTTATGGACTTTTAGATGCATTTTTGGTGATTTTTAGCTTAATTAATTCGTATTCTAGAAAATTACCTGCGACAAAACTCGAAATAAATCTTTGAAAATATTTTTATTAGAAAGAGAATATTTTTTTGAGTTCAGAACATATTTTAAATTTATTTTTTGGACTCACAGTTTAGAAGATATGAATTTTTGAAAATGAACCAATAAGAAATTGTCACGTAGACACTTCGTGCCAAAAGAGAGGAAGAGAGCGGGGGTAAAATCATAAAAATCCATGGGTTATCTTCCCCAACCCAGCCCACGCCATGGCTGCAAGCAAGCAGCAGCTTGCTTGGGGAAGGATTGGGCGTTTGCGCTACACTCAACCAAATTTGATGTGTAAGCATGCGATGGAAAACTTAGAACATGAGGGATTCAATGGTACCTTTAATTATACCGAAGGTGGAGAGAGCAAAGAGATATAGGCACCGCAAGTCCTGGTACTTTGGCCACCATTATGTGTCAAAACGTCAATGGAACGAGAAATTATAGGGTGCTTTGAGTTGTAAAGATGACAACGGATCTAGGAGTATGGGTATTTATAGGCAAAGAAGTCTAGGTTAAGGTTTAGCAAGGTGGGGTGCGAGAGACCGTCGTCTTGAATTTTTGTCAAAACACAAAAATTTGGTATAAAGTTGTGCGGAAACTCGAGAGGAATCCAACGCAACTTAAATCACTTAATTTCGTTGAGAAACGAGGGAGATAATGTCAAACAAAAAATCAAATAAATGTATTTTTGTTTCCTTGTTCAAACCAAGGTAGAAGACAACCAGAATCCATTGGATATAAGATCCACGGTCAGTGATGAGCGCACAAAAAGCCAAATCTCACATATCAAACTATATTTTCGATTATAGTGTTATATGCATTATTAAATGAATCTCTCTCTCTCTTCTTTTGAGGGCACATACGATTTCCAAAATTTTCCAAAATTGACATCATGACTCATTTTGATGTGTAGAATCTGTATATGGAATTAAATTTAACTTTTGACAAATTTTAATGTGTCAAATAAATTAATTACCTTTTTCTCTTTCCTCCTTCACTAAAGGCATTAGAACTATCCTAAAATTATAAACTTGACTCACAAGTCATATTAAGTATGTTGAATACGAATTTCGTATTATTTCCATTTTTTTATATTGTTTATTATTTTAATTAATGAGTTTCAAGTTTTGCATACTTTCTCTCTCCTAAATTTGTCTTCTCATCAAATATTTTCCAAATTCAGTCAAAATTCATCCAAAGATATATTTTACCATGTAGAACATGAATTTGGCATTATTATATTTTTTTGAAGACTTTTATTATTTTATTTAATTCATTTAAAGTTACCACTTTTTTATCCTTTTAATTTATTATAGGTATCTAGAAACTTTCTAAAAATGTAAAACTTGGCCTATAAGCAATAATAAATGTGTGGAAGACGATTTTGGCATGAATTATTTTTTTCAACATATATTTAATATTTTTGGTCTTTAAGTCATTTTCTCTCTCCTGAATAAAATAAAATATTAAACATTGATGAATTTAAATACAAACTCACACATAGACTCATTTTTATATATAGATTACGAACTTGGAGTTAGTTTTCCAATTTTAGGATGTTAGATATTTTATTTCACCTTATTGGCTTATCTCCTACTTTCTTTTAATAAAGAAATATATGCATTTATCTTCCAAATTAGGTGATACTTGGCCCTTAAGTTTCTTTTAGATCAAGAAAATGAATTTACATATCAAATTATCTCATGGTTTCCTATTTGTGATTTTGAAACAACATATTCCTCATTATCCTCTTTTAATCCATTATATCCCATATTATCTCCAATTATTGTCATTATTATCTCTTTTATGTGTATTTTGAGATTTCTCTCCTTTTTCATATACTAAAAAGCACTAGAAAGTTATATGACGAAATATTTTATTATTTTTATTACTTAGTGTACAGTTTGCACTTCAAGCCCATTATTAAAAACCCAACTGAAGCATTTTTTCATATAACCCTATATTAAGAATATATTGGGAAATATTTATCTGATTAAGCTCTTTAATTTCTTATTATCATCCAAACAAGTCATTATTAAGTACAAAGTATTTTAGATTCTCTTATTTAAATGTAGTAGCTTATCCTTGTTTGGCTAAGTCAAAAGGGTAAAACTATTAGGGTAGGATTCTATTTCTGGTACGTTACAATGTGACTACGGCCGTAACTTAGATTTTGTGGTTTATACACTAGTTTTTAGTGTTGTGGGTTGTGTACCCATGATGGATTAAGTTGTGTAGTAGTTGGATAATGTGCCACTACAGTTGTTACTTATACTGACCAAGGGGAAGATATATTATGATTCCAGTCATCCATGATCTTATATGGGGTTGATTTCAACTTCGCAATGGTTAGCTAGTAATTTTAATGTTATTCCTCAAGCTACCTAAGGTTTAGTAAAATGTGTAATCCAAAAGTGTAGCATATCTGCTAGGGTTACTTGACGAATCACATTGGATGATGATCCTTTTTTGGCTCTTTAAATTTGTAGATGATTTATAATGCAATAAGAGAAATCAATTATATTATGTCTCTGCCTATGTCTGATCTTTATGCAAACTATATAGACTTCAACAATGCAAGCCTATCTGCTTTAATTGTTTAATGCAAGATGGTTTCTTTTAGATGGTTAAAAACTGATGGAGGTTCTATATGTGCAAATTGACGGAGATTTTGCATATAGAAATAGAAGGACAACCTCTCCTTTGACTGATGATCGAGCCATTTTTTATCTTTGATCTCATTCCTCTTCCATTCCATCTATAAATACCCCTACCTACTTCTCTTAGATGCGTCTTTTACCAAATTTGTAGTTGGAAACCTACAGAGGCCATCAATTGACAACGATGAGCCATCGGTAGGCGATGCGAGGGACTCCAAATATATGTTGATGTTTTCTTCACCTTAAGGCAAGTGATATAACCTTTAATACATTTCTAACTTATAACTTTTTCTATGTAAATCTTGCTCTAGAAACCCACAATATGAGAAAAGATGGCCTAATTGTACATTATTTGACATAAGAATGAAAATACTATGAGTTCCTAATCCTTCCATAGATCTTCGAAGTGTTTTTTTCTCTAAACAAGCTTTTCTTTGAACATGCAAGACCTAGAATTCGAAAGGTAGACATAGTAAAACCTAAATAAGTCATACAAGTGTTGTTTTATAACCCAATGCATAGAAATCCAATTTATAAACTAAGATTTGGTGTATAGTGGTTAAGCAAAGTGGTTATATTGCTTTCATCTATTGTTGTCATGGTGTAAAAATGGTTGGACGACACCCGAATTCAGAGGGTAATACCTTTGTACCAAATCTTAAATGTTCATAATACTATTTCATGAAGTTATTACTGTTAAGATCTTAATGATACTCTTGGTTGAAAGCACTCTAGTGGTGATCACTCTTTTGATAACTAAGGATTGTTACATTTTTAGTGAATGAGTGTAATGGAACTATTTAACACATTTTATATCTTATCTTGCAAATTTGAATGACTTTTGTAATAATATTATTCCTAGCTTTTTGAAAATTAATTGATGTAGTCCAAAAGTACTCAACTGGCTTAATTAACCAAGTGAAATCTTAATCACCTAGTGTCCTAAGACCGCAAAACTATTCTAGTGTCAGAACTTACTAGATAGTAAAATAAGTAATTTGGAAGTAGCTCAGAGTCGTATATTGTTGAGTATATGTGGGTGCAGGAAAGGTATATCTCTTTCATCTAAATCATAAAAGTTTTAGAGAGCGGTCGAGGTCATGTGTCACATGTGAAATTAGTTGAGAGTGATTGCGGTCGTAGCTTGGATTTTAGGGTTATACCCTAGTTTTTAGTGTCATGGCCTATGTACCCAGGACAAACTAGGTTGTTTATTAGTTGGATGATGTGCCACTATGGTTGTTACTTGTAATGACCAAGGAGAAGATATATTATGATTATGATCATTTAGGATCTTATATGCGTCAGATTTTGACTTCTCAATGGTCAACTAGTAAACTATCTAGGGCTTAATAAAGTGTGTAATTCATCCTTGTAGCATATCTACTAGGGCTACATGACGAATCACATCAGATGATGATCCTTGTTTTGTTTCTTTAAGTTAGTAGATGGTTTATAATGTGGTAAGAGAAATCAACTATATGATGATTCTGCCTATGCCTGATCTTTACACAAACTATATACACTTCAACATTGCAAGACTATCTGCTTTAACTATTTAATGATATATATAACCTACTTCTAAGACATAGATATCTTAGAAGTTATATTTCTTACAAGAGCATGAGTCATTACAAAGACGAGACACAAGTAACGAAAACTTGGGTACAATTAGACGATAGGGAGACACTAAGAATAAAAACAGACACAAAGGTATAAAAAGGAGCAGTCTATCTCATTTGCATCGCTTACGCCCCCTTTTACATTCTTAGTATCATGGTTATCATCACTTGGCACCTCATTTTCTTCTCATTGTGCCTCTTATACTCCATTGCCGCCTCGTTTTTTCTCTTTCTACACTTCCTTATCTTTTTGTTCCACCTCGTTTTATGTTCAAAAATGATACATAACACCCAGTTGTGCCTACTTTTAAACTCGTCTCCACTAGCGTGCTCCCACAAATTTGGAGTCAATAGGATGTTTCAAAATTTGGGAGAGATATATAAAAGTGAAAAATATTCATGAATGAGAAGAAGAGATGAATTTTTTTTTCTTATAACTTTCAAGTTGTAATATTTTTTTTGACAAATTATAAAGGCATTATACTTTTTTATAAAAAAATACATTCTAATCTAACAAGACTAATGGTGACATACTTTTAAGAAAAGAATTTAACATATAAAAAACAATATTATATATTGTTGACAGTACTCATTTTTTCAGTATATATTAAATTAAAAATAAGTATCACATATTGTTATTTTGTCATAATACTCATGTTTATGTCATTATATTTTAAAATAAGAATTAAAATGAATATTGCATCATATATTTGGAGATAATACTCATTTTTAAGTAATAAACTAACTAAAATAAGAGTACCTTATGTTGTTTTGTTCGCTATAACATCCACTTTTCTAGTTTACTAAGAAAATAGGTGTCATCGGTAACAAAATGACATGCAATCCACATTTTGAGTGAAATGAGTATTGTCCGTAAAAATGTAATGAAATACTCATTATAATACTTATTTTAATACTTATATTATATACAATGACATAGAAATTGAACAAATTTGATTCCCTGATTTGTGGGTCCTATGCCGAAGTGTATGGATGGAATGTTCTGGACACATTGTCCTACGAATAGAGAATTTGAACTCAGCTACGCCACCTTGCAAAACTACAATTACCCTTCCAAAAACTTATAAGAACTACGAAAAGCACTCATGCCCCGCGCTTTTACTACGCCTGCGACCGAGACGCGTGAGGTAACTATTTAATTATTTTCGATACAGATACCATTCGCGTATTATCCTTGCTTTCTAGAGTAGATCCCACCCCCACCCCCATCTCTCTCTCTCTCTCCCCCCCTATGGACCATGCGTATGACAAAACAAGCGGCAACCCTTGCTATCTGGCAACCACGTATTCTGGTTTTCTTCATTCTTTACAAAACCTACTTTGAATAGCCAATTCTCTAAGTCAAGCAGGCCGCTGAAAATAATACCAAGGTTGCAGCTACACTTGCACGTCTATCTGTAGGGCGCGCGCGTCCAACGGGAGACGGACACAGCCCAAGTCGGGTGCCTGCTGCCCTAATGTGCGCCTGGGAATCGTTTGATTAAACAAAAAAAATTAACTTTTTTTTTACGGTGCTCACCAGAAGACGAGGAAACGTGGCGTGCTGTCGTGCCATCCGTACTTCCGTCGGCTGTTGCCAATCACCCATTCGACCTTTTTAATACTTCTTGTTTATAAAATGTTGTATTCTCTTAACATGTTACTCATAAAATATTCTTGTAACGCGCTTTTGAAAGTAATGTGACTCTAATTTCTGTGTCCGGCGGCTCCATTCAACACATCTTAGGACGAGCCACCGCTACATTCGAGATCTGCCCTGCCATCGCACAACCCAATCTGGGTAAAACCTAAGAGCGGGGCAGATAAAGGAAGATGACGGCCAAGCCATGAGAAATTTGTTACTGTAAACGGCCAGCTGTGGATAGTTCTGTGGAACATATAACATCCACATATCAATGAAGATGATGGATCGATGACACTTGTACATAAATCTAAACGACCAAAGCAACCAATCACATTACTCAACGCAACCACGAAGCATCAAACGATATAAGAGATTTACCTGAAGATCAAACAGCAGCAACTAGTACCGATAACATGGCAATATAAAAAATCTATAAATGCCTGCTGAGCCAGGACCACCATGTGATTCAGATACGTGGTTCTCTTCGTCCTCCACTAGTAACTACTGCTAGTCAATGGCTGTTCAGATAAGAGCGTCTTCTTTTCTATTTGATTATTAACCTTAGGACCGAAGCCACAACATCCGTGAAATGATTCAAAATTTTCAAACGAGTAACTAGGAGGGTGAATTACAGAAAAAAAGCATTCCATCAGAGTAAATAGCAGGAAGGACCTTAACACAAACATGTAAAACAGATGGATCCTTCAATGCTAGCTGAGGCAGGGCCACCGAGGAAGGGGAATATGAGGAGGCTGGAAGGTATCTTGAATGATATAATCTCCGTTTTATCTATATCTATTTAACTACTTCTCTTACTCCTATCTTAATATGACTACTCCTCAGTTCCTTCTTTGTTAAACGATTATCCTCTGTGGTGGTGCTCATTGCCTTTCCGAGGAAAGAACTAGCTACACCCATAAAATTTATTTTATTAAGTGAAATATATAAAGAGTACTGATATCCAACACACGATCTACATCAACTTCTCCACCCCAATCTCGAGACTTGTGACAAGCATTTAAACCAGCCGTCCGTACATAGTACTGCACGCTCGCACAGTGCTGAACTAAAATAAGAAAAATTCTAACCAGAGTCATCTACCCACCCGTTCACATACCCGGAATATGGAAAAATGCAAATTTTAATGCATTGCATAGATATAGCATGTACAACCATTTTTTTGTGTTATTTCCCATGCAAAACGCATGCAACAGGCATGCAAAGGACATTTATTGTCCACTCATTAACAATCATGGGCAAGTACCGCTATTTATTGTCCATTCAAATTTTTGTTCATTGGTAATTCCTTCTATTTTTTTTTAAGTATTGAAATTCAAAGTATGTACAAACGTACAGTACTTATTGTTTTATGTTTCTTCATATTCCATATTTTGTCCCTAATATATAAGTTTTGTACATTTTATTATTTATATTCAAACTCGTAATATGTGCAGACATACAATACGAGATGTACATTTTGTTATTGGACTTATATTTGACAAATTGGGTTGAAAATTAATAATTAGGTACAATACTTATAGATGCATTTTATAGTTGATTATGGACCAGATGTGCACTAATTTTTGTAAAAAAATTATGTCCAGGAAAAAAATGTTGTTATTGGATTCCGTAGGTACTGTACTTAAGCTTCTAGATCAGTTATACAATTATGCTTGATTTTGTAATTTGTTAAGTACTGTACTTATGCTTGATTTTATAATTTGGTAAGTATTGTACTTATGTTTGAAAAAATTGAGTTGGAATTAACAAGTGGGTATTGTACTTATTTTGCATGGATTCCGTAGGTACTGTACTTATGTCCAGATGACAAATGTTACTACTGGATTTCGTAAGTACTGTACTTATGCTTCCAGATCAATGTTGTTATTGGATTCCGTAGGTATTGTACTAATATGTTGTTATTGTGCTTCAACTCTCTGACCATCGCAACCTTTACATGATGTATTGTACGACCGAAGTAGAAAGATTGATGAAAACTGAGGAACAGACGTACTGTACTAACGTGCAAATATTGGTGGGTTGAAATAGAGCCGGAAGGAGGAGTTGCAAGAGAGAAAACAAATTAGTAAAAATGAGGGCTAGAGAAAGGAGTGGAGAGAGTTAATTGCTGAACAATAAAAGCCGGCTGCATGGAGTTAATTGACATGAAGTTATTTCGTATTAAAAGCCTGTTGCATGGAGTTAATTGGCGTGTATTAAAAACCGACTAAAAGCCTGTTGTATGGAGTTAATTGACATGCATTAAAAGCCGGCTGAGACCACATTTTTGTGTACTACCGATACACGGGTGGGTGGCCGGGTATAGAAGGACTGTGTGTAGCGTAGCTCTAAAACAAGCATAATGCGAGGAGAAGAACAGGCAGCCAGGACTATAAAAATCTAACCTACTTCCACACTCTCCCACTTTTTACTGGTGGTGTCACCCACTCCAGACCGGCGTCAAGCGGGGCCGCTCCCCCTCCGTCGCCGTCACCAGCACAACGGCTAGCCCGCCATCGCGCCCATGTTTAAGACATGCCAAGCCTACTTCCGCTCCGCCGCCCCTCCCGGGTTGAAACCGCGCCCACCCTGCCCCACTCTATAGTTATCGTCATGCTCTGCCACATCCGCACCTGACCGTCATCACATCCACGCTATCGTCAAGCTCAAACAACCGCAGCCAAGCCGCCTACATCCCATCATCCTCGTGCTCTTACTGCCACCACATCTACGATCACGCTGCCGCGCACCCAACGACCACGTCGCTGCATGCGCGTTCTTGCCGCCCCACACCGAACACCCGACGCCCACGTCACCGCACTCACGTGTACGCTGCCATTGCATCCACGCCTATGACGCCATCGAACGAGCACCCATGTTGCCACAATGCTCCATTGCGGCACACCCACAACGCAACTCCTACTACCCATTGGGATGAGCGCACCGTCGCGCCAACTACACTATAATGTTCAGTGGACTCTATCATTAGGAGGAAGAGGAGGGACATGAGGATTTATTGGCCACCCAGGACTATAATATATAAATATCATCATTGTCGTACACCATTTTTGCACTGTAATGCATAAAACCTAGTATGTGACTTTGAATGAGTTTAATTTCCATTCCATATCAATGAATGTGAACTTATTTGTGTCATTTTACAATAACGTTGGATTACATGTAAAAAATAAAAAAGTTATTAAAAATACAATAGTACAGGAATGACATGTAGTGTCAGTTATTTTAAGCCTGTAGCGTCACTTTTTGGCCGACGCCTAGATAGCCGTCGCTAGAGAATTTTCTCTTTAGGGTCGGTTTTATATATCAAAGAAAACCGACCGACCCAAGAGAGGCACAAAAATCGACCCTAAAGAGGTACAAAAACCGACCCTAGAGGGGTACAAAAACCGACCCTAAAGGGTACAAAAACCGACCCTAGAGGGGCACAAAAACTAACCCTATACGTCTACAAAAATTAGAATTCCGACCTCTCTAAGGTTGGTTATTTCAAAAAATCGACCCTAGAGACCTCTAAGGTCGGTTATTTGAATAAAACCAACCCATCAGGGTATCTAGAGATTTGAATTTATGAACTTTTTAGGTCAGTTATGTCAAAAAACCGAGCCTAAAGAACTATAAGGTCGGTTATATGTAGAAAACCGACCCAAAAAGGTACCTGTAGTTTTTATTTGCGAAGCTCTTAGGTCGGTTATTTAAAAAAACTGACCCTAGAGATCTCTAAGGTTGGTTATTTGAGGAAAACCAACCCAACAGGGTACATGAGTACCTGATAAATTTGCGTTGAAGCTTCTAGGTCGATTTAAAAAAAAAACCGATATAGAAGGTCTCTAAGGTTATTTTTTTAAATAACCGACCCTAGAAGTCACATTTTTTTAATGAAAATTTTTGCAGAATAGAATTCTGCAGAACAGAAACCTGCTGAACAGAAATCTGCTTTACATAGTTCAAAACTGGCAATAGAAATAGACTTGCAAATGCAATGATGCAAGTCAGAAATGCATTCCAAAGCCATTTGCTACCTTTTATGTTCAATCCTTTTTTATTTTGACGTATCAATCTCCAAACCACACACATTCATAAAAATAATAATTCACATATTCAGTTGAGACATACTCATACACATAGCACATACTAACATTCATGCAAGTCTAAGATAGATTCATTCAGTTGAGACATAACACATACTAACATTCATACACATAGAACATACTAACAACAATGATAGATTGTAAATCTAAGATGATATTATAAATTATGTCAGATACAAAAGTGATAAGTATCAAAACTACATACACAAATTAAGCTATGCATTCAATCCAATACTATAGTCATTCATTAAGAAAAGCATATGACCACTGTTCTCGGAATTCATTTATCTCATCAAGTGTGTAAGGCTCCTGACTTGTAAAGATGTACAACAGAAAATGCACATGCTAATATTTCATAAAATGAGTACATCTCACTTGTAAATTTATGATATTCTTTATTACCTGATCTATAGTACTCTGAATGTCATTTGATGATGTTCTGACAATAGCTTGCATATATTTCATTACATAGTAGCCACAAGCTCAATCAGTATTTTGTATATGACACTACAAATAAAGAATTATACTTAATGTTAGTAAACTACTATAAATAGAGTGGAGATAAGACTATAAGGGTTGACATATAAGACTTGACATATACATTACTATAAGAGTTGTACATATATAAGACTAAGCCATCAAATTAGTTACCTTGATATTTTTCAAACTCAATGTCTTTAATTTGGTGGGTATTATTCCTCCACCTTCACGAAAAGCTTTAATACCCCTATCAATCAATTGATTATAATAGTTGTCAAAATAGAAATTCTAAGTAGAAATATGATGTTGAAGCATAACAAATGATGTGGTAGAAACTAAATTTATGCTTACTCCATAGTTGGCAATCTCAGTTTGTGACTCCTTACTGTTATTCCCATTGGGTCAAGATAATAGAAAGTCATCAATTTTGGGACAACCACCACTAGTTCCCAATGTCTAGATCTGAGTAAAATGCATATTGAAAACAAATATTAGAATTATAAATTTAGTCAATATTAAAAGATATTTAATAATAATACTTACTTGACGTTAAAATGAATTAAGATAATTTCCTTTTCCACACTAGCAAAATATTTGAAAGCAGTACAAAAGTACTCATTCACATCCTCAATGTGTGTCTCCACTTGACTAGTGATTGAAGGAACTAAGAATCCAACATTCCTTATATCAAAGTTTATTGTCTCGGTATATAAATGGTTGTAAAACATTTGTAATCATTTCATATATTAGAAATAAGCTAAAAATGTATATTGGAGTTTTTTATATTGATCAATCCTTACCTTATCCATACTTCTAATATCGAAGTATTTAGCCAATCATATCGGAAAAAATCTTTAATATCATCAAGAAAAATAAAACTCTCAAAGTCCCGCTCAGATGCATCTTCTGATAAATTGACCAACATATGTGATCCCGAACTTTGGTTCTCTAAGTATTGACACAAACATTTACATTTGCTTCCTAGTTCGTCGAATGTAGCTTCGAGAATGAAAGAAGGCTTAGGCATAGGAGGACAATTAGTAGAATTTTTACTTTTTGGTTTAAAAATTACTTGTTTATTAAATTACATACATATATTACACAAGTTCATATATGTAATCAAATATGAAAGACATGGTAGATTTCAGATATATACCTTTTCATTGATAACCAAGTGTTTAGGCCAACCCACCATAGAACCCTCTACTTCTTCAACTATACTATATTTAGAATTATACATGGGTAGTGGTTTGTCCCCCATTTCGTCATATACAAGATGGATGGACACACAACATATGTCATCAGAAACTTGTTGGCAATGCAATGTACCATCGAGGTTGTATACCTTACCCGCTGCCACAACATTATACTCTGGAACCTCCACTGTAAGTTTACAGTTCATACCAACCTAGAATTGAAATAATATAAGTTATATACGAAGCGGTAAACCAGATACCTACTATATATCATACCAATAACACAACATATATATAGAACAAACTTACTACAAATTGTTGTGGTGGGTCATTGGGAGTGATCCCACGACCTTCTACAACTGGAACATGGATTTGTACCTCATCATCTGAGAGATGCACGGTTTGAGGAGGTTGAGAAGGTTGAGTAGGATGACGTGAAGATATTATTTGCTGCACTTTCTTATCAACTAATGATTCAACCTCTTCATGTGTAACTACACGACCTCTTCTAGGTTGTGAAGGGCCAAAATAAGATTTGAATCATGTGCCATCTCCTAATTCCCTAACACGGCCAGGATGCTCCTTCGTACCAAGAGTAACTAATAGTTCATCCATGCGGCCAACTGGTATGAACTTTCCTTCCTTTCTTTGCTCATGGAGATCAATCTATTCATAGTTAATAAAAATATTAAATCACAATCAATTGGTAATAAATAAATCAAAGTTTGTGTGAGTTACTCTTTAATTACTTAGTTGTGATGAACTTACCATCTTTTGAGACACCTCCTTAGTTGTAGGGTTGGTAAATTCACCTTCTTTAATTTTTTTAGCATCGACCCAAATTTGGTAACGGGGTGGATGCTCAACTAGATTTGTACTAGACTCTTCTCTAGAACAGAGTTGCTTCTCCAGTTGTTCGCGGGCGAAGGCATAACCTTTTGGCCCCAAGTGATGGTTATGCACATTTTTTCCCATCTTTCCTTTTGGGCCTCATGAATAGCTTGATCATTTAAATTGAGGTATTGCAATTTACATGTAGGCAAACATATACATATATATAATACATTAATTGTGATAAAATGAGGTATTGCACTCTTTATTACCTGAAATTCATCTGATTTCCTAGATGCAATAAATCTTTCCCACACCTCAGGATCTATAAATGGGTATACATTGGTTGCTTTCTTCTTTTTCTTAGGATTATCTATATAATCCCTTTTGAGATAGGTCTTGAAAGCCCTCCATCGTACACCACAACACTGTAGCACTCTTTTCTTGTGGTCTTTTTCATTTAGATGAAAAAATGCCCTATACATACAGATGAAGCAATAATGTTATTTCAAAAAGGATATCTTTCCAAGAAAAAAATTAGAATCGATAAACAAAAAACATGATAACATAGTATCAAAATCGAACTCATAGTTATATCTTTCTATAGGAGGTATTTCAAGGCAACAAAAACATCATGCGAGTTTTCTATATCTATTGCCACCTTACTGCACGTAGTAGCCCCTATGTAATGCTTAAAAGTACTAGCATGTTCCCCAATAGGTACTCCTACGCCATCAAACTAGATTGGCAATTTCTCCCCTTTGGCTCTAAGCTCCTGCATCTTACGTATCAGTGTGGGACCTCTACACTTCTTAGCATCACCACTACCATCCTCATGGTGCTCATGCTTAGAATGTTCATCTTCACTTGCCATTTTAGAACCACCTACAAGTATACATGATAAAAGAAACATAAGTGATAATAAAAGAACAAGTGGTAATATATGATGTATATTTAAAAGATTATGTCTTGAATGATATTAAAATGTATAATTTAAAGAATACATGCCTCTAGTATTGGTTGAGTTGTTAGTCAAGTAAAATTCCTTCAGCATGGTCTTGACATTTATAGTATGCATCAATGTTAACTTCAACATTTACACTTGAAAAACCAACTGAGAATGGGCTGAAATCTTCATACTTTTCATAGTGTTCTTCTTCATTTATAGGAACCATAGTAAACTGTCTTTTTCCATGAAGAACGACAGACTAATTTTTATTTGCTGGGTCATCAATATAGAATACTTGTTTTTCTTGGTCTGCCATGATGAATGGCTCATCTTTCTCTCCAATCTTTTCAAAATTCACCAATGTAAAACCCAACTCATCTACTACAACTCCTTTGTTGTTATCAACCCAATTACATCTAAAGATAGGAACTCTGAAATTTGTATAGTCCAATTCCCAAATGTCCTCAATGATGTCGTAATATGACATCTCAACTTCGCGTGGTCTTTTATCTTTGGCACTAGCAAAATACAATGAACAAGATTTAATAGTGACCCCACTATTTTGGACCACACTACTTTCATCTTGATGTTTTGTGTAGTATAAAAATCCATTTATGTTGTAACCTTTATATGATATGACATCTATTTTTGGCTTAAAGGTGAGCCATTTTATGTCTCAATAACATTATTCAGTGACTCAGATAGTTGATTAAAGACTTTCTCTTCAATCCACCTAATAAATGTTTGATTATGCTCTCTTAAAAGCCACATTGAACTGGATCGCAGATGATTTCTCTTGATAAGGTCATTATGTTCTGTGATGTAGCTACTAACTTCATCGGTGTTGTGTAAAATATACAAATGCGCTTGTTCCCACAACTCACGACTAATTCCTTTCACTCGCGCTCCCAGAGTTCCTTTGCCACAATAAGATTCAGTGTGATGGGAATTCTTTATATCGCTAGAAGTTTTATTGGAATTCAAAAAATTATTGCAGAAGTCCATCACCTCCCAAGACACATCACCCTCAATAATACTTCCTTCAGGATGATAACGATTCCGAACATCACCTTTAAAAACACTCATGTAGCGTTCAACGTGATACATCCAGTGTAAATAAATTGGACCCAACATCTTCACCTCCCTTGAAACATGTACTACAAGATGAACCATGATATCAAAAAATGAAGGAGGAAAGTACATTTCAAGCTGACAATGGTAACAATTACATCTTTTTGTAATTTATCGAGATTATCAAGATGTATCACTTTGTTGCATATTTCATTGAAGAAGAAACATAGTCTTGTGAGTGCAAACCTTACATGCTTCGGCAATATAGATCGAATAGCCAAAGGTAAAATTTGTTGCATTAAGGTGTGACAATCATGAGATTTGAGAACTATCAACTTTAAATCCTTCATTGATACCAATCTATGAATATTAGAAGAGTATCTTTATGGAACCTTAATATTATACAAGCACTCATAGAAAGTCTTTTTCTCCTGCTTTGACAAAGTGTAACAAGCTGGTGGTAAATATGTGTCGTGACCCCTGATCTCCACTGATAATTCTTTTCTTATACCCATTAATTCTAAATCTTTACTAGATTTCATGCCGTCTTTAGTCTTTCTTGGTATGTTCAATAGAGTACCAATGATGCTATCACAAATATTTTTCTCAACATGCATGACATCAATACATTGTCTAATTGCCAAAAATCTCCAATAAGGAAGATCCCAGAATATTGACCTCTTCTTGTATAGTGATTTGTCACATGCGAGAGTATGACTACTTGAACGCTTTCCAAATTCATTAATAACATGTTTCACCCTATCATATACAACATTTCCTAATATAGGTTTAGGAGAACTTCATTCCTCAATTGACCCATTAAAGATTTTGCACTGCCTTCGATCAGGATGCACTAGTGGGAGAAATCTCCGATGTCCAAGATATACGATTTTACCACCATGTTTCAGTCGAATCGAATCAGTATTCTCCTCACCAACAAGACATGCTTTGTATCCTTTTATGCTATATCCCGACAAATTTCCATAAGCGAGAAAGTCATTAATCATGCAAAACAACATATCACGCAAAATAAAGATCTCTTCACACGAAGCATCATATGTCATAACACATTCAACCCATAGTTTCATTAGGCCATCAATTAGAGGTTGAAGGTAAACATCAATATCTTTTCCAGGTTTCTTGGGCCCTGATATCAATATTGACAACATGACAAACTTATTTTTCATACACAACCAAGGAGGAAGATTGTATATAACAATCATAACATGCCACGTGTTACAACCCCAATTTCTGGGTTCATTTGGTGAGAAATGCAATTCCTCATATTAAGGATAATTGAACCAAGAATGGTATAATTTGTTTTGAATATATGGATTTTGTTTACAATAGCCTTGATGTCTGTGTTGTGGGCCTTATTGTCTATTGGGCCCAAATAACAAGGAAATTCAATTAGTAAATGGATAATTGAATTCTAAAGAAAAGAAATATATAGAAACCTCTAGAAGGCACATCCAAAGAGGATTTCGTGCCTCTTGGGTTCCAAGGAGTCCAAAGTTGCATAAAGAAGGCAATAAGAAAAGAAAAGTTTAATTAAGTATTTCTTTAATAAGAAAGAGATTGAAAAAATGTTATAATATTGGAAATAAGTGGGAAAAGGTGTAATTAGGAGATCCTTTGTGGAATTTCAGTTACAAGGATTCCTAATGATAAAAGGAATACCAATGAGGAAAATAAAAGAGAAATAAAGAGAAATCCTCAAAAAGAGATATTTTAATGAGAAATAAACAAGATAATGTGAAAAGATGCATCTAAAAGGATAATAAGTATCCAATAAAAAGAATTTCGAAATAATAGAGTTCCTTGGGATCCAAGGAGTCCCAATGAATAAAAAGAGGAAAGAGAAAATACCAATAAAATTAAATAAGAAGGTAATATTATGTATAATGAATGATTTAGTAGTATTATTAAAGAGATGGTATATTCTATTAAAAAGAAAATATAGTTTTCATGGCCAATGAATTAAAAGCCAAGCACAAAAGAATAAAAGTGATAATTTTCAGATTTGCTTTCCATTATGAGATTCCTTGATAACCAAGGAATAGGGATAAATAAGGAAATAAGTAAAAGAAACGAGTTGTGGAGTTATATATTTATGTGTGTGGGAATATCATCCCTTCCTCGTTGGTTTCCCCTTCCCTTCCGTGTCCATCTTCATATGCTGAGAGCCTCTAGGGTTTTGCGTAAAGCCTGTGTAAGGGCCTAAAGGGTTCCTCTATAGATGGAGGGTTCCTGGATTCCATAGCCATGAAAGAGAGAGGGAGAGAGAGACCATGGTCATGGTTCTTTCCCCAATGAGGTATGCATCCTTTCTGTTCTACCCTTGATGGATGCAGCCATAGTAAACTGGAATGTGGAGGTTTTTAGCCTGGTAGAGCGTGGATGCCTAGGAAGCAGGTCGGGTGGCGCTTCTCAGGTTTGACGTGCCGATGATCTTCTTCAAGGTCCCTCTACCAACTGTTCAAGGAAGGGGCTAACCTCTTGGCGCCACTAGGGGTATTAGACTCCTGGGTTTGGGCACCCACTCCTTGGAAACTCCTTGAAGTAGCTTCGACGTTCCCGGTGAGCATGGGAACAGGTCCTGGTCGTCGCTGCTGCTCCAGCCATGGTTCTTCGCCGGAGTTTTTCCCCAGCCACCTGTGGCAGCATCGGCCTAAATCCGCATCCTACTTGAGTCTGAAGTCACCCACCGGAGGCGCGGGGCTCCACTCCGATCGCTCAGCGTTCAAGTTCGCACAGCGAACGGCCGCCGGGCTGCTCTCGCGGTGCCTGTGCACCAGGCGCATCGCGCACAAGAAAGAAGAGGGGATAGAGTCAAAAGACTCTATTGCCCCTCTGCGCACATTCAAGACCCAATGACTGAAGAGTCCTTTCCTCCTTTTTCTCAGCCGGATCCTAGTAAGTCAAATAAAAAGACTTAGTGCTGATGTGTCAATGCCTCATTGGCCCCAAATATCTTTTATTTGCAAAAATTGATAGAAATTACTAGGATTGTCTAATGAGAAGACTTTATATATGAAAGTTGTATAGAAAAATACGAGGAATTCAATAAAAATGATTTGAGAACCTATTTCTGCTCTGTTTTGCAAAAGTACCATAAATTGCTAATAAAGTGTATTAAAAATTGATGAGAAACCCTAATTGAATGTTAAGAGTGTAATTTGGTGAATCAATAGGTTAAATTGATAAGTTTAACCCTGTTAATGATAAAGGTGGTTTGATTATCTATTTGAATGCAAAAGTGCTTAATTTAGAGTTGTAATACCTAAAAGAAGGTTAATTTACATGGAAACCCTAATTTGGGGATAAAAGGAGATAAAAATCATATTTTTGTGGAATAATATAATCAGATGCTTAATAAAGGAAATTCAATGAGAGATTAGGGTTTTTATGTAGTTTTGATAAATTAAGGATGATAATAAGGAAAGAAGGAGTAAAAACCCTAATTTCCAAAGAAACCATAATGCATCCTAATGAGACTTAAAAACCTTAGAAAGGTGTCCCAAGTCAATAAGGAGTTGTTTGGGATATGCTTGTGACAATTAGACATTATACATGTTTTCAGGATCAATGTTTGCTTGCTTGATTGATTGGCTTGCTTGATTGGACATCTAGTTGGATTTGGATAAATTGTTGCTTGAGATCTCCAAGATAGGTATGTGGTTACAATTATGAATAACCGCTTTAGTTTCCCGATGGATTCTCGGATGTTTAATCGCATTGAATGCAACTAAACTGTTGGATGTTTATTTATTTCTTGCAACTATAACATGACTATGATTATCACATAAGATATGTGCCTACTAGCTCAGATCCCGGTCCCCTCTGTGTCGTAATGGCTGACCTAGTACATGGCTACCTAGAGGGTAGGTCCATCAGGTCATGAAAGACTTTGGCTGCCTAGAGGGTAGGTCCATCAAGTCACCTTTATAGAGGTACCATATAAGTCCTTACAGGGACAACACAGAGTTGTGGATAGGTATGGATTGAGTAGTTTGGCTTAAAACATAATCTTGATTGTTAAATGATTAATTGAGTGATTACATTGTTACCATAGTTGCATGTTTATTTGTTTCCCCCACATACCAGCTACGGCTGACCGATGTTTTGTTTGTCGGCGTTTTAGGTACAATGAAAAGAACAAACAGTAAAGTGGCACATGTGATACTAAATGAGAATTAAAGTGCAAAGGAGGATTAGATAGATTAGTATCAGTGTGGATAGAAGTTTAGTGATCCAAGTTTTTAAAAGGTATGCAAAAATTTATTTTCTTACAGGTTTCAGTATAGTATGTTAAAATTTGATAATTATTCTTGGTTAATTGCCGAACCTTTGATCCGGAAGTCATGGGTGCGGCTTCGACCTCTCGGTCTCCCTTAATTGGGGGTTATCGGGAGGTGGGGTCGTAACATTTGGTATCAGATCCTGGGTTCCTCAGTTAACCATTAATAATTATTAAATTTTACAAACTCCATAAAACCCAAGGGAGTTATTAGAGGATTATCCAAAAGACGGAGGTGTCTAGAAAAGGATCACGACCGGGGGCTGGCAATATTTTCCCCCGCACCGCTAGTCAGAATACGAGGACTCCTGGATCTGTGTGACTGCCTGGCCAAAGTCTTAGGGTATGAATCGAAATAAGATGCCTTTAGGACTTCTCATCTTATTCATCCCTTCTCATCACAAAATTCTGATAAGGACATAAAGGATTAGGGTTTTCTTTCTTCTCCTCACCCTCTTGAGGTATGGGTAAAGTTGATAAGGATTAAGGAATCCTCCACCAAATTAATGCAAAGCATGTAAATAAGATGTCATGGACATAAGCTTAATAGATTAAGCGCAAACTAAAGAATAGATACATGCTTAGGCCGTAGGACATAAGTGGTCATGCCCTCAGAAGAGACCTAAGGTTAGACCTTCTTATCAAGAGGATAGTTAAAGAGAGTTAGTTTTGGAGATAGAAATCTCCATTGCAAGTAGAGACCTGGTACATCCTCAGAGGATGATGTTAACCCTAACCCTAAGTGAAGGTTAGAGAGAGAGATGGCATGATGAGTTAGACCAGGTGTTTGGATGGATACGCCTTGCATGCCATATGAGCCATTGGATGACCTAGTACCCCTGGCAACCCAACCCTGGGAAGGGTCGAGCAGGTTAGAGTGAAGGATAGATCCTCCATGGATAAATCTATAGGAAAACCTATAGAACCCTATGGGCTTGTGCAAGTAGGGTATGGCTTGCACCCTGGGCACGTCAGTACTAGGATGAAACCCTAGTTAAGGAATCATGATGGACGGCTTATGAAATAAGGATAAATGGCTACAGATGATCTTGAGCAAACATAAGTTCGAGCCTAGGCTTCACCTATGTAGAGGATGCTTTTGAGGTTGATCCATCATGAAGAGGGGACCTCTAATGGTGAGGTTGGTTGTAGGGTTAGCTCTAGAGAGAGCAGGAAACCAAGCAAGAAGCTTGGAATCCTAGACTCTGGGATACGAGGAGAAGTCAGGAGTTGAGGTTGATGCGACCTAAGTGGATGATAGTGGTCGTCACATGCTTGACCCCTAGAGGTTGATGATGTCTTGGTTGACATGGGAGGAACCAAACCCTTGAGAGAGGATGAGGCTTCTGGCACTTATGAGCCTATGGTATAAGAGTTTACCTTCTGAGAAAGGAAGAAGAAGTTCTGTATACCCTGGAGAGGATTAGTAACAGGTTATGAGGCCTTGTACCTTGTTGGTTGTCCTTGAGGAGGACCCAACTCTAAGGGTTTCTCGAGTTGAAGGATGACAGGAAGTACATGTCATGCCTTTTGCATGCTTGATTCATGGTTAAGAGTTTGAGCATGCAGTTGGACACCCAAAGGTGAACCTAGGGTTCCTAGGCCTAAGAGGGGAAGCAGTGTACCTAATGCTCATGATGAGAATTGAGTTCTTATAGAAACAAGCATGGTACTCCTCAGGTATAGAGGAAAAGGGGATCCCTTTAAGTTTAAGGTATGTTTGATGAACCCCTCACAACTAGGTTGATGATAAAGAAAGGTATGATCTTGATCCAACGTCGAGGAAAGAGGACAAGTATGACCTAGCATGGTTCGGTAAGTGATCTGCTTGTGCCTTAATGGCTTGCTAGGGTTAAGTAGGCTCGTGTGGATGTAAACCCTAGACCTAAGAGCTTTTGTGACCTTAGAGATAGTTTTCCCTCCCATCCTGGGAAAGGGACCCTCTTTGGAAGGGTGTATATCGGTTTTTTTGGTTCAAGGTAACCTAAAGAGGTCTCATAGGATCTTGAGAAGCTAAGTGAAAGGTACATAGTATGAGATTGAATCTACAGACCCATAGATATCCATCTCTATTGCATGTGAATGTGTTACCATGGAGGTAATCAGTATGGGGCTTGACCAAGGTAGGTAGGTTGCCATGATACCTATGAACGGATGAGAGTCAACCCATGAATGCAGAAAGAGAGATGATGAAGACCTAGTAAGATTCTAAGTGAACATTAACTGTAATGGAGAATCCTAAGTCTATCCTAGGGTCAAGTAGGGATATGACCGATGAAAGTAGGAGTTGCCTAATTCCCTAGTTGCACATGACCATAGGGTCGGGAGGTAACAACTATCATTATCTGAGGGCCATGGGTTAGGAGATTGATCGCCTTCATGAACTCATGGGACCCAAAGGGCAGATGAGTAGGGCACTCTCTTGATGCATGAGGGAAGAGGGATGACCCCAAAAGAGTCGGTACCCTATAGACCTAGAGGAGATGACCAAGGATATAATCCTCAGTAGGTTCAAGACTAGTTTGATATCATGATGTTTATGATGAAGAGACATATGTGGCACGTTGCAACTTAGATTTAAAGGTGTACTGGCAAGGTAGGATGTACCATCTCTACTCTTGGAACAGGAAGAACTCTGTATTTGGACTGCAGCCAAATGCTTATTTCCTAATGTTATGGGGGTGAGAGATAGGACATTATGCATGTCATACACCAAGGATAAGAGATGATGTAGGTTGGAGCGTTGCCACGAGAAATGGGGATAGAGAAGATATCTACCCTGGTAAAGTGAATGATACATGGATGGTTTGTAAACACTAAGAGGAATGAGGTAGTCCCCTTATGAGGATGATTTTATCATGAGCTATGTGGAACTTACAAGTTATACCAGGTTGAGTTTGATCACCATGATGATGGAATCAGACAGTGTTCTTATGAAGATAAACATATAGTTTGAGGTGACATGATAAGTGAAATACATGGAAGTGTAATGTTACCTAATACCTAAGGATGTGAAGTGGTAATGGATGCTCTGGTTGAGATACATCTGACTTGTTTGACCAGAATCTAGAAAGGGTTGATTGGCTAACCTTAAGTTCGAAAAGGAGAGGCGTTTGGATAACACTCAGATACATTGAAAAGTTATGGTTGTTTGGTTAGCCAGTCTAGTCCTGGATGCAATGAAAGGATGGTGATAAAACCTCAGATGTACTTCTTTGGAAGAGAAGG
Source organism: Alisma plantago-aquatica (assembly GCA_963693085.1). NCBI lineage: Eukaryota > Viridiplantae > Streptophyta > Magnoliopsida > Alismatales > Alismataceae > Alisma > Alisma plantago-aquatica. The sequence goes on from OY856410.1 coordinate 672,431,956, forward strand.
TGATGAAACCCTGACTAGAGTGGTTTAGGGTTTCAGAGGAATCAATCTTGGAAGAATCATGACATACATGAAATCATGATTGAAGATCACCGTACACCATGGAAAATGGAAATAGCACTTTAGAAGCTTAAGATGAAGTTGCATGTGGTTTATGACCATGCAAGCCCGGAGGTAAAGGACGAACCCCAATAACCCAGTGTATCGATATAGAGGACAAAAGAATCCCTGAGAGGGAATGTGAGCTCAACAATATGGATGTTGTGATAAGTCTTCCCTGGACCGAGGAAGGTCGAGATGCAATATGGGTTATGGAAGATCGCCTTACCTAGATGACATAAGAAAGAAAGAGTTCTGTCAAGGGACAGATCCAGTTGAACTACCCATGAGAGAGATGGTTCAACTACACCATGAAGCGAGTTCAAAGGTTCTTGAGTTTGACCTAAAGGTTCACTTCCCTAAAGTGGAAGTAGGTACATGAAGAACACAATGCTAGTATAGTTATCACCCCTAACTATGGTTAGTATGATCCAAACTAGAGGGTCTGATGAGGGCATGTGTGCTCATTTAGGGTGATATCTAGAGACAGTTCTTGTCCTATGAAAGATGTGACAATGACCACCATATCCAGTATCGGGTTTTATATGAAGCTCTATAAGGGAGGTTGTGTCGGTCACCACTTCAGTAAGGTGATGTTGGTGAAAGGACCACATGATGGTTAGAAAAGTACCACATGATTGTTAGAAAAAGGGGCCCCAGTGCGTGTAGATGAAGTCACTTTGATCGTGCAAGGGCTGAAAGGAGCCTAGAGACGATGAGAGTCATGAGCAGATGCAAAGTAGACTGACATACAAGTTACTGTGGGAGAAAATGTGACATGAAAATCCGACCCCTCTAAATTATAACTAAGAGAGCTGAGTCCCTGATACATGGGTCCATTAGAGATGGATGGGTGGAGAAGGTTAGGTTTGACTATACCCCTCAGGATAGAGTAATGGGAGATGTTTTCCATGTGTCCAATTTAGAGCACTATGTGAGGTACCCCGACCATGTACTGAGCAATGAACCTAGTGAGCCCCAAGGGAGGCTGAAATGGCCTGAGTCACCTGTGCAGTTTATAGACGCTAGGATGAAAGAACTCAAAGCAAAGAATATGTGATGATAAAGGTTCTTTGGAAACACCATGAGTATGACAAAGCCACATAGGAGCCAATGATGGACATGGAAAGTTTTACCCTGAATTGTTTGTTTGTTTGCTTGTTTGAATTTTGAGGACAAAATTCCTATAAGAGGGGAAGGATGTTACAACCCCAATTCCTGGGTTCATTTGGTGAGAAATGCAATTCCTCATATTAAGGATAATTGAACCAAGAATGGTATAATTTGTTTTGAATACATGGATTTTGTTTACAATAGCCTTGATGTCTGTGTTGTGGGCCTTATTGGCTATTGGGCCCAAATAACAAGGAAATTCAATTAGTAAATGTATAATTGAATTCTGAAGAAAAAAAATATGTAGAAACCTCTAGAAGGCACATCCAAAGAGGATTTCATGCCTCTTGGGTTCCTTGGGTTCCAAGGAGTCCAAAGTTGCATAAATAAGGCAATAAGAAAAGAAAAGCTTAATTAAGTATTTCTTTAATAAGAAAGAGATTGAAAATAATGTTAAAATGTTGGAAATAAGTGGGAAAAGGTGTAATTAGGAGATCCTTTGTGGAATTTAGTGTTACAAGGATTCCTAATGATAAAAGGAATACCAATGAGGAAAATAAAAGAGAAATAAAGAGAAATCCTCAAAAAGAGATATTTTAATGAGAAATAAACAAGATAATGTGAAAAGATGCATCTAGAAGGGTAATAAGTATCCAATAAAAAGAATTTCGAAATAATAGAGTTCCTTGGGATCCAAGGAATCCCAATGAATAAAAAGAGGAAAGAGAAAATACCAATAAAATTAAATAGGAAGGTAATATGATGCATAATGAATGATTTAGTAGTATTATTAAAGAGATGGTATATTCTATTAAAAAGAAAATATAGTTTTCATGGCCAATGAATTAAAAGCCAAGCACAAAAGAATAAAAGTGATAGTTTTCAGATTTTCTTTCCATTATGAGATTCCTTGATAACCAAGGAATAGGGATAAATAAGGAAATAACTAAAAGAAACGAGTTGTGGAGTTATATATTTATGTGGGTGGGAATATCATCCCTTCCTTGTTGGTTTCCCCTTCCCTTATGTGTCCATCTTCATATGCTGAGAGCCTCTAGGGTTTTGCGTAAAGCATGTGTAAGGGCCTGAAGGGTTCCTCTACAGATGGAGGGTTCCTGGATTCCATAGCCATGAAAGAGAGAGAGAGGGAGAGAGAGCATGGTCATGGTTCTTTCCCCAATGAGGTCTGCATCCTTTCTGTTCTACCCTTGATGGATGCAGCCATAGTAAACTGGAATGTGGAGGTTTTTAGCCTGGTAGAGCATGGATGCCTATGAAGCAGGTCGGGTGGTGCTTCTCAGGTTTGACGTGCCGATGATCTTCTTCAAGGTCCCTCTACCAACTATTCAAGGAAGGGGCTAACCTCTTGGCGCCACTAGGGGTATTAGACTCCTGGGTTTGGGCACCCACTCCTTGGAAACTCCCTGAAGTAGCTTCGACGTTCCCGGTGAGCATGGGAACAGGTCCTGGTCATCGCTGCTTCTCCAGCCATGGTTCTTCTCCGGAGTTTTTCCCCAGCCACCTGTGGCGGCATCGGCCTATGTCCGCATCCTACTTGAGTCCGCAGTCACCAACCGGAGGCATGGGGCTCCACTCCAATCGCTCAGCGTTCAAGTTCGCTGAGCGAACGGCCGCCGGGCTGCTCTCACGGTGCCTGTGCACCAGGCGCATCGCGCGTGAGGAAGAAGAGGGGATAGAGTCAAAATACTCTATTGCCCCTCTACACACATTCAAGACCCAATGACAGAAGAGTCCTTTCCTCCTTTTTCTTAGCCGGATTCTGGTAAGTCAAATAAAAAGACTTAGTGCTGATGTGTCAACGCCTCATTGGCCCCAAATATCTTTTATTTGCAAAAAATGATAGAAATTACTAGGATTGTCTAATGAGAAGACTTTATATATGAAAGTTGTATAGAAAAATACGAGGAATTCAATAAAAATGATTTGAGAACCTATTTCTACTATGTTGTGCAAAAGTACCATAAATTGCTAATAAAGTGTATTAAAAATTGATGAGAAATCCTAATTGAGTGTTAAGAGTGTAATTTGGTGAATCAATAGGTTAAATTGATAAGTTTAACCCTGTTAATGATAAAGGTGGTTTGATTATATGTTTGAATGCAAAAGTGCTTAATTTAGAGTTGTAATACCTAAAAGAAGGTTAATTTACATGGAAACCCTAATTTGGGGATAAAAGGAGATAAAAATCATATTTTTGTGGAATAAGATAATCAAATGCTTAATAAAGGAAATTCAATGAGAGATTAGAGTTTTTATGTAGTTTTGATAAATTAAGGATGATAATAAGGAAAGGAGTAAAAACCCTAATTTCCAAAGAAACCCTAATGCATCCTAATGAGACTTAAAAAACTTAGAAAGGTGTCCCAAGTCAATAAGGAGTTGTTTGGGATATGCTTGTGATAATTAGACATTATACATGTTTTCAGGATCAATGTTTGCTTGATTGATTGATTGGCTTGCTTGATTGGACATCTAGTTGGATTTGGATAAATTGTTGCTTGAGATCTCCAAGACAGATATGTGGTTACGATTATGAATAACCGCTTTAGTTTCCTGATGGATTCTCGGATGTTTAATCGCATTGAATGCAACTAAACTGTTGAATGTTTATTTATTTCTTGCAACTATAATGTGACTACGATTATAACATAAGATATGTGCCTACTAGCTCAGATCTCGGTCCCCTCTGTGTCGTAATGGCTGACCTAGTACATGGCTACCTAGAGGGTAGGTCCATCAGGTCATGAAAGACTTTGGCTGCCTAGAGGGTAGGTCCATCAAGTCACCTTTATAGAGGTACCATATAAGTCCTTACAGGGACAACACAGAGTTGTGGATAGGTATGGATTGAGTAGTTTGGCTTAAAACGTAATCTTGATTGTTAAATGATTAATTGAGTGATTACATTGTTACCATAGTTGCATGTTTATTTGTTTCCCCCACATACCAGCTACGTATGACTAACGTTTTGTTTGTCGGCGTTTTAGGTACAATGAAAAGAACAAACACTAAAGTGGCACATGTGATACTAAATGAGAATTAAAGTGCAAAGGAGGATTAGATAGATTAGTATCGGTGTGGATAGAAGTTTAGAGATTTAAGTTTTCAAAAGGTATGCAAAAATTTATTTTCTTACAGCTTTCAGTATAGTATGTTAAAATTTGATAATTATTCTGGGTTAATTGCCGAACCTTTGATCCGGAAGTCATGGGTGCGACTTCGACCTCTCGGTCTCCCTTAATTGGGGGTTATCGGGAGGTGGGGTCGTAACATTTGGTATCAGAGCCTGGGTTCCTCAGTTAACTATTAATAATTATTAAATTTTACAAACTCCATAGAACCCAAGGGAGTTATTAGAGGATTATCCGAAAGACGGAGGTGTCTAGAAAAGGATCACGACCGGGGGCTAGCAATATTTTCCTCCGCACTACTAGTCGGAATACGAGGACTCCCGGATCCATGTGACTGCCTGGCCAATGTCTTAGGGTATGAATCGAAATAAGATGCCTTTAGGACTTCTCATCTTATTCATCCCTTCTCATCACAAAATTCTGATAAGGACATAAAGGATTAGGGTTTTCTTTCTTCTCCTCACCCTCTTGAGGTATGGGTAAAGTTGATAAGGATTAAGGAATCCTCCACCAAATTAATGCAAAGCATGTAAATAAGATGTCATGGACATAAGCTTAATAGATTAAGCACAAACTAAAGAATAGATACATGCTTAGGCCGTAGGACATAAGTGGTCATGCCCTCATAAGAGACCTAAGGTTAGACCTTCTTATCAAGAGGATAGTTAAAGAGAGTTAGTTTTGGAGATAGAAATCTCCATTGCAAGTAGAGACATGGTACATCCTCATAGGATGATGTTAACCCTAACCCTAAGTGAAGGTTAGAGAGAGAGATGGCATGATGAGTTAGACCAATTGTTTGGATGGATACGCCTTGCATGCCATATGAGCCATTGGATGACCTAGTACCCCTGGCAACCCAACCCTGGGAAGGCTCAAGTAGGTTAGAGTGAAGGATAGCTCCTCCATGGATAAATCTAGAGGAAAACCTATAGAACCCTATGGGCTTGTGCAAGTAGGGTATGGCTTGCACCCAGGGCACGTCAGTAGTAGGATGAAACCCTGGTTAAGGAATCATGATGGACGGCTTATGAAATACGCATAAACGGGTACAGATGATCTTGAGCAAACATAAGTTCGAGCCTAGGCTTGACCTATGTAGAGGATGCTTTTGAGGTTGATCCATCATGAAGAGGGGACCTCTAATGGTGAGGTTGGTTGTAGGGTTAGCTCTAGAGAGAGCAGGAAACCAAGCCAGAAGCTTGGAATCCTAGACTCCGGGATACGAGGAGAAGTCAGGAGTTGAGGTTGATGCGACCTAAGTGGATGATAGTGGTCGTCACATGCTTGACCCCTAGAGGTTGATGATGTCTTGGTTGACATGGGAGGAACCAAACCCTTGAGAGAGGATGAGGCTTCTGGCACTTATGAGCCTATGGTATAAGAGTTTACCTTCTGAGAAAGGAAGAAGAAGTTCTGTATACCCTAGAGAGGATTAGTAACAGGTTATGAGGCCTTGTACCTTGTTGGTTGTCCTTGAGGAGGACCCAACTCTAAGTGTTGCTCGAGTTGAAGGATGACAGGAAGTACATGTCATGCCTTTTGCATGCTTGATTCGTGGTTAAGAGTTTGAGCATGCTGTTGGAGTATCAACTTTCAAATTGTTACCATAATTTCTACATGGATAATAGAACCTATTTGTAGGTAGTTTCCTATGTTCCTCAGCAAATCTGATAAATTCATCAAGACCTTTGATACATTGTGGACTGCTACTGTTCTTGATAGACATCCAACTTCGATCTATTTTCTAGATCACATTAAAATTAATTATAAAACTGAGAATTTAATATTGATACTATAAGCTGTAAGTTTTTATTGATAGGAAGTTAATTATTTTTACACTAAAGTGTACCACCTATCCCATTTTTAAATATTTAATCTCACTAGTAACTATATAATGTATGTTTAGTTTTGAAGAAAATTTCAGCAATATTTCCCCTAAGTTCTCCAAGTATACCGATGTAAATGACAAATAACCACTCACATATGTACCCAGAGAACAAATGAGGAAATACTACTAAAATTTTATTTAAAACTAAACATACATTATACAATTATATCCTAAGTGAGATTAAATATCCAAAAACAGTCCAAACCGGGGACTATCTAAAATTTACTCCTAATGAGTAAATTTTGAATGAGTTTCTAAGTTGATACATTAATGTATTATTGTCATATCTATATATTAAGTTAAACATCATGCATCGATGATCTCATCTATAAACCCTAAAGTGTCAATATTAGACTACACAATGTCTACCCTCATATTTGTGGAATGTCTACCAAGTGCTACCGTATGTATTAAAGATTTGAATCAAAATGAAGCCTAATGGCACATTGGGAGAGTGAGAATATTACCTCACTTGAAGGCTGAAGAAGAAATATATGCAAGTCAATAACAAGTCAATATCACTTGCAATAACACAAATGCACGATTCAATTCTCTTATAATGTAAGGCATTAGGGGTCAATATACATCAATTTTAGAGGAGAAGGAAGATTTTAACAAATGCAGTTCAGCAACCCAACCACCACGACCGTGCTACCCAACACGGCCGTGCCATCACCATGGCTGCACTACCCAGCACGATCGTGCTACCTAACAAATATATTCACTACAAACCTCTCCTCAATCGCGGCATGACAATAAGAAGAAAAATGAATGTGGTTATGGCACAACTGTGCTTACCAATGCTAAATAGAGAGCAGACCAGGTGCTGAACTGAGAATAGATTGGCGGAGCAGCCAAGACGAGCATGAGCAGTCAGGACGAGCACAAAAGGGCAGCTCTAGGACGAGAACAATCGCCTATGGAGAGGAACGACTAAGGATGGTGAGAAGTAGCAGATCCCTTTCGACGCCGGACGTAGCTGGTCGGAGATGGCGGTTGGGACAACAACACGATGGTCACGACGACGGCAGCGGAAGGGCATGACTCCTTGGACACAACGACAGAGAAGGGGATTTCTAGCACTGTGCTCTCAAACAAAATGAATGGAAACACAGCTTTAGTCTCTAGCGCTGTGCTCAGCTTTGATATTAGACCAACCTTTAGGGTCAGTTATCTCAAAAAACTGACGCTACATGTGGTCTGTAGGGTCGGTTATTTGAAAAATCCGACCCTAGAGACTAAGTGGTGCCCGAAATTTTTGAGACCATCTATAAGGTCGGTTATTTGAAAAAACTGACCCTAGAAGTCAGTATCTATAAGGTTGGTTATCTATAAAAACTGACCCTAGAGTTCTAAAGCGGTGCCCGCATTTTTTGTTGACCCTATAACATCGTTTATTTAGAAAAACCGACCCTATAGATCGAGGCGCGAAGCCAAAATCACATGAATTTTCGCTGTGGGAAACCTGTAAGGTCAGTTTTTATGATGCATTCGATGCAATAGTCTATTAGGTCGGTTATTCTAGTAAAAATGACGCTTTGGGCAGCGACGTTACTGGCCAAAAATGTAGTACTGATGATGAACAATTAATGTCTTTTATTGTATTTTTCTAATCATAAAATCTCTGACTGTAAGTACTGTTTTAGTATATATTAAGTATATTTGTTGATGTTTATTGGTGATATTATGGATATTAATTAGTACCGTACATGTAATTACAAGTAACATATGAACAGATTGGCACACATATTGTTTAAAATGTGATGCACTCTGCTAGTTTATTTTAAATTTGGTTTTTTATAGCTTTAGGTACTGTATTGAAGAAAATTAAGTATGAATTTTGTACTTTGACATCTACTGGGTAAACATAAGATTTGGGTAGTTGAGAAGAGAAATTGGAGGGAAAATGAAAAAAATTAAAAATTAAATGAGTTCTTTGTTGGTTGGTTCGTGGTTGGTGGTGGGTGGTTGGACACTAGCAGATTTTATTACAACCACAACATACATGCAATCATGCAGCCGCAATAGCAGACTTATCATATGGAAATTTGTGTCACACTGTGCTAAAAAAATCATATAAGGGTCATAATAGTGACTTTTTTGGTATGATGTTTTTATGCAAGTCATAGTGTTTTTGAAGTATATTAGAGAATGTGATGATATTTAAAAAAAATATTATCTAGACAAAAATTAATAATAAACAACTTATTTACTGGTACACACTGAGCTCTTTTGTTACCGGTCTAGTTACTAGTATATTTTAGTATTACTTTGAATATGATTAAGTACTTAGTACTTCCTTGAATACATCTAAGTATTAATTTTTGACTTTGAAGAATGTATTATTATCTTTGTTAAAATATCTAAATGCATGCAAGTAAATGTAAAGTGGTCCAAAACATTACATTATGAAATGTTATAACACGACCCAATTAATTGATTTTTTTAGTATGACATTTTGTGTTGTTAATATTATCTTAGATAAAATAAGATAATAATTTGCACATATTTATGATGAATACAAATTACATAAACATAATCAACAACCAATTTTATATCTTATTTCTCTAATCAAATAAATATGTGTCCGTACGCACTGTCTACTTTATATTTAGTATATTCGTTGATGATTTTTGACCCTGCATTGAATATATTTTAGTACTAGTTCTGGACTTAGCTGTAAAATATATAAAAATATATACTTAGTCGAATCAATCATTAAATCGTGCTAAGAAATGGAAAAAAATTGAAAGAATTTTTTTTTGAATTTTGAGTCCACTATTTGTTTGTACGATTAGTAATAATTGCAAGTAATTGGAGTGTGGCTTCTTTACTACAACGGCTGCATGCATGCAAAGTATTTAATTCAAATAATTGGAGTGTGGCTAACTTATTATGGCAGCTGCATGCATGTAAAGTACTTTATTGAGAATATAAAAAAGGATTGATCAAAGGGTATGCAAGTATGATGCATGAACAACATGCCTATTATCTCTTCATGTTCTAGTGGTCTGTGTCGCACAGTGCGAAAATTAGTTTGAGCACGTATTCTCGAGGCTGGGGTGTGATTGTTGGTGGAACATGTGTGCTGTAAATAATTTCCCTATATATACGACATCCAAAATATAGAAGCCAACACCAATTTCAAGAAAATACATGAAAATTCATGTGTAAGAACGGTCGAACAACATTATCAAATCCCTAAGAGATGCGTTTCTTTATTTGTCCTTTACTCATGGGAATGAAAAGTTGCCCAGAAGTGGGATTGAAATCTCTGACATCATCACACATTACTACTGTTGGGATATTATCTCTTATCCTATTAGGATAATGAAAATTATTTTAACAATAGGAAAGTTCTAATTGGTGTAGACTTGGAGTCCTAATATTATTTCCTTATCTAATTCCCTTTCCTACTTAGTTGGAGTGGTATTCACATTATCCTATTCCAAATAGAATAGTTGTATCCTCTTGTCCTACTCCTATTCCGGGGTTGGTCTATCTTTGGGGCCTATAAATAGAGTAGTAGCAATGTGTTGTGAGTAGGCCAAAAAAGAGGGAATCCAAAAAGATAGCCAAAGGGAGAGAGAGCAAGAGTGGGATACGAGATTCTATTGTGGGAGTGGGATTGTGAGAGAGCGACAATCCTTGTAATCTTTCTGAAGGTGCTTAATATAATTTTGCGGTCTTCTTCACCAACATTGTTCTCTTGTGGTTATTTGCTTGGCAATTATTGGCTTCATCGACTGGGGTTGTTCTTGTTCTTCTCGTGCATGCTCAGACTATATCTCATATAATCAGGTTTTCTTGGGCTTGAAGTTTCCGCGTGAATCCTTTCAAGTGGTATCAGAGCAAGGTTGTTGCGAGATGACCAGTGAGCAACAGTTTCACGTAAAGCATGATGACATCAACGAATACCATGGGGAGTCATCATATTGAGAAATTTGATGGCAAAAGTAATTTTAGTGTGTGGAAGATCACGGTGAAAGATGTCCTAGTACAATAAGGGCTAATCAAAGCGCTTGAAGGAGAGAAGCCGGAAAAGATGTCTGATGGAGACTGGAGGATGATGGAGCGCAAAGATGTCAGTACAATTCGTCTAAGTCTTTCTGCAGAGGTAAAATATTCTGTGATCAATGAAGACTCACCGAAGAAATTATGGAAAGTCCTAGAAGAGTTGTACATGGCGAAGTCGCTGGCGAACAGATGGGTGATAAAAAGGCAATTGTACAAATTGCGCATGGAAGAGGGCACACGGTTCGTTGACCATCTCAATGTCTTCAACAAGCTTGTCATACAACTGGTTAGCATGGAGGAGACGTTTAGTGAGAGCGACAAGGTAGTTCTCATAGCTTCATCTCTACCACAATCATGGGAGCAACTGGTGATGAATATTCTTGTTGGGAAAACTACACTCAATTTCAACGAGGCAGTTGCATATCTTTTAGAGGCAGAGTCTTTGAAGAAGCCCTCCGAGTCTTCCTCAGGTGGTCAAGCTTTAGCTGTTACAGATGAAACTAATCAAAGAAAGGGTCACGGAAAGAAGAATCAGAAAGGGAAGGGAAGACACACATGCTATATATGTGACAAGGAGGGTCACATATTAAAAGATTGTCCAATGTTGAAAGAATTGAAAAGTGGAGTTTGCTCATTGGCGGAAGAATATTCAGAGGCACTAGATGTTACAGAATCTGGTACTCGTAATGGTTGGGTATTTGATTCAGGCTCTCACTACATCATATGTGTAGAGAGAGATGTATTTGATGAAGGATCTCTGCATCGAGCAAATGGGACTGTTCAATTGGAAGATGACAAACTCTACCAAATTGCCGGAATTGGAACAATTACATTTAGGATGCATGATGGAGCACATCGCACATTGTCGGGGGTTCGATATGTCCTCAGTCTCAAGAGGAATCTAATATCTGAGAGGGAAATTGAATTCATCGGTTGCAAAATTTCAAAGCAAGGTGGAGTCGTGCAAGTCACATGCAAGGGGCAAGTGATCATGAAGGGTACCTGGTCCAATGGAGCATATCGTTTGGTTGGAGATGTTCTAACCAAAGGAGGAGTAGTTGACGGGAGTTCTACACATACTGGAGGAGTGGATGAAGCATTGGCACGTGAGGCGAGCGTCATGAACTCCAAAAGTGGTACATGTTATCAACTCCCAAGGGAAGTCAGGTGTGAGGCTGCAAAATCGACTACAAAAACCAACATGTGCAGAGGTGAAGTTGTCAACTGTTGGAAGAAGGAAGACGTGGCAAGACCGACCAAGCAGTTCCAGCGAGCAGGTGGAGCTCGGAAAAGGTACAAACCGATGGCATGGAGGGCCAAAGGTGTGAAGGATGTGGTTCCAACCACAGGTGGAGGCAGTGTAGTTTATCAAACTGTACATCTTGAGAAGCTCTCACATGAAGGGTTCAGGCAGCCATGCTCGGACACGCACTCTGCATAGGCGTGCATGGTAGAGTGCTTTCGGTGACGGAAGCAACTTTCGGGGGAAGCAGCATAGAAGAAGAACGGGAGAAAAATTCTTGAAGGAGCAGACACACTTCAATGGATAAGATCCAAGGTGGAGATTGTTGGGATATTGTCTCTTATCCTATTAGGATAATGAGAATTATCTTAACAATAGGAAAGTTCTAATTGGTGTAGACTTGGAGTCCTAATATTATTTCCTTATCCAATTCCCTTTCCTACTTAGTTGGAGTGGTATTCACATTATCCTATTCTAAATAGAATAGTTGTATCCTCTTGTCCTACTCCTATTCCGAGGTTGGTCTATCTTTGGGGCTTATAAATAGAGTAGTATCCATGTGTTGTGAGTAGGCCAAAAAAGAGGGAAGCCAAAAAGATAGCCAAAGGGAGAGAGAGAAAGAGTGGGATATGAGATTCTATTGTAGGTGTGGGATTGTGAGAGAGCGACAATCCTTGTAATCTTTCTGAAGGTGCTTAATAGAATTTTGTGGTCTTCTTCGCCAACATTGTTCTCTTGTGGCTATTTGCTTGGCAATTATTGGCTTTGTCGATTGGGGTCGTTCTTGTTCTTCTCGTGCATGCTCAGACTGTATCTCGTATAATTAGGTTTTCTTGGGCTTGAAGTTTCCGCATGAATCCTTTCAACTGCCAGCTAAATCGTATAGCATTTAAATAAACGCAAAGTAACTTCCTGAAACTATTTTTAGGGAAAAAATTAAATGACAAATCATCCTTGTAGATCAGAACAAAAATAATTTAAAAGACGGAAACTTATTGGAATATATGTATCAACAAGATTTGATGATCACCATAACTATAGACAGTGGCGGATCTAGAAACTTTTACCAAAGGGGGCTAAAATTAATATATGTGTAAATGTACTTCCAATTTAGCATATGGGGGGCTGATTCAAAAAATTGACTTCAACAAGAATGAAACCAACAACACTTATTTTTAAGAAACTAGTCATCCACAACTCAAGCTAGCTAATTTCTTTGAAAACCTATACACGAGTTATATATTTATATATATTTTGACCTTTATTTAATACAATAAGATAACTACTTGGATTAATTTTTTGGGGGAAGGGGGAAGAAGTCCCGACAGGCCCATGGTTATGCCCCTAACTATAGTTACCATGACAATACAATATCTTATCATAATGACAAAGCTAGTTGTAAGGTTTTACCATTTACGATTAGATGCCAATAAGTTGTCAACAATTCCAGAACTAGTTATTCATAGTTTTGGTATTCCTTACAACCTCAACTAAGTCAATCGAGTAATTTCATATGTGTGGACATATATATTGTAGTCTGCCCTGATGCATGTTGTAGAAAGCGATACAATCACGACAAACGTCAAATCAAATAATTTAAATTATAAAATTGAGATGTGAAAAAAAAGTTATTATTAGTCAAAATTGATGATGATCTATGGGTATAACCATATTCCCAAAAATATAATCGAGAGAGAACTAAAGTCAACATCGAATGAGAGGAAACAATATAAACAAGGTCAATATGAAATAAGAAGAAGCAACATAAACATCTTAAGTTTGCAAGTCATGTCCATAGGAGCGTCAAGACATGAAAATGTGAGTCAATGCATTACTCAATACACGAGAATTGCGATTAGATCTGTGATCAATCATCAAAATATGATTTGATGATCATATCATTGGCGAGCACCAACTGCAATAGTCGAAACAATTCTAAATATTTCATGATTAGAGGTTATGTTCACACAAATATAGACATTAAGAATATCACAAGCGGGAAGACCATCGACAAGAACAGACACCCAATTGATGGAACATACACAACAGACTACCTTGATCAGATGTGGTCACTGGGGCTTTAACTACAGTTTCATGACTTGGTCACTCAAGATGAGATTTATAGCTCATAATCCATGCAATATACCAAAAACGTACACTTACATTATTTGCGATCACATTCAGGCTTACATGCAACCATTTCCTGACTAAAACCCTCATTGGGACTAAGGTCAACTATGACACCTACCAGGTGCACACCTTGCTATGGGGGATTAGATCACACCACAGTTTCATCTATGATCAAACTGACCCAACTCAAGATGTAACCAAAGAGGTGTTGCACACCCCCTTGACTACCCACCAAACACTCGCCCCCTATTTTCCCACCTTGAATAATTCACAAACTGTTAGTCATAACAACTAGAAGTCCCAATAGGCATGAAACTTACACATTAATACAATGTCTGTGGACACTAGTGCAACTGTCGAAGTAATAATAGAACCTTAAAGAACAAGGGTTGAACTCAAGGAATTTTAAAAATGAAAGACTACTAATAACTAGTTGTGATAAGCTATATTGATGGAAATATTAATTTTGTTGATTAGTGAACTTGGAAAACTCAAGCTTATTCTACGTGTTTTGTACACTTAGATAAGCAATTATAGATTACAAGGTCTTAGTGAAAGCACGAGACATAAGTGTAGATACCATGTGACAAGAGCTTCCCAAACCAAACTTTCTAATTTCTTCATCATGCTTATATCCACAATTACATTAGTTAGAAGTGAAAGTTAAAAAAATGAAAGAAAACAAAAGCAATGTAACAAATGAAAATAGAAAGTTAAAGATCTAAAGGTAGAGGGATGGTTTGTTACATTCCTCAAGCATGGATTTGACATTGTCCTTAGTACCAAGAACCAAGGATAAGAGAAGGAATTGGTGTAGTAGTGTTTTGTGTATTAGCTAGTAGGATTCATCCTTGAATCTGGGAATGTAGCTTGAGGAGAATAGAAGAAATTGTAAAAAAAATGAATCATCAAAAACCTTCTCTCTTTGATATGACCGTTAGTTGATCCTTTAGGGTCAATATCGCCAACATGATATTGGTAATATCAAATCCAGCAATCTTGTCTATCGACAGTGAATAATCCAGGGCGTCTATCCACAATCTTGAGGTGCAAGTGTTAGTGACACTAGCATTTTAGTCAGTGGTATCAATATAAATTATAGGGCTTACTATTTCTTTTTCCCAATCATCTTGGTACCACTGACATTGGTATCTGTTACCCTAGAGTTCAAGCGTGTAGTTTTCTATAGAAATTGGGAATCATCTCAGTGCCACCAAGATTTTGGTTGGTGGCACTGTATCGATGAATGTCATTGCTGGAACTTGTAAATGATAGGTCGATGCCAACAATTGGATCGTTATTGTTATGGACATTGTGAATCAGATAATTTCTCTACACTTCAACCAAAGATGATAACAACATTTTCTTTAGTGCACTAGGAAGTTTTTATGTTGAACTACAAACTAGAATGGTAGAACATAAATAAAAAATTTGCAAGAACATACCTAATTGGTCAGTTGTTGTTACACCTACATCTCACATTAACAACTAATCATGGAATTAGGGTATAAAGTGATGACTAAACAAAAGCCAAACATCTCTCTTAATTTTTTTATTAGAAATTCTCATATATGACGTAATTGATCACATGAACTTATCATATGTATACAATATGATTCCCTCTAAACTGAATTCAATCTCAAAAATACATATTAAAGCATTCATATTAATCCTTTTTATTTATAAGTACAAAAGTATTGATAGCTAATTACATGTTCTAGTAGTAAAGACACAATATTATGCAATATCATGTAAAACTCATTTTATACAAGAACTTAGAGTAGACAGGGTCCACGACAAACTATTTTTACCTCAAAATATTACTAACATCCTCTGCAGAAGTAATCTTTTGAAAAATTGTTTCTATCTCCATATCATCATTCTTACAAAAAAATATGTTCAATAGAGTCTGACCTATTACTGAGTGAATGGAAATTCACACAAATAGACCAGATAATATCCATATTCTTTATTAAGTGGATATAAACTTAAACAAACATAAGAAAGATATTAAATACTTAACTGAATGAGCAAAAATTTAAAATTTATCAACATATAGTAAGAATAATTGAGTGATACATTTCTAAAATTGCATACTAAACAACAAATGCTTGGATATAACTTCTTAATCTTTTAATAAATTTATTAATGTCATGGACCCACAAGAGGTGTACCACAACATTTGAAAGCATCACAACAAGTTACAGTCTCACTATACAAGACTTAAAGTAGACACAAGACTCTAAGTCTACTAAATACCTACCTAGTCTACAATGGGCCTCACCACATCTTGACCGGGCAACTAAACAACTAGCCCAAAAAATGGACACCTCCTCTAGACCTAGGTACTCATACAGATAGTTAAAAAATCTCTAACTAAAATATCTACTCCAGTACTTCCACATGGGCTAACACACTGAGTAGTAAGTAAACTGGGAACCACTAGGATCTCTAATTAATGTTGAATATACATGCTATTAATCAAGATGTCATCCAAACTCCAACAATAAATTCTTAGATTAACCCCTCGCACACCACCGACACACTCCAACTTCCTCCCTTGGACACTGCCATGGGTAATCCATCTCCTCCAGTGCGGTGTAGACCTCCACAAGGTATCTATAGTGCTCATGGTATATAGATGTCTAATTGATTTCTTTCATTTCCCTAAATAATAATCTACTAAGATTTTCTTATATTTAGTATGTAACTAAATCTTAATTTTTATTTCTTTATTCAGCACTATATTTCATTACTGAAAACAATACTGACCAACTCTGAGTTATTCTGTTAATATGAAAAAAATACAACTAAACACAAAATTCTCAACATTATATTTTACTAGAACATAATATTCTAAATATAATGAATTGACCTATTTTATAATGATACTATTGAACTTTTATATTGAATGTTGTAGGACTGATCTAAATAAATTGCCCTATACTGTTGGTATGTAAAATTATGAATAGCTTGAATTAGCTGAAATGATCATTGAATAAATAAGAATTGGATCAAAATATCAAATAGGAAGCCCTAGCATGTATTTCAATTCGATCTGATTAAGAAAAACCTTGTTAAATGGGTTCCTCTATAATATAGTATGTTTGAAACTCATAAAAGTTGTGTACATGCATTGTAAAACTGAAAGCATTCACCTTCAATAATTTTTCTATATATTCTGATAGTATATGACGTATAAATCTAAATTGGGGCTCAGATCTAAAAAATGATAAAATAGAAGATAATACAATCACGTTCTTCATGATTTGGATTAAATCATTAAAAACCATGGATAAAGGATAACTTTCACTCACTTTTAGTTCATTCCAATAAAACTTGGCAAAAATAGCCCAAATCAATTGATTGTTTATAGAGAAAGTGATTTCATATTTACACATCTAAATTTGGATAACAAACAATAATTTCATATAATATATGTCATTTTAGACTTGTGTATCAAATTTCATATTAAAATATTGACTTTCGAGCCATTTTCACTCAAATGGTAGAAACCAGTCAAATTAGGGCAAACGGTGATGAAAAAATGTGATTTTATCAAAATTAATTTTACAAAACAAAAATTATGTTCAAGAACGTTTCATCTCAGTACATATCTATAAAATAAGTACAAATTATGAATTTCATTACATAATTCCTATTTTACCACATAATCAACCAAATTCTCTAGAATAGGACTAAATTTGCATCAAATGGCTTAAATTGAGAGTATTACATACTCAAATACCTAAGTGGGGGTAAATACACTCACCCTTGTTGTAATAAGTAGGTCAAAAACCTACTTCCCTAATCGACAAAGAAGAATTTTGAAATTCTACTAAAAGTTCCACCAAACATTTTTACTGTTGAAAATAACCACAAATCCTTAAAATGGGATCATTCCTAGATAAACACATCGGAAAAGAGAGAGAATATGGAGAGATTAGAGTTTCTTTCTTTATTTTAAAAAAAAATTCCACAACAATTAAACTAAGAAAACTTGGAAGAAATAAGAATAGAAGAAAATAGCTTACCAGATTCAACTTGAATTTGGGGAAGAACTTCAGCTAAATCAATTCTAGGTCAACATCCACCCAAATCTCCTCAAAATCAGCTTTCTATCCTCGACCACGAATATTCATAGAAGAACATGAGTACTGGGTTGTTTGAATTGCAAGTTAGTATGATAAGGCGATTTGGTGCTTGGGTATTTTGCAAAGAGGTCCATATATGAAATTTTCTTTTGAATTTTGATTTTTAGAACAATAATTGGGCATATCTTGAGCATTTGACCACTAATCAATATCAATAAAATTTTATAGATTCCAACACCATTATAGAGTTTGTTGTTAAAATGATATCACTTATAAGTAGTGAAAATAAATGTACAAATTTATTTACCATAATGTTCTCATTTTAACCTATTTTAGGGAAACTTCAATATGGAAACCTAATTTCAACTTGTATTTGGTTTTGTCTACCCAAATACTATATAATTAACAAAAACTGGTATATAATATGCTAAATAATGAATAAAAATAAATAAATTTTATTTTGATATAAATTTCATAAAATTGTACTATCAAGTAGAAAAATGTAGCTGAAATGTTGATAAGTATTTAGGGTTTGACATTTCACCCCTCCTTTATGAATTTCACCCCAAAATCTATGATAAGTATGAAATATAATATGAAATTTATATTAGAAATGAAATTTGCATTAACACCTTATATTGAATTTAGGGTCTTATGAATCACAATTACCTAATATGTTGGGTCACATTCCTTTCAATATCTCCCCCTTAACAAGTTTAACCCTCAAAACTAACAAATGTAATGAAAAATGTGCATTTAAATTTTTTTCACCATTCTATGTTATGGTACACCACCTATTCATGTACCACTTATTTGAATAATGATTTCTGAATTGATTTATGTAATCATCTTGTAAATAAGCATTCTGATATCAACAAGAAAACATATGTTGAATGATCAATTGCTAATAATACACTTTATTTCAACCTGGTAAATATTGTAGAGGTTTGTCCTTTGTATGTATCTTATTTTTTTATATATAAACTTATAGAGTTATTTCTCTATTATAGTTTTGTTTCAAAACTAAACATGCTACTTTTTTTTTGGTATCTCAAGCTAAAACCACCTTAATCCACAAAATCTGATCACCGCCATTCTGATATTGAGCTGAAATTTTGATGCTTGAGTAAAAATGATCATAATCAAATATTTCTTCCACTAAACTAGCATTCATCCATGCACAAATAAAACTGTGTGAACAAAATTTGCGTTTCTTGAAAAACATTTTCAAGAAATATTTTAAGAAAAAATACAAACGCCACTAAAATACCTTTTATAATTGATCCATTTCTTATTCATTTTTACTCGTCTCTTCTTATTTATCCTTATTTCTCTCAATAAATTATGAAGATATGATTGAGTACACATGTTCAAATACTCCAAACTTAGCTATGCCTTTTTGTGATTCCTAATTTTTATTTAACTAATAACTCTTATATTTGATATTCACCCATAAATCTATTTTCTAATCCTCTCCATATTGGTCACTCACATTTCTAAGTTTCATTTCTCAAGCTTTAAATTTTGTATGAATAGTTACTATACCTTATTTGTATTTATTTTCCCATTTCCCCAAGTAACATTAATGGAATCCAAGGTCAATATCTACCTACGTTGGGTTGCCAAATCCCATCTTCACATATCATTAACCTTTTGGTTATTCTTTGTTTCAAAAATGGAAAGTTCATTTCTCTTTTAAGATCCACATGTATCTTACTTTTCACTTATAATCTCATTTTCTTTTCCTTGTACTTGACTCATTCTAAATTTTCAACTAGAGAACTACGTTTGTGATGTGTCATCACTACAATTACATAAGGTGTTTCCATTCTACTTAATCATCAAAATAATCATTTCCTTTTATAGGTTATTGCTTAAAATAGTAATTACTTATCATGGCAATCATCATAGTTGTGTGATTATGAATGCTTGGAAAATTTTTCTGAACAAGTTTCCTACGTTGGATCACTTTCAAAATATGGGATTCCAGCTAGCGTCCCATTGTATCCTCTGTGAGGTTGAGATTGAAACTACGGATCACATTATGTTTAAGTGTGAGTTTGCTACGTGTTTGTAGAATAAAGGTGTGAACTGTGGTTTTATTGATCATGCTCCAAGATCGCATTCAGACTGTCTGAAAGAAAGGCGAAAGAAACATCAACTTTTCTGCTTGGCTACTCTTTTCTTTATTTGGAAAGAGAGAAATATGAGGATTTTCAGAGGCTCCTCATTGGATAGTATAAAATGTTGGAATAGCATCACTTTTATAGTTCAACTTTACAGTTAGTTGCTATAGATAGATCAACTGTATAGGATTTTTTCCTTTTAGTTGTCACTATTTTGTACTTAAACTTTGTTCTTCACTTCTAATAAAGAGAAGGGTTCTTACCGAGTAAAAAAAATTCGAGCATATCAAAGATATATGAAAGACAATCCAGTAACCATTAATACTTTGATGAAATCTAAAATTTCAAATCATTTTTTTTTCTATTAGGATATGTTCCCCAAAAAAATTATATACTGAATTTTCCATATCCTCCTATTTTCATTATTATGTTTTAAAAATGAGTTCATCATTCGTATAATGATATATTTCTCATCATCATTTCCTTTTTATACACCATTTACTACATATAAAATCATTAACCTTCATCGATTTCTTATTATTCATTTCACCTTGAAATATAAAAAAAAATGTAGAATTCCATGACTTGTCTAAATCACAAATTATCTTTCTTGTTCCATACTTTAAATTTCTAGATTCATACTTCAAAATTCAACTTTCTAAAATTTTCAAATGACATTTTCTTCATTCAAGTTGATATGGCCCACATAAGGAAAAATATATTCATTCTAAGATTAATCTAAATTTATATCCATCCAACTCATTCACATGCTAAACCTCATCATCACCCTTCTTATATTTGACAATACATGAATGTAATTGAGCATGTTGGAGTAAAATAAACAAACTACTTGATAGAAATATCTAAATAAATGGAAACAAGGATGAATACATTAATGTTTTTCTTGGTATGTATGCTTTCATATACTCTTCTTATCATACAACCCTTTCTCCTTAAAGCATGATCATTTTTTTCCTTTTTCTCTTATTTAGTCTTAGTTTATCACCTTTAAATTTCTCGTTACTTCTATCATTTTAAGGAATTATTCCTGTTTAGTGACTATTTAATTTTTCCCATTTTTCTTTTCATCTTATGTTTTCTGAACTAAGGAATGCACACATATGATGCTTGATTATGGAACTCATTCTTTTTGATCTATTTATTTTATTTAATTTTTTCTATGTATTCATATATGCATTATTCACTAAACCAAATATAAGTTATTGTGAAAAGAAATTTATTATTCCATCTCTTGAAACACATTTCAATCATTTTCATTTTCTTTTTTACCATTGCTTCTTCCTTTATAGAGTTTATTTCAATTAATATGCATGTATTTAAGCAAGATAACAAAGCCCTTTACTAGTCGTTCAACTAGTTGACTGCTCAATCAACTTATTGGTTAGTTGGAAGACTTCCCATTTATATTGTGGAATTTTATATTTTTGTATTTTTTTAATTCCAGATTTAATCCATGCTCTAGTTACCATCCTTATGTTGGTTCAAGTTGTCATGTACTCATTCTGCCATCCCAAAGACACATTCTCTTTTGGTAGACACTTACTACAACATGGTTTTCTAGCAATTCAAGGTTCTTGAGTTGTCACAATGGCAACAAGTAATTCTCACTTCTCTAGAGGTTGACCATGTACAAGATTTTCTTCTAGTTGTTCCTATTGACAGTCTTGGTTTATCCATGTCACCAGTTGAATACCAAGCTATTCTACGCTACCGAATAATGATCCCCCTTTATCCGGGAAATGGCCATTGTCCTCTCTGTCATTCTATTGAGTTTGACAACTTAGGTGATCATGTTGCACATTGTTCTGTACATCTTAGATTCAAATTTCGTCATGATGTTGTTCAAGTGCTCAATTTTACATTATTTCTCATGCTGGGTTAAAAGCAATCAAAGAAGCCCCTATTTTCGTCTTCACAAATGACATGATAGCTTGCACTCCTAGAGTCAAGTGGACATCTTAATATTTGATTTGATTGATGGCAAGAACACTTGTGTTGTCCTATAGGGGTCTCTCGTTTCACTGAAAGTATTTCTGACAATCCAAGGTAGGAAAATCTGCATCCGACATAGTCATAAAAATAATTTTTAAGCATGGCACATCGTGTGACTAAAACCATCACCACTTCCTTCAATTTTGTTTTTATATCTTTGTGATTCTTTATGATGATTCTATTTCTCTCTTATGTTTCATTCATCCATTCACAAATAGAACTATGATGTTAACATCACCAACCTCTTCTGAATTTGTCTTTAGGTCCTTAGGGTTTGCAATACAAAAAGAATTGGCAGCCCAATTTTGTAGCTTGGGCCTCCAAAGGATTTTATGTAAACAATTTAATGGGGTGAGAGTGGTCAGTGGACTTTTTTTTGTAAATGGGACATCTTATACTCAATGTTCGAGGTAGACTTAGATCCCGCCATTACTATAAAAGCCCTTTCCTTTTAGCTATAAACACGATTGATTGATTTAAATTAATAAATGAAACACTACCAATAGCAATTATAATTTGTTTTATGTATTAATAGTTATTACTTTATACATACTTGTATCTTTGTCTTTCTCTTTTTTTTGTTCTTGAACTTAGGGTTTATTTCATTATTTCATATCTTTACTCATTTACTAACCACAAAAAACTTTTCTTAGTTTTTCTAACATTTCCTTTGAATTCAAGTATCATAGTATTATCATGCCCTTATATATCAAAATATTGTTTTGTTATATATTATTCTTATTTTATATTGTATTAGTCATTAGATTCTAGTACCACACATGCCATCTCAACTAAGACAAACATGCAATGCTAAAGCCAAGACATACTTGATACTAACCTACTCCTATTTGTGTTAACCTTTTAAAAATGATATTCACTTAGGATATATTGTATAATACTAACATTAGGCCTACTTTTTGTCAAAATAACAAACATTATATCATGTGAATTTTGTACAATGGTCGAATGGAACCATATAATTTTTGAAAATGAACATCTAGGTTTCACTTAAGTAAAGGAATTTCCATTACTTTAATATTAGTCAACAATGTAAAATGAAAGTCATATGATATTCTATCTTTATGACCTTATTCTTTTGTTACTTTTTTGTCTTATAACCCTAATACTTCTAGGATCTCCCTAGACCATCCTCCCTCAACATACCTGGCCTGGTGTATAGAGATGTATTGGTAGAGTAGATTGAAAATATTCAACCTAAGTATTCAAATACTGATTCATGCTATCAAAATGCTCAGACATCATAAAGTTATAATCACATCACTACCTATTTGCCGCACTTGTGACTCTGACTATCTAACTTACTACTCCCTAACAGCTCAACCTATGTTGTAATACCAAGTTGTTACATATGCAACTCAGATTAACTATTAATCATGGGATTAGAACATAAACTAACGACTAAAAAAATCCATATAACCTTTAATTTTCTTTTCCGATTTGAAAATTCTAAAAATGAATTACCAGTATGGAAAATTCATCAACATATTAAATAATGAGAATAAACTAAACAATACATTAGACCCGACACTATAAGTCTACTAAATATCTTCCCATCTTGCAATGGGCCTCACTACTTCCAACCTTTGCAACTCAACACAAGACAAAAAAAAATCCTACTTTAAATGTGGGTACTCAGGCAGAGAGTCTAAAGAACTCTAGCTAAACCTGTCTACTCCAGTGGTTCTACAAGGATTGCGTCATAACACACTAATTGAACTTGGTACCACTGAGATCTCTGGTTAATGTTGGGTACCCCTTCTAATAATCAAGTGGTTGTGCACATTGGTATTAACCTCTGGTTCCCCACAGACACACCCCTTCTTCCTCTTCTAGACACTCTTAGTAGGTAAGCCATTTCCTCCACTATGATGCATACCTCCATAGGTATCATACAATATTTAGGGCATCTAGATTTCTAATTAATTTCTTTAGTTTTAGTAAATAATAATCTACTAAAATTTAATTATCTATTGCATGTAACTAAATCATTGATTGTTCTTTCTTTACTCAACACTATATATCACTATAGAAAACAATAAAGAACCACTCTATGTAATTCATGTACTTCAAAAAGAATACAACTAAATTGCAAATTCTCAACATTGCATTTCACTTGAACTTAATCATCAGAACACATAAAAATATAATAAACGGATCTATGTTACAAAGATACTACAAAGCTTTCACATTAAATGTTGGTGATCTTACCTAACTAAATTGCACTGAACTATTGGTATGTAAAATTGTGACTAGTTTGAAATACATGAAATGATCATTGAATAAATAAGGATTTAAATCAAGCTATCTAATAGCCCATTCTATCATGTGTTCAACTACTTTCTAGTTAGGGGAAACCCACATATACTAGTTCCTCCAGAATATACTTTTATAAAACCTATACAAATCTTAAACATGCATTTGGATTTGAAAGAATTGTCCTTCAATGTTTTTTTATAGATATTTAGATCATATATTCCTTAAAAATCTGAATTAGGGCTTAGTGGACCAAAAAATAGATAAAATAGAAGAGTATACAGTCATGTTCTTCATGTTTTGAAATACATCGAGGAAAACCATTGTTGAAGGATTACTTCCACCCATTTTGAGTTCATTCCACCAATTATTGGCAAAAATAGCCTAGATCAATTGATTCTTAACAAATAAAGTGAATTCATATTTATGCATATATATTTTGATAACCAACAATGATCTCATGTATTACTAGTCATTTATACTAGTGTGTCAAATATAATCTCAAACTATTAAGTTTTGTGCCATTTTCATCCTAAATAGCCAAAACTCGCCAAATTAATGTAAAAGTTGATGCAAACATGAGATTTCATCATATTGGTTCTATAACACAAAATTTATGTTAAAAAGGTTTCTATTAGTAGATATTGGTAAAATAAGAATGAAATGAGAATACAATAATAAAATTTCTATTTTACAAAATCAACCAAATTCTCTAGAATAGGACGAAATCAACAACAAATAGTTCAAATTGAGTTTCTTACATACCTAAATATCTGAATGGGTGTAAATCCACTCATGGTTGCTATAATAAGCAACCTAAAACATCCTCCCCTATACCAAGAAGATGAATTCCTAAATTCTAGAAAAATGTTCCACCAAACTCCTTAATTGATAATCACAAGAAAATCCCTACCTTGGGATCCTTCCAAGATAAACGAATGAGAAAAGAGAGAGAATATGAAGAGATTAGGGACTTTACTCCACTTTCATGAAGATTTTGTCCACTCCAATATAACTAATAAAACTTGAAAGAAATAAGGAGAGAAGAAAAGAACTTACTATATTCAACTTGAATTTTGGGAAGAACTTGAGCTAGATTGATTCTATGTGAACATACCTCAAAATCTCCTTGAAACCACCTATATGTCGTCAACCACAAAATTTTATAGAAGAAATATGTGGTTTCAGTTGGTTCTATTTGAATTAGGTCGATAAGGCAGTTTGAGGTAGTTAGGTATTTTGCAAAGAGGTCCATAAATGATGTTTTCTTAAAATTTTATTTTTAAATAATTATTGGACATATCTTGAGAAATTTGACCACCAATCAATATTTTTTATAATTCAATTGATTCTAATTTCATTATAGAGTTTTCTAGGAGAACAATATCACTTACAAGCAGTGAAAATTAATTTACAAAATCATTTACCACAATTCCATCATTGTAACTTATTTTAGGGCATATTTAAGGCAGAAGCCCTAATTTAAATCTATCTAGTTTTTTGTCTATAAAATCCTACCTAATCAACCAAAATTGGCATAAAATATCTTAATCAATCAATGAAAAAAATACCATCTAATTTTTGTACTAATTTGAAAAAAGTGAACTACTAAGCAGACAAATAAAGATTAGACATATATAATGATTTAGGGTTTGACAAATCACCCCTACTTTAAGAATTTACCCCAAAATCCAAGAGAATGATGAAATATAATAAGATATATATATTATATGTCAAATTCACATTAAATAAGTAAAATTTAACTTTAAGTCTTAAATTTTTTTATTACATATTAGGTAGAGTCAAGTTCATTATAATATCATCCCCTAACAAGTTATGCCCTCAAAAATAACAAATTTAATGAAGAATGTGCATTCAAATTTATTTCACCATTCATAGTTATGGTACATCACCTAATCATGTACCTGATATCTAAATAATGAGTTCTATACTAAATTTTGTAATCATCGTTTAATAAATCATTTCATTATCAATAAGAAAACATATGGTTCATGATCAAATGCTAATAATGCACTTTCTTTATACCTGGTAAATGATTTTGAGGTTTATCCTTTGCATTTATCTTTTTTTGTTCTATACAAGCTTATAGATGTATTTCACTATTATAGTTCTATTGTAGAACTAAAAGTACTAACAAATATCGTTAGTTATTGTAGTATCTCAAGAATAATCCACCATAAGTGACAAGATCAGAATAACCAAAATTCTTCTACTGAGATTGAATTTTGATTCTCGAGTAACATGGATCACAATCTACTATTCCTTCCACTTAACTAGCATACCTTCATGCACAAATAAAACCATATAAAAAAAGTTTACTTCTCTTAGAACACCTATCAAGAGCTATATTCTAGAAAAAATAAGAACAACACTAATAACTTTTGTCATTTGATTTGTGTCATATCCATCATTACTTGTATCTTCTAATTTATCCTTATTCCTCTCACTACATTATGAAGAGATGATTAAGTATGCACGATTAAATACTCCAATATTAGCATTGACTTTGTGATTCCTAATGATTATTTAACTTGAATATCTTATATTTGATATTTATCCTTGATTCCCTTTTCTTAATCCACATATATTATTTGATACCATTTCTAAATTTCATTTATCATGATTTAAATTACTTGTTAATAGTTACTTTACCTCATTTGTATTTATCTTCTAATTTCTCATGTAACATTGTTGGCGTACCAGGTCAAGTCCCTATCTACAACCTTGGGTTGTAAAATCCCAAAACATATTCATATATATCATTCATCTACAACTTATGCCCTTTAGGGTATTCTTTCTTTCCAAAACTAGTAATTTCATTAATCTTTTAAGATCCACATGTATCTTACTTTTAATTTATACTCTTATGTTGACTTTTTTGTACTTGACTCTCTCTAATTGTTCTACTAGAGAATTATGGTTTGTGATGTGTTGTCTCTACTATTTCATGAAATTTCTCTCATGATACTTAATCTTCAATATAATCATTTCCTTTCATTAGGTTATTTCTTAAAATTTTAATTCCTTATTGTGTAAATCATCATAGTTGACCAATTCATTACTACTATCCCAGATAGAAATATCATTCATATGCAAATCAAAGAAATCATATAAAAATATACAACAAAATATTTCTTGACATTAAATGTTTTTATGAAATATAAATTTTGAAATCACTCTATTTTCTTCTCTTAGTATGTATTCCCCAAAAAATTGATGAACTTGTTTTTATATCTCATATTTTTCTTATTATAATTTAAAAATGAGTTTATCAACCCTATATTACCAATATATTTTTCATTGTCATATCCTTTTTGTACACCATTCCTTATATAAAGCATCAATAACCTTCACTAGTTTCTTTTTATTCAGCTCACCTTGATATATATTTATATATATATATATATATATATATATATATATATATGGAATTTTAGAATTCTATGACTCATACAAATATCATTTCTTTTACACATTCCATACTCTAAATTTCTAGAATTATATTTTATTTCTTAAAAAATCAACTTTCTCAACTTTTTTTAATTCATTACTTCATTTATGTTCATATGGCTCAAGTAAGGAAAATTTTATTCATTCTAATTTTAATCTGACTTTATATCTATGCAACGCATTCACTTAATCAACATCATTCTCACCCTTCTAAGATTTGACACATAAGTAAATCTACTTAAGCATATCAAAGTAAAATCAACCAACTCCTAAATGAAAATATCTAAAGTGGAAACAAGGATGAATACATTAATGCTTTTCTTGGGATGAATTTTTCCTTATACTCTTCTTATAATACAACCTTTACTCCTTACACCATGATCATTGTTTCTCCTTTTTTGGAACATGGTAAATATGTTGCCAAAAAGGTCAGATATATAAGGATCAGACCATCAAAACACAAAAGTATGCACCGGGTGTCTAATAACAAAAACCCTGATATGGTTTAGCTTGCTCAGAGAGGCCAGAGGCTAGCCCTTTCCTGGCCTTCAACATCAACAATATGCCATTAGTAATCTTAGTCGTTGTGTCATTATCATTTCTACAAGCTCTCCTATGGATCCTACTGTTCCTTGCTTTCCATATACAAAATAATAGAAGCTAGCGAGACATCAGCCCCCAAAGCTGATCTAAGCTTTGCTTCTGAGTTTCATAAGGAGCCAAGTCAAGGTGTTCAATATCCTACAGTCAGCTAGAACACCCTATGTGTTCTTGAGATAGATAATAGACCAAACCATCCTTGAGAATCTGCATGTACCAAAGAGGTGGTCATGTGTTTTGTTCTTGGAAAGACAGAGAGGGCATAGATGTTTGACCTGTAAACCCCACCCGATCAACCTATCTCTTATGGGCATCTTATGAAGCAAATCCCTATACAGGGTAGTACTCCATTTTGGCATGTGCTAGGAGTTCCATAAGAGCTTAGACTAGGGGACATCTTCGATGGTACCAGTGTTGATCCATGGTGTGATCTACAGATTAACAAAGCAGATAACATCATTGTCATCAACATTGTACAAAGCATAGACAGAATTCCACTATTTGCACATGCACTTCCATACTCTAGAATATTGGTTATCACAGTCCCCTGGTATCTTAGCATATCTTCGTGTCATCCATTATGACCATATGTTGTTCTTGTCCTAGAGGTACCAATCCAGTCTCTTCAACTATCCCATTGCAATGATTCTCCTAGGGTGGAGAAGACTGAGTCCACCTTTCATGAACGATTGAGCAAGAGTGTCCCAAGAAACATCATGGAAGCTCTTTCCTAAAATGAAATTGGTAATGAGTTTATTCATACCCTTAGGAATTAGGTTTGATATTTCACAAACCTCACTCCAAAACTTGATCTTACTTTGAAGTACATTCCTAACAAAACAAGCACCCAACAAGAGAAAGGCAAGTCACATACCAATTATTTATCTTCATCCTCATATCATCAAGACATTGGTTGAAGTCAATAGAGGTACCTTTACCAGTTACAAAAGGGGAACCAAGATACATTGTGAGCAGTCGGCTAACCTTCAGGTCACATGCATTTTTGAGCCTACCCTGCGTGAATCACATGATTTGGAGAGGAAAATCTTTTTTTTATGGTGCTAATATACAAACCAATGAGATTTCAAAATTTATTAAGCACCTTCTAAATTTCTTTCAGTCTATTGGCATTCCCTATTGAGAAAAGCATAATGTCAATAACAAAAATTAAATGTATGCTGATTTTGATACCTTTTATCTTGAATGGTTTGATTCTCCCCTTATCCTCATAGTTTTTGATCAAGTTAATGAGGCCTTCCATAATTCTAGGGGGGATAGAGGATCCCCTTGTCAGATTCCATTAGTTGCTTTGAGAAGGCCCCCATGTACTCCATTAATGAGGATGGAAAATGAGATTGTTGTGACACATTGTTTAACAATCTAGATCCATTCTCATCAAAGCCCAGGGCTCTCATGACTTCATGTTGACCTTATAGTTATACGTTGTCTATATTCTGATGATGACTTAACCATTCCATTGATATGTATCTAATATGTCTCTTGAGATTGACTTCAGGCATTAGGTAAATGAAAAGGACCAATTCAATCAAGCCCTAGATTGATCAAGTTCAGGTCAAAACCAATACAAATGCACTTTTTAGGAAAACACCTTAAAACCATTAGGATGATTTTTGTAATTATTTATATTGATGCTATGACTTGTATCTAATATGAGAAAAAATAAGAAGCTCTTAATTCGAACACTTAATCACTCTAATGACATTTTCCAAAAACATCACAAAGTGTTTTATCAATCGAGTTTCTCCTGTGACAAACTCAACTGACACCCTTGATGCATTTTGAGAATGTCCAGGTTCAGTCAAGTTTGAATACACAAATCTCAACCAATACCCGTCATTGGAAAAGGTAAATTTAAGCACTTTCGTGAGTTTCATCAAGGATAAACTCGACCGTTGCTTCAAATTTGTTTTGTCATATAGTGCAATTGGTCGAGTTACTTTTATTAAAACTCGACCAAATGCATTGTACAAAAAGTGCAAAAAAGTGATTCTAACCATTAGACTTGCAAAACTCAAAATTATATTTGTTTCAACACACAAAATAGGTACATAACATTCCTTAGTGCTCCTAGCCTCTAGCAGACATCCAAACTATAAATAGGACCTATTGGAGTTCATTCCTAGGTTGCTCCTTCATCCTATTAAAGGTCCTAGCTATAGTTGAGTGAATCTAGTCCACTTGATCCCCTTTTTCTCTCTTAGTTACAAATACAAACGTCCATATGAGTTATATAGGACATATGTGAGAGAGCTACTTCATTGTAGACTTAAAAAGCTCACAAAGATTCCCTTTCCTCGACCCCTTTCTTCAAGTGAAAGTTAGTGAAACCTTGTCCATGATGAAGGAGAAGGTGCAAGCTTCATCAAGGTGTAGAATAAGGTGCTAAATCTTCTCCATGGTGAAGGAGAAGGTCAGGTCTGAAGATCCAAGAGTAGATTGGGTAAATCATCCAAGGTAAAAGACTTAGTGCAAGAAATGGGATCTCCTTGGCGAAGGCGTTCAACTGCTTGCAAGAGTGAGTAAGACCATGTAGAGGTAGGGGATTGTAGTTCAAAGGATAGGTAAGTCCCTAGTTGGTTTATTGTGTCCTTTAGGTCCTTAAAAAGGAGGTTAGGTGTCCTTGGCTCATAAATGAAGGTCATCTTGTATGTGGTATAATAGAATATAAGTACACATGGGTTGCAAAATCCTAGAGCTTGACCTCTCTAGGTAGTGGATTGACTTTCTCCTTGTTTGGATATTGTAACTACTCTACACAAATTTTTCTTGTGTTTGTGTAACCTCTCTCATCCTATCTATGTATGCTTAGTTGCACTAAAAATTCAAAACATACAAATCCCATATCTTGAAGTAACAAGAAGGTCTAACAAGTTTTGTGTGAGTGTCTTTAGCTTTATTCACCCCCCTCTAAATTCCATTTATCCAACAAGTGGTATCTGAGCCATGGTCTTCTCCAACAAATCTTCTACAGGATGTGAAGATGGGCAAAAACCTACTTGGGTCTCTCAACTTGGAAGGTTGTTTCTCCATGAGACCCCCAATCTTCAATGACACAAACTTCATCTATTGGAAGAGATGGATGTACTTCTACTTTCAAGGGATGAGATATGGCATGTGGAAATCTCTCATCATTCCTTGTAAGGAGCCAGCCAAAGATGCAGCTACTTGGGATGAAGCTACACTCAAGAAGGCACAACTCAATGCATAGGCTATAAGAATTATCTATGCTTTCCTCACTCTCTCTGAGTTCAACCAGATCTCCTGTTGGGACACAACCCATGAGATATGAAACAAGTTTTGCATCACTTATGAAGGCATAAAGCAATTCAAAGAGTCCATGAACAACTTGCTCAAGGGTTTCCTTGAAACTTCAAGACGAGAAAGAAGGAGAAAGTGGCGGAGATGTACACAAGGCTCAAAACCATCAACAACAGACTTGGTTCTTTGAGCCACACCATGTATAGAGGGAACATCAACTCCAAGATTCTAAGGTCTCTCCCCAAGAGATTGGAATCCAAGGTGACATCCAATGAAGAAGTTGGAATCTTTGGTAACATAGCCACTGAAGAGATCATTGGTGACCTTCAAGCTCATGAGCCAAGACTTGACAAAAAAGAGGAGGATGAGAAGAAATAAGAGAAGGAATAAAATAAGGTAAAAGACAATGCATTCAAATCTCAAGTGGAGGCAATGATTCTCCAACAAAAACTTGCTTATCAGTCTTATCCTCCTTCCTCAAGTGAAGATGAAGCCCCTAGTGATCATGAAGCTAACTACTCTAAGGGAAGCACTTCAAAGTAAAGCCATCCTCCTCCTCCACTACAAGGTACTATGAATGTGGGAAAGAGGTACACTACAAGCATGACAACCCCAAGGACAAGAAGTCCTACCAAGAGCAACTCCAAGAAAAGGGAGGACTACAAGAAGGATGGCAAGTACAAGAAGAAGGACAAGAAGGAAAGAAGAAGCAAGGATGTAGACCATGCCACATGGGAAGAGTTTTCTTGTAGTGATTCCATCTCCAATGAGGGAGAATTCCAACTTGCACTCATGGCCTCTACTAATGAAGACACTTGTGAGGTAATTGACGTAAGCCTACATGAGTTATCTAAAGTAACCCTAATTGATATGCTTAATGCTTCCTTCTCTTTTCTTGCCGAATGTATATCTAAGAAGAAGAGGCCAGGAAAAATCATTAATGACTTGTATGTTAAGATTGATATCCTTGATCAAAATGAGAAAATGCTTCTTGATAGTATTGATTCTTTGCAAGGGTAGTTTCACGATCTTGAGCTCCAATACAGTGGAGTTGAAGTTGAGAATGGTATCTACCTTAAGAACATTGATAGACTTAAAGAGGAAAACCAAGCTCACCTTGATGAGCTTGTTTTACTTGGAACTAAAAATGATGATCTTAAACATTCTTGTGATAATATTAAAGATGAAAATAGAATTGATCTTGATGATCTTATCATGCTTAGAACTAAAAAATGCTAGATTTTTTTCTCAAATTAATGATCTTTCTTCTCTACCTTTATTGCCTAGTAATGAGGTAGCTAGCATTACTCTTGAAAGAGATTCTTATCATAATAAATCCCTTTATTTGGAGGCTGACTTACTTCATGCTTAAGATGATCTTGCTAGTTTATCTTCTATTGTCATTACTCTAAGTGATGATAATAAAAAACTGAGATCTTCATTGCAGAAATTCTTCAAAGGGGAAAAGCTCTTCAATAAAAGTCTAGATCACTCTACCAAACAAGTCGGTACTAGTGGTCCAAAGATTAAGAGCAAGGGAAAGGTGTCCTTAGTACCAAGAGAGCTCTTGAACTTCTTCACATTGATCTATTTTTACCAAAAAGAACTGAATTGCTTCATGGTATCAAGTATTGCCTTGTGATTGTCGATGACTTTTCTCCCTTTACTTGATCCTTTTTTCTTGTTTCAAAAAGTGATACTAACAATTTTTTCTCAACTTTTTGTAAATGAGTTGAAAACAAAGCTTCTTTCTGAATTGTCTCTGTGTAGTGACCATCAGGGGGAATTTGAAAATGACTTCTTTGAACATTTTTGTGAGGAATCTGGGTTTGCACATAACTTTTCTTCACCCTAAATAACACAACAAAGTGGGGTTGTAGAGAGAAACAATAGGTCGCTAAAGGAAATGGCTAGGAACATGCTTCTAGAGTATGACACTCCAAAGAAGTTCTGAGTCAAAGCCGTTAGCACTTCATGTTTTGTTTAAAATCGAGTTTTAACTTATCATTCTTTGAAGAAAACCCCCTATGAGTTGTGGCATGGTAGACAACCGTCCATTGATTACTTTCATGTTTTCAATTGTACTTATTTTGTTTTGAACACCAAGGATTCCCTTGACAAGTTTGATGTGAAATGTTACAAGGCTTTCTTTCTTGGTTATAGAACTACTAGCAAGGCCTATAGAGTGTTAACATTATATGTATAAAGTTGAAGAATCTATCAGTAATAAATTTCTTGAGACTAACCATCTATTTCCAAAAATATTGTGAATGATAATGTTGTAGATGAGGTGATCCCTCACTTGAAAGAGCTCAACATTGTTGAAAAGGGAAAAGAGGCGATAGTTGATGAAGAAGAGAAAGAAGAAGAAAAGAGGGATCCAACTACCGACATTGGAAAACATCATCCTAAAGAGCTCATCATAAGTAATACTTTTGAAAGGCTGCCTACAACAAAGAACAAGCCAAAAACGCCTTCATCTCACATCTTGAGCCCAAGAATGTGCAAGAAGCTCTTAAAGATGATGAATGGATCCTAGCTATGCAAGAAGAGTTAGAATAGTTTGATAAGAACAATGTGTGGACCTTACTACCAATAGCAAATGATAGGAAGATCATTGGCACCAAGTGGGTCTACCACAACAAGCTAGATGAAAGCGGCAAAATGGTAAGAAACAAAGCAAGGTTAGTTGCTCAAGGCTACAATTAACATGAAGGTATTGATTTTGATGATACTTATGCACCTGTTGCTAGACTTGAATTTATTAGAATGTTACTTGCCTTTTCTAGCTATAAGAATTTCTCATTTTATCAAATGGATGTTAAAAGTGCATTTTTGAATGGTACAATAGAAGATATTAATCTCCCTACTTTAAACATGATAAATTTCCTAACCATGTTTATTTATTGCAAAAAGCTCTCTATGGACTCAAACAAGCTCCTAGAGGTTGGTATGAGAAATTAAATAACTTTGTGCAAGATAATTGCTATATCATTGGAAATTTTGATTCTACACTATTTCCAAAACACACTTCTAGCAATTTTTTTATCATTCAAGTTCATGTTGACGATATTACTTTTGGAAGAACTGATCTTGATCTTTCCAAGGAGTTTATTTCTCTTATGCAGAGTGCGTTGGAGATGGGCATGATGGGGGAGCTTACATTCTTCCTCACTTTCCAAATTAAGAAACTAATGAAGGTAAATTCATCAAATAAGGCAAGTGCACAAGTGAACTCTTAAAGCACTTTTGGATGGAGAACATAAAGATGATGGACACACTCATGTAAAACACTGCCCAACTTCACAAAGATGAAGAAGGTGAGAAAGTAGATGAGAAACTCGATATAGGTATGATTGGAAGTTTATTATATTTAACTAACTCTAGACCTGACATAATGTTTAGTGTTGTCTTGTGTTCTCGATTTCAATCAAGTCATAGAAAATTACATCTCATAGTTGTTAAGAGGTTTTTGAGGTATCTATCCAAAACTCAAAATTTTGGACTATTGTATCCTGAGTCAAGGGACTTTACTCTTACTTCCTATAGTGATGTTGATTATGCAAGGTGGTTGATTTATGGAAAGTGCACGAATGACACTTTCTTCTTCCTAGTACCATGCTTCGTATCTTGGTTCTCTAAGAAACAAAGTATAGTGGTTCTTTCGACTACCAACACGGAATACATTATAGCTGGGAGTTGTTGTACACAAATCCTATGGATGAAGCAAATGCTCCAAGACTTTAACAATCATTTTGGTGCTTCTCATATCTATTATGATAATACTGGTGCAATTAATCTCTCTCATAATCCTATATTGCATAGTAGAGATAAACATATAGTGGTCCGTCACCACTTACTTGGTGACCATAATGCCATCAAGGATATCTATATCATGCATGCTGACATGGTGAATTAGCTTGTCGACATCTTTACAAAACCTCTAGCTAGAAGGAAATTAACATTTATTAGATCAAAACTTCTCATATTTGCTCTTGATGATACGACATGCAATATAGCTAGATGTTATCATTCCTATATGTTTCTTGAAAGTGATATAACTACCATGTTTTCATTCCTTGTTTTGCTTTTTTTTGGTTGAAAACATGTTTTATCACAAAATAGTAGCCAATGATTAGTGGAATGAGCCTCAATATGTTTAAAATAAATAATATGTGAGGCTTAGAATTACTTTTTCTATGTTTTGGACAGGCTGACCAATAGATCGAGTTTGACCTGAAGAAACTCAACTGACACCTAGTTAAGGACCGTGCTATAATTCAGTATCGGTCGAGTTTCCTACACATAGAACTTGACCGATCATGCGATGGGATGATAATTAAAAAGGGAAATTAGCTGACTTTTCTCCATCTCAACTAGAGAAAATTGACCAATAGCCGACCTCCAGTGCTCGTCTACCAACCCTAGGCTAACCCAACCTCTCCTACACCCTTTTTAGCCTCCATTAAACCTTCATTGCCTCTCCCAACTGTATCCTAGGTGGTTTGGTGACCTTGTTCTGGCATTTTCCTTCTCGTTTGGTGGTCATTACATTTCAATCAGACCTAGATGGCATCCAATTGTAGGAAACGATCTACCCCAACTAGAACACCATCCTCCTCCTCATATCCTCATGATGTCTCCTTTCATGGGACTTCTTTCATCTCAACTAATGCTGTGAATAGGTAAAAGGAACTCCTTCCAAGGAATCCCTTCCCTTTTTGTGCATTGTTTGAAACTCCTTTTGCAATGAGTGATGTGATCAAAGAGGTTGCTAAGGTGTTCAAAGCACACCATCTTATTGCTTTATGCATATATCATTCGTTCATTGCAAATGCCATGCCTAGCATGAAGTCTATCCACAAATTTTACAACAATCTTATGTGAAACTACAACACCAATGTGCCACCAGCTAATACCTAAGTCATCTTGACTTCGATGATAGCCAATACCAAGATAAAAATCTCTGAGGATTTGTTGAATACCTATTTCTCTAGTACTAACATCATCTCTTTTTGGTTGGCTTCCTATCCTTCCTACCATGACCTATTGGACCCTAAATGTTTCTATAAAAGCTTTGAACATGTGGTTATCCTTCTCGATATCCATAAGTTTTCGAAGAAGCCTGATGTCCCATACAAGAAGAAGTCCACCTTACCCTCCTCTTCCCTCGATATAAAGACATGTATGATCACCTTTAGTCATCAATTGCAATATGCATCCCAAGAGAAATCAAATGGAGATTGCAGAGAATACTACAGTGATCATGTATTGTTTGTTGAATGATATCACATTCAAGTGGGATTGTTACAATCTTAATCATATGACCTACTTCGACTCTGGGAAAAACACCATCGGTACCCATCTCCCCTATCCTAACCTGATCTATGGTGTGTTTTCTCACCGTGCTGAAGAATCTCTCTTTCATGACCTTAGCTACAAACCAAGTCAGAAAGGGTTTTGCATTAGTGATACAACCATCAAGAAAAATATTTCTTCCTACCTCCTTCACCACCCCAGGTGCCTCTACCTCTGCCCAAGCCCCTCCACCACCACCCTGATGGTGATACATCAACAAGCGTACAACCTTCAAGTCTGGGACCACATCCACTGGGACCTCATTCAAATCATGTCACACATGAACCTATTCTGTAGGCATCCCTACCCACCCTACCAAACATACCAATGTGTTTACTACTCTTCTGATGCATATAGTCAGTTCTACCCTGACCCACCACCTACTATTTTCGATGCACCCCCTGTTGCTTCTGATGGTGGACCTACCCCTACCTTTGGTAATCTTCTACTTTTCACTCTTCATGTTGTCCTTGCTTCCACTCTACTTGTTGGCTATGATGGAGTTTCTATGCCCAGTTTCGAGAAGGAAAATGCTTTACATGCATGTGGCATGTCTTAGGCTGTACAGCATGCCAAGTGTCCTGGTAGTTGTTATTTTGCACCTCCTGATGATGAGGAGATTCTTGACCAGGATGCTAAGGAAGATGTTGGAGATGGTGATGATGCTGAGGATGATGGTAATGCAAGTGATGATGGCTCTTCTGATGGTGATGATGGTGTTTCTTCTCCTTGTTCCACTGATGCACCATATGATGGAGATGAGGATTACTAGCTAGAGCCTGAGGATGATGATGTTGATGATGACCCCATTGATATAGATAGTCATACATATCTATTATTGTAGACTATCATGTATTAAACATTTGTGCATTGTATCTAAGGCATACTATTTTTCTTATATTTTTTGTTGTCTTGTAGTTTTCATATCGAGAGGAAACATCTAATGTTGTAGTCTTAATCTTATGTACCTTAACTCTTTGTTGGCTAACATATTATGATTTGTTGGTATGTTCTCCCATATTTTGATTATGACTCTAGATTTCTTGCTTCTCTCTTCTTTGTCTCTGTTTGGTGATTGCTTTAGTGGTTTCCTGTTGTTTGTGCTTGTGGCGAAGAATTGTGTTTTATAGCTATTCTACCCCCTTGCCTTTTTGAAATGAATAAGGAGAAGAATAAAATGAGAGCTCATGTATTGCAGGTACCAAAGGGGATAAATAAGCTCAACCATATTGAATTTATTGCTTATGGATCCTTTTCTAGTCAATTATCAAAAATATCATGTGACCATGTAAAGTTCCATGTAGTATATGTTTGTTCTGTGGTTGTTTGTGGAAAGACTAACCATGTAGGCATAGGAAAAGAATGAATTGAGAGGGAGCAATTGACATTGTTCATTCATGTATCCCTTGAAATTCACAAGGTAAAGGTTTACATTTTCATATCCTTTTCAATGTTTGAGGAATGCTTTGTCATTGTCAAAAAGGGGGTTGTTGACTAAGAGTTATACATTGTCCATATTTTGATAATGACTTAAACCATTCCATTCATAGGTATCTAATATGTCTACTTGAGATTGATTTCAGGCATTAGGTACATGAAAATGATCAATTCAATCAAACCCTATCTTGATCAAGTTGAAGTCAAAAGCAATGAAAATGCACTTTTGTGGAAAACACCCTAAAACTCTTGGGATGATTTTTGTTATCATTTGTATTTATTCTATAACTTGTATCTAAGATGATAAAAAATTAGGATCCCTGAATCTGAACATTTAATCACGCTAATGAAATTTTCCAAAATACATCACAAATTATTTTATCATTCGAGTTTTCCTGTGAAAAACTCAACCAACACCATTGATGCATTTTGAGAATGTCTAGGTTCAGTCAAGTTTTAATACCCAAAACTCGACCGAAACCCTACACTAGAAAAGCT
Organism: Alisma plantago-aquatica; assembly: GCA_963693085.1. Lineage (NCBI taxonomy): Eukaryota > Viridiplantae > Streptophyta > Magnoliopsida > Alismatales > Alismataceae > Alisma > Alisma plantago-aquatica. The sequence goes on from OY856410.1 coordinate 672,470,748, forward strand.
AAATTAAAGTGATCAGGTCAAGTTTCATTTAGGATAAACTTGACCGATGATTCAAATTTTCTTTGTCATATAGTTCAATTGACCGAGTTACCTTTATTAAAACTTGGCCAAATGCACAATACAGAAAGTGTAGAAAAAGTGATTTTAATAGTTGGAGTGTTGCAAAACCCCAAATTATATCCGTTGCAAAATACCAAATGGCTAGAAAATGTTCCTTAGTGATCCTAGCCTCTAGTCGACACCCCTACTATAAATTAGACCTCTTTGAGTTCATTCTAAGGTAGCTCCTTCATGAAATTCAAGCTCCCAACTATAGTTGAGTGCATCCAGTGTAATTGCAACCCTTTATCTCTCTTTTTTGCAAATCAAAATGTCAATATAAGTGAAATAGGATATGTGTGAGAGAGATACTTCACTGTAGACTTGTAAATTCTGTAAGCTTCCTTTTCCCCAACCCCTTTCTTCAAGTGCAAGTTGGTGAAAGCTTTTCCAAGTTGAAGGAGAAGATGCAAGCTTATTCAAGGTGTAGAAGAAGGTGTAAACGATTCTCCACGGTGAAGGGGAAGGTCAAGGATGGAGATCCAGAAGAAGAGTGAGTAAATCCTTCAAGGTAAAAGACTTGGTGCAAGAAGGGGGAATTCCTTGGAGAAGGTGTCCATATGCTTGCACGAGTGGGTAAGACCTTGGTGAGGTAGAAGTCTCTAGCTCAAAGGATATGTAAGTCCTTAGTTGGTTTATTGGCTCTTTTGATCATTAAAAGGGAGGTTGGTTTTCCTTGGCCCGGAAAAAGAAGGCCATCTTGAATGTCATAATGGAATATAAGTATACATGGATTGCAAAATCCTAGATCTTGACCTCTCTAGGTAGTGGACTGACTTTCTCCTAGTTTGGAGATTGGAACCACTCTACATAGGTTGTTCTGATGTTCATTCAATCTATCTCATCCTTGCTATGTATGGTTAGTTAACCACAAACTTAATACTTGCAAATCCCATATCATGAAGTAACTTAATGGTCTAACAAGTTTTGTGTGAGTGTTTTTAGCTCTATTCACCCACCTCTAGAGCCCATTGATTCAACACAACCCACATAGAATCCCATCCAACATGATCATAGGCCTTGGTAATGTCGATTTTCATGCAATATTTAGCATTTTCCTTGCCCACCTAGAACCCATTAAGAAACTCAACTACTAGAAGAGTGTTATCCAATATTCTTCTGCCTTTAATGAAATAACTTTGCTCTTTGGAGATGATAGCTAGCATGACTTCTTTGAGATGCCCAAAATGACTTTAGCTATAATTTTATACAACACATTACAACACACGATGGGTCTATACTATGATATATCAATGACCTCCTTCATCTCAGGGAGGATCTTAATAAAAGTGTGATTAACGACTCTAAACATGTTATGGCCACTTATGATCCACCATACCGTATCAATAATGTTGCCTTTAATGGTATCCCACATGACATGGTAGAACTTCCAATTCAGACTGTCTGGCTTTAGAGACTTAGACAGATTTATGGAGAAGACAACTGTAAATCTCGGACCCACTTCCAAAGGCTCTAGCAGAGTTTCAAGAATGACGACTGGCCCCACAGACCACCACTAATCTTAATTGCGCACTTTCTCCTCACTCATGCACAATCCAGGATAAACTTCCTGATTGGTCACCCATCCTAGTACTATTGGTTAGTCCAATCATTCCTTTTATGATCATTTTATTCGAGGTCTCAAATCCTGGAATGTTACAATCTCCCCCACTTAGACTCTTGATGTCCTCGTCAAGGATCAACTATAAGGCCTCATAATATTTCCCCATTTTAATGCATACCCAGAATGGCCCATGGAAACCCAACTCAAGATCATAGAATACCAGCACAAGGGTAGCTACATCACCACGGACAACCCTTTCCAACATGCCTCGACTACACAGCTCAAAGACTGGCATGCGATGCCCATCTGGGCCCCACCTACTGGAGGGGTTTTGGCTCTGATACCATTTGTAAAGCCCAGGCCCACTTTCAAAGGCTCTAACAGAGTTTCAGGAATGACGACTGGCCCCACATACCACCACTAGTCTTAATTGGATGCTTTCTCCTCACTCACTCACAATCCAGGATAAACTTCCCGAATGGTCACCCATCCTAGTACTACTGGGTAGTCCAATCATTCCTTTTATGATCATTTTATTTGATGCCTCAAATCCAGGGATGTTACAATCTCCCCCACTTAGACTCTTGATGTCCTCGTCAAGGATCAACTATAAGGCCTCATAATATTTCCCCATTTTAGTGCAGACCCAGAATGACCCATGGACACCCAACTCAAGATCACAGAATATCAGCATAAGGGTAGCTACATCACCACGGACAACCCTTTCCAACATGCCTCCACTACACAGCTCAAAGACTGGCATGCCATGCCCATCTGGGCCCCACCTAATGGAGTGGTTTTGGCTCTGATACCATTTGTAAAGCCCAGGCCCACTGCCCAAGGCTCTAGCAGAGTCTCAGGAATGATGACTAGCTAGCGCCACAAACCACCACTAGCCTTAACTATCACTTTTTCCTCACTCACACGCAAGCCAGGATAAACTTCCCGACTGGTCACCCATCCCAGTACTACTCCAAGATGAGCACACTTAACTATGGAGTTCTTTAGAGATGGGCACCCGGAAAAGGAGGTGCACCTTGATGATCTGGGTAGTCCAATCATTCCTTCTAAGATCATTTTATCTGAGTCCTCAAATCCTGGGATGTTACAACAACCTTCTTAATATCTTCTTCAGAAGCATTTGCATAACGAGCCACATTTAGTGCATCACGATCTCTTTTGGTAGGTAGCATTTCTTCATATTTATTGCTTTCATAGCTTCTATGGTTTTAGAAATTTGAAAAATAATTCATGGTATTATTGGCGTTATCATCCCCATTGTTAACCACGTCCTAGCAATTACAACCCCAATTTTTGGGTTCTTTTGGGTGGAAATGCAATTTCCCCAATAAATGTATAATTATGTAATTTATATGATTTATGTGCTTTGAATGGATTCCTTTGATAAATAGTCTGGTGTGTTTGATTTCGTGGGCCTTGTTGGCCATTGGGCCCAATAACAAGAAAAAGGAAATAAAAGGAAAAGAAATCAATTAATGAAGGAATAACTAAGATAATGAGAAAAGAAAGACGTGGAAGCATCTAGAAGGCTAAGAATTATCCTTCAAGGAAGGATTTCGTATCTTTGGGATTTCTTGGGTTCCAAGGAGTCCAAGATGCAAAGATAATAGGAGAAGAAAGAGAAAATACCAATTAAATAGGTTTTTTTAAAGAATAACTTGCATATGATGATAATGCCCTATTCCTTTGGAATTTGAGACTCAAATTTGGTAAACGAGTATATAAATACAAGATGAAGTTTTCCCTAAATTTTGGTTAAAAAGTATGTATGAATAAGGAGATATGGATTTTACAAATAATCCCTATAAACTAATAAATGTCACATTTGAAATAGGATTTGTCTCAGATTTGTTAATAATATGAGTGATGTGGACCATCAGATCTAAGATCCAACAGCCCAGACCTGATCCTAGTCTCGCGAGGAGACTGGAACGTAGTGTACGGTGAGTGCAATCTTCCTTTCAAATTTTCTTGAAGTAGAGACAAACTGTGAAGGAGGAAACCAATCCATTGGCTTCAGGAGCAATTTCCGCATCTGATCGATCTAGGATTAGGGACCTTTCATGGTCTGGGCAGGATTCCCCCAAACTAGGTGGAAATCACATGTGAACACCCCAATATATAGATCGAGCCACAAACCATGTGCATGACCCCTGAACATGTCGTCGTTTTTGTGAGGGAGAGTCGAGTTGTTCTGCGCTAGCAATTCTGGAAAAGCTCCCAACTTGTACCCAGACCAGGCCTCCCTTCTAGCTGGAGAAGAGATCTGCCGTCTGAGCAACTCAAAAAAGCAAAGGGGCAATAAAGGTGTGCTTCAATTCCAGGGAGGAGAGTCGAAGGTGGGGGTTCCCTCGCTACGCGCCCAGAAGCAGCGGATCGTAGGGTCAACGACGGAGTTGACCATGGGCTTGAGTTGTGAAACGAGGGGTTCTATCACGAGGTTGAAGAAGAGATGCACGAAAAGTAGGGATGGCAATGGGCGGGTTTTTTCTCAACCTGAACAGAACCCGAACCAAACCGAAAATATAAAAACCGAACTAAACCTGAAACCGAACTATAGCTCAAAACCGAACCCAAAGTTAAACTGAACCCGAAATACCCGAACCCGAACACAAAACCGAGCACACCCGAATCCACCCGAAGTGGACTAAAATTTACAGAATTGGACTAAAAGTTGAGACTTTTGTTTGATCAACTCTTATTTGTCAATTCAAATATATTAGGACTTATTATAACCACTTCTTTTTGATTTCACACTGCTGATTTTGTATTTGGAAAGAATTTTTCTTTTATAATTTACAACTAAAAAGTATCATGGATGATCCACGTTGATGAGTCAAAAAGAATTATACTTGAAAACAAGTCAAAGTAGTAAAAACTGCTACTGCACTAAAACTGTTACTTTTCGGAAATCAAGTCAAAGCAGTAAAAACTGTTACTGCACTAAGCACTCACATCTATGTACTAAGAGATTCCACACTGATATCTTGCAAACTGAATCTAGACAAGTATACAATCAGTAATTGAGCAAACACCTCTTATAACCATTTAGAGCAACCAAACTCAATTCTCAATTGTCCAAAACAAACCATTCAAATCATCAATTTGTATGACATTACAATATTCCATTCATAGCAACTTCATCACACAAACTTCACTCAATTTGTCATTACAGAATGACCTAGAACTCATCCACTTACACAACAAAATTGCATTACAAATTCTACGCAAAATTGTAACAGGATTCACTCTTAAGCCTGATCGAGCAAAGAACAATTAAGGCATACAACTTGGGTAAGTGATGGTATCTCCACCAGGAATCGAGCTCCAATAATCGTCAAATTCCTACAACAACAATACAAACAATAGATTATTAGACAACAAAAATAATCGTCAAATTCCTACAACAACAACAATAATCGAGCTACATTATTGTATATAATAGGAAAAACCTACATTTTGTTTTTCGAACCATATATAATAGTTAAATCATATCTAACAGTTAAATCATGCCAATCATTCCTATTACTGTAAAATGTAAATCAAAACCATTCTCAAAAATGGCATTTGGTTCGAACATTAGTAAAGGATTTCAGGGATAAGATAAAAAGGCCGACCTTAAATCCCAATGAGAATGGATCAAATCAAGTATCACTAGGATCTAGTTCTGCATATGGGAAAAGAAAAATAATATTTAACATCTATTAACACATAAAAAGGTGGAGCAATATCAACATCCACATAAGTAATTGACTCACCAATATTATCATCATCAACATCGACATCTTCAAGGAAATGTGAAATGTCTTTGGACATCCTAATACCTGTCACATACAAACACATCCTAATACTAGTCACTTTTAGTTCCACCTGATTGACAAGACAGAGTAGATAGAACCACAACAGATAAAATTCATACAGTTGCAATTGATAATTGGAATTTAAAGGTTTGTAGAACCAAACCGGGTAACATGCAAAGAAAAGAAGACAAGAGAGAACACTGAGAGTCGCAGGAAGTAACTATATTTTTTGTCTGATGAGAGCGAATGACAATAAATGCTAGTTTTAGAAAGCTCATCATATGTAGACCAGTTTACACATTAAGAATTTTCCCACAAGTTGCGAGAAAGAGGAGAGACTGGATGTCGGTCAAGGTCACACACATCATGAGTTATTGGCGCAGTCCCACCCAACAAAATAGCTATCCGTAGGAGGTGGAGCTCTGTCGTTTGCCCGCACTCCACCCCAAATAATAAAGAGGTAAGTCGGAGGCGTAGACCCTCCGGATTGACCGTCACGACCGAGTAATGGGAGATCGAAATGCAACAAACAAGCCATTTAAGGAGTCGAGGTTCTGGTGGGATGTCATTTGAGTCGAGAAGGGTGGAAGTTGACCCGCTGAAACCATGGAAGTAGAAGGTCAATCAATTAAGGAGAGTAGGAGATGGCAGTAGGTTGAAACTAGTGTACCTGAAGCTTGCAGAAGAGTGTCATGTAATAGCACCAGTCACACAACCAAATCTCCTCCTCTCACATTACGCACACGGTGTGGTGGGCTCCAAAATCCCCTCCTCGCCTCACGATGACCTCATTTTGATCTTTAGAGTCCAACACAGAATGAATGCGAACGTCTGGCATCGACGAGTCGTCAATGGCCTCGAGACCTTGAAGTTCGGGATGATAGCGAGCACCCAAATCAGAAGAAGCCGAGAGAGAGGAGAGGGAGGTGAGATTCCAGATGAAGAAGCCAAGAGCGAGGAGAGGGAAAGCACTGGCAGGCGGCGGCCAGGGTTTTAAGAAACCCTCTCGCCCAAAGTCTGAAAACTCACGGATGACGGAATGAGGAATGAACGAATGATGCTAGGCGTGCTGAACCTTGCGGATATCCATAGGTTTGTTTGGATTTGATCAACCGAACCGAAAAAAACTAAGGGCTTTTGGTTTGTCACCCGAACCGAACCGAAACCCGAAAATAGCTCCATAAACCATATTTTTCGGTTGGGTTCGGTTCGGTTCGGTTTGGGTTCGGTTCGGATGGAGAGTTTTGCCATGCCTAACGAAAAGGACCAAAATGCCCTCACAGTGCATGTGGCCTTAGGCCCGAGGGAGAGGGGCATAAGTGACATTCCATCCTGACCTGCGTGGAAAAGAAAGAGCGAGCCGCTCTACTGATGTGGGTGTGTCCCATTGGCCGAGAGGTAAGTATTTTACAAAAATCATAGTAAAAGATTAGTAACTCTGATTAAGACAAGTAAAATATGAAAATTGATCAAGAGAACGTGGTAAATCTAATAAAAATATTATTAGCACCAGATTTCATTTCTAATTGCAAAAGTACCTTAAGATGATCATATAATGCATTAAACTTAGGTTAAAAACCCTAATGATGATTAGAGATCAGATCTAAGATTCTTAATGGGTTAATTTGAGTATTAGTAACTTGTTGAGAAATAAAGTGAGATTTGAACCTGATATTAGATAATAATTGGCTTACTTTAGGGTTTTAAACAAGAATCTATGATAATGCATGTAGAAACCCTAATCTAGGGTAAAGAGGGTGATTAACTTGAATAATCTGAAATTCTTTGGAATAATGTATTTGTGAGTCAAACCTAAGCCTGGTAAGAAGGAATTAACAAGTGAGTTAGGGTTTGAGATTAGATTTGCTGTTTTAGGGTTTATGGTGTCAATAATGATGATGAGCCCTAATGAAACCCTAAAAGGAAGTAGGAAACCCTAGGAAGCAAGTTCAAATGAACAGATCCGGATAAAGCAAATAGCAAATAGATTATATGATTGTTTCAGGATGGTTGCTTATGTGTGTAGATTGAACTATTTTCCTAGATACTTTCTGGCTTGGATAACTAATAGCTTGTTGATTCGACTGAACAAGTATGTGGTTACTTATGAATAATTGCCTTTAGCTTCACGAAATTTCTTGGATGCTTTTATCGAGTGACTGCAACCTAAACTATTGGATGTTCAATTCTACAATCCTATAAAGTCCCATGAGTATCACAATTAATTATGTATGTGTATTCTCGAACCTACATGCCACCTAGATGTATGTTGCAAGACCAAGCCCCAGAGGGAAGGTCTGATTTGGTCAAGCCCTGGAGGGAAGACCATTAGACACCTCAAGAGGTGACCCCAAGCACTAAGCTCAGGATGGAGAAGGCGGCCTTATGTCCCTTGCAAGGACAAAACACTAAGAGAGGGTAATCCAGGGTTCTGGGCAAAAGTGGTTGAGAAGTCACATTGAAAGCGTAGTTTGGATTATTAATCAAGTATTTGTGATAATTAGGTTGTTAGAAACTATTTGTGAAATTGTGATTGTCCCCCACATGCAGGTATAAAAATATACAGACTGACGTTTTGTTTGTCGGTGTTTTAGGTACATTTCTAAAAAAGGACAAACAATAAATTGAATCATTGTGAAGATACAATTAATCTATTCAAGGAGGATTAATTAGATAGACTTGTTTGGTGGATAGAAGTCTAAATCTGAATTTTCAAGGTATGCAAAATGATTTATTTTTATTCCAGCTTTCTAGTTTAGAAATAGTAGAATTTGATAATTATTGTTGATTAAATGTCAAACCATGGATCCTGAATTATTGGAATAGTGTCTCTAACATTTTGGTCTCCCTTGATTCAGGGTCATTGGGAGGCAGGATCATTACATTTGGTATCAAAGCCGTGGTTTCTCATTTAATCCTTAGTAATTATTAAATTTTACAAACTCTTTAGAACCTGAGGGAGTTATTATAGTATTTTCCGATGACGGAGGTGTCTAGAAAAGGATCACGGTCCAGGGGTTGGTGATATTTTCCTCCGCCCCACTAGTCGGTCACAAGGACTCCCAGATGCGGTGTGACTTCCTGGCCAAAGTCTAAGGTCTTGACTCAAAATAAGATACCTTTAGGACTCTCTCATCTATTTTCATCCCTTCTTAACCCTAATTCAATTAAGGTTCTAAGGTTTAGGGTTTTTCTCTCTCTTTTCCACCTGCTTCAAGTCAGGGTAAGTACGGTAAAGATTAAGGAATCCTCCACCAAATAATGAAAAACATGTAAACAAGATGTCTTGGACATAAGTTTTAATAGTTTAAGCGTTAACTAAAGATTAATTACATGGTTAAGGTTTCATGGTGTGTGCTTTCATGACCTCAGGAGAGATATGAAGTTAGACCTTCTTGTAGGAGGATGAGGAGAGATTCAACCTTGGAGGCAGAGGTCTCGAAGAATAGGTAGAGATCTGACACATCCTCTAAGGATGATGCTAACCCTAACCCTAAGTGGAAGTTAGAGAAGGAGATGACAAGATGAGTTGGATATCTTTGTCGACCATGTAGGTATGTATATGGGTTGAAATGCATATAGGTTTTAAGTACCCATGAGAAGCATGAGCTATGTAAGGACGTTTGACCTAGTGGTTTTTGGTGACCCGACCTTGGGTGGTCGTGCCTGTTGAGGATGAAGGATAGCCCCTTCATTGAAGAGGTTTGTGGTGACTATATGGGAACCCTAACATGCATATATGAACATAGAAGAGGGATGCACCTCTATAGAAGAGAATGACAATATTGCTGGAAGTAGGTTGAGACTTAGGTCAAAAGGTTTATGTCTGGCAGGTTAGGAGATGAACATGTAGAGCTTTGGATAATCTTGATCGAACATAGGTTTGGATCTTACGTTTCACCCATGTAGGGTAGGCATGTATCCTTAAGAGCTTGATCCACCTTCTTAGAGAGAGAGCCTCCAGTGGTAAGGTGAGTTGTAGGGTTAGCTCTAGAGAGAGAGCAAGACCTGATGAAGAACTTTGGAGACCTTGGCTACAAGATATGAAGAACCATGGGAAGTTGGGTATGTTATGACCTAGAATGGATGATCTAAGTAGATGGTTGTGGTGTCCTCGTGCATGATCCCTGGAGGGTTGTGGTATCTTGGTTTCCTTAGAGGAACCAAACCCTAGAAAAGGGAAGAGGATTCTTAAGTGAATGTACAAGAGTTGTAGGTGCCTACCTTACCTTACAGGTGTAGAATGAAGAGTTTCTTAGACCCTGAAGAAGTATAGTAACAAGTTATGAGGTCTCACACTGGGTTGGTTGTCCTTGTGTAGGACTCTAAGGTGTTGTTCACATGGAAGAATGGTGGCACGTGTATGCCCTACCTTGTGCATGTTTGGTTCTTGGTTGGGCAGTTGATGCATAAAAAGTGAACCTAGGGTTCCTAGACCCAAGAAGGGAAGTAGTAGTACCCGGTGCAGCTGATGCTCCCAAAGATGTTTGAGTTTCTACAGATTCAAGCATGGAACCCCTCAGGATTAGAGGAAAAGGAAACCCCTTTGGACTAAGGTATATGCTGTTGAACCTCTCACCCGTGTCGGAGACATACACAAGTGTGATTGTGGTCCAATGTTGAGGAATAGAAGCAAGTTTGACATACTAAGGAACCCAGAGTGGCTTGGTGGGTTGTCTTCTTGCTAGCTATGTGCCTAAGTAGCATGATAGGGCTAAGAGTGCACATGATGGTGTAAACCCTAGATGTAAGGACGTTTGTGACCTTTTGTTGCTATCAAGAGATAGTTTTCTACCATACTGGGAGGGACCCATCTGAAGGGTGAGTATCAACTTTTGTTTAGGTTCGAGGTAATCTATAGAGGTCTCTCTTATAAGAGTTTGATGGGATAAGTGGAGAATACAGTGTATAAGCATGAATCTATAGACCCTTGTGTGACCAACTCTAAAGGGCATGAGGATAGGTTGCCATGGTGGGAACCTATATGGGGCCAGACCAAGGTAGGTAGGTCGCCATGATCCCTATGAAGGGATGTAAGTTTGGCTACATATGCCCAGAGAGATGATGGAATTTTTGGGTAGGGATTCAAGTTTGATATGTACCATGATAGAATCCTAAGTCTATACTAAGGTCAGGTGGGGATAAGACCAATGGGAGTAGGAGTTGCCTAATTCCCTAGTTTCACAAGACCATAGGGTTGGGAGGTAACATCTATCGTTTTCTGAGGACCATGGGTTAGGAGATTGATCACCTTCATGAGCTCATGAGACCCAAAGGGAAAATGAGGTGGGCACTCCCTGGATGCATAAGGGAAGAGAGATGACCCCAAAAGTACCGACACCCTACAAACCTAGAGGAGATGACTAAGGATTGTGTGATGACCCAAGTGTGTTTGGGAACAATTTCCATGGATGTAAACCTAATATCGAGATGTTCAAGATGTGTAGACATGTGATGCATGTTTCATCTTAGTTTAGAAAAGTGTACTGGAAATGTGGGATGCACCATCTCTACACTTGGAATGGGAAGAACTCTGTATTTGGACTCACTACTACAGAACCTACCTTTAGTGTCGGTTATTTAAGGCCTTTAGTGTCAGTTTCTAAGAGACACCTATGTGGGCGACGCTAAAAGCCCAACCATTACGCGTCGGTTCCAAAACTGATGCCAAAACCCTTCGCGCGCCACCGAAAACGTGCCATTAGGGGACTATAGGCGTCGGTTATTAGATAAGAAACCGACGCCATATACCTTCGCACCACAGAAAGGGCGCCATCTTGGGCACTATCAGCGTCGGTTATTATATAAGAAACAGACTCCCTATCACTCCCAACACGGCCAGCTGCCACGGCCGTGTTGGCTAGCATGACCGTGGTGTTAAGGAAATAGATGACTGTTACGAGTAGGAAACCGACACTGTAACTACGTGTTGTCTGGTCAGGTGCCACGACCGTGCTGGCCAGCACGACCATGGTGTTAAGGAAATATACGTCGGTTACGAGTAGGGAAACCAACACTATATCTATATGTGTCAGTTTTATACAAATAACCGAAGCCTATTGTTTTTTTTTTTCTGTCAGTCTGCAGACCTGCTGTGGCTGGTCGTAGGATGAGAAATATGCGGTTCAGTTATGAACTGCAGGTTTTACGACATCCATTGATATCAGCCAACAACAAGCCACAAACCTACAAAATTAACAACAAAAATATTCAAATATTCACACATTTAGAAATGCAACCTGTAGTTCCATTTGATTTTCACACATTTAGAAACATTCATGTAGCTAGCAATCTGTAGTTCCATTCATTTTCACATTCACACATGTAGAAACATTCATATAGAACCAACAGTTTCATTCATTTCTACTCAGACACATGTAGAAACATCCAGACATGTAGAAACATTCACACATATATTGTAATTCAGAAATTCATTTACAAAATATCATTCTTTAGTCATTATTCTCTATCAACATCCCAATTATATCTTAAAACCCCCACTATTTGTATGGCTGTTGCCCATTCTTCTCTTACTTCATTTAGTTCTCCCGTCATATAGGGAGCATGTACATCTGGTAAGTCCTTTCCTGTAGTGGGGTCAATTTTAAACACATGTAAAGAGAATGATGTATATATAATTAATGAGCTATAAATAAGATTGATATATTTCATATTATCTAAAGAGACTATATAATACCGTAGCAATACAATCGATGTCCAGTGCGGCATATTTGATAATCATGTGCATATATCGCATTACATAGTATCCACATGCCCATCCATTGTCTTGTGTAGCACACTATAAATTCAAACATACAAAATATTAAAAAATACAACTAATTAAGCACTGTTCACATAAATAATATATACATATATTACAGTCGGGAACTTACTTTCACGTTCTTCCAAATTATTGGTTGGTTCTTTTTCATGGGGACCTTTCCTCCAGCCTTTTTGAACCCATCAAAACTCCTACATGTTAATGTAACACAGTACATTGAATAATTAAATAGTAATGTAATAACATATGTTAATGGATATGAAAATGAAATATTTCTCACCGGAATAATGCCATTTTGATTTTGTGTCCATATTTTGTATTCAATTTACTCCCCTTAGGATCTAGATAATAGACATTGAACGTCTCTGGGACAATAACCAATAACTCCCAATGCCTACCACTAGAGGTAAAAAAGTTAAAAATTAATAACTGAAAATCCACAATAAAAATGTAATTTTCTTAAGTCCAAATTATAATAAGCAAAGTAAACTTACTCTACATTGAATGGAGCCGATATCACCGTCTTCTTATTTTTAGCAAAAATTGTAAAAGCCTCACAACAGTATTGTTGAACTGACGGAGGGTCTTTAGCTACTAGACTAATCAAAGATGGAATCAAAAATCCTACATGTTTGAATCCAAAATCTACACATATGTTGTCTAAGTAGCTGCAAAATATGTATTAATTACGCATGCATTAATAAATAAGAAACAAGATCACCAGATCCTACACAAGGTATATGGATGTATAAAGAAGATCTCACCTTATCCATAGCTCTATTATAGATGTATTTAGCGAATCATATCGAAACAACTCCAAAATATCTTGTATAAATATGTTGCTATCGTATGATTGACCTACAACATCTGAATCTATAGAAATGGTTATAGGGCAATGTATATCATGTTCGCCTAACCATATTGCCATACCCCTACAGTTAGGACCTAACGGGGTAGGTAGGTCCTATGGAACCCAACTGGGTAATGTAGGAGGTGGAAGTGGAGGCCTAGATGCTGTGGGTGTCTTCTTTTTAGCCTGTATAAATATAGAAAAATTTCAGATCAACTGACATCATATACACACACTAATAATTTAACGTATTGTAAATTTACCATACCATTTTAGTAAAGATGACATCCACTTTTAGCCACAATATCACTCCGCCTTCTGCCTCACCAAGCATTTCACAATCTGGGTGGGCATAGGGAAATGGAAGATCCATCCACTGGGAGAATATATGTATCGGGCTCACACGAATCCAACCAGCTGGTAATGGAGACCTGTGAAACATTTCCCCTGGTAGGGATGGGTAAGCCGACGCCTCTACAATGACATATTCATTACTTTTTAGACGGCATGGCTTCAACCCCTACAAAATTAATTGTAAAGAATGTTATATACATATGTACATATCATCTTTTTTTGAAACGACTACAATTTCATATATACATATCATCTTGAATTAAAAAACTAGTTACGGTGTCATAAAAATACTTACAGCGGATGTGCTAGGTGGTGGGTCTACAGGATTACTCCCAACCTCTACAGTAGGAGTAGAGCCTGCAGTAGGAGCTATAGGTATTGTCTGCTGAGTGGCAGTCTGAGATGCCTGCCACTTTTTCATTGCTTCTTCGAGTTTCATATCAAATATCTTATCTACCTATACATGGATAAAAGAAATGTTAGCTTCTGATTATTGAATTCTCTTTTACAATAACATTATAAAGAAATAATATGTTACCTTTTCTTGTGAAAGTCCAGCTTTTGGGACATGTTTGCACTGGGATGGCCCAAAAAAAGCTTTGATGCCCACACCTGCGCCTGCAGCCCTAACACGTTCAGGATGCTCTGGGATATCCAAAGCAACTGTCCATTCATCCCTTGTGCCCTCAGGGGTGAAGTTTCCTTGTTTCCTCAGCTCGTACAGCTCCCGCTAATCGCCAAAACAAAAATTTGTGATTAAGTAAACACCACAAATAATAAATATTCGAACGATTGCTGTAAGAGTTTTATTTTACCATTTTTGCAGCCACCTCAATAGTTGCGGCCTTCGTTATTTCTCCCTTCTTATTTTTCCTCCCAACTATCCAGACATCATGGCGAGGCAGAGGAGTGCTACCTATAGTAGAGGACTCCTGAGTAGTAGCAGACTGGGAAGTAGCCTCAGACTGTAGTCTTTGGCGAATGCCTGCATACCCCTTTGGACCCATTGTGTGGTCATGCACATTCAGTGCACACCTTGATCTTTGTTCCTCACTGAGGGTCTAGTTAGTGTGCACATTATTGATTTGGTTAGTAACAGTAAATGTTAATCTTGAATAGGTGAATACAACATACATTAATTAATGAGATTGCAACTGATGCCTAATACCTTGAATTCATCAGTTTGTCTTGAAGCAACAAACGCGTCCCATTCTGCTTTGTCCAGAAAGTTCCATTGTTCAGTAGTTGTCTTCTTCCTCTTGTCAGCTTCTTTTATGTATTCTCGGGTGAGATTTGTCCTATAGTTCCTTAGGACTCTCCCACAGCGTTGCATCACGCATTTATGATGCAACTTTTCATCTAATTCAAATATACTCTGCAAAATAGAATTGCTATTAACTAGTATCCAAAAAATTAGTAATCTACAAAATAGAATTGCAAATTAATAATAATTCATGCATAAATCCCTCCATATTAAGTCTTTCTTCTCCTTAGAAACTTTATGCCAAGAATCTATCTTACAGCCACAATGGCTACGAGTAACATACCCAAGATATGAAACAAATGAGTTGCGATTCACACCAGATGCATTTCCTGCATTATCAAAATCCACAACAAGTTTGGGTCCATTGCCCTTTTGCGCTATTAACTTCTTCATCATAGTGATGCCCCTTCTCTTGTCAACTTTTTGGTGCTGCTGATCAAGTGCCTCAAGTGCTTCAGATGGTACATGTGCATCATCAACCTAAAATTTGACAAAATAAACACATTTACAAGATATAACTATAAATGGACATATAGATATAAATATATGATATACTTTTAAAACTTACATTGTGAGGCAGCGCATTGATGTCCTCACCCTCATGGTAATCATCAGCACGGTCATCACGAGAATGCTCAGCCATCTGAAAATTCACATTCACATTGTAAAGCTCACATTGTAAAGTTCACATTCCCATTGTAAAGTTCACATTCACATTATAAATTAAGCACTAATATTCAAAAAAGTTCACATTGTAAATTAAGCTCTAATATTCAGAAAAGTTCACATTGTAAATTAAGCTCTAATATTTAGAAAAGTTCACATTGTAAATTAAGCTCTAATATTCAGAAAAGTTCACATTGTAAATTATGCTCTAATATTCAGAAAAGTTCACATTGTAAATTAAGCTCTAATATTCAGAAAAGTTCACATTATAAATTAAGCTCTAATATTCTCCTTTGTCGAGAAGTTCACATTCACATTGTAAAGTTCACATATTCAGAAAAATAAAAACGTATAAAATAAAACATATATACCTCTAATATTGTGATTTTTTATCAATTAACAATCCTTCATTGTGATCTCCGCGCACATACAAGTCATCATTAGCTTCAATATTTTCTGGTGTTGGCAACCCAACTGAGAATGGACTGGAGTCATCATACTTATCATAGTACTATTCTTCATCTATAGGATCTTCAATGAACTGTCTTTTACCATGAAGAACAACCGACCATTTATCATTTGCAGGATCATCGATATAAAATACTTGTTTCTCCTGTGATGCCAATATGAATGGTTCAGCCTTCTCGCCAATCTTTTCAAAGTTCACTAAAGTGAAACCCAATTCATCCACTATAACTCCTTTGGTGTTATCAACCCAATTACATTTGAAGAGCGGAATTCTGAAATCTATGTAGTCAAACTCCCATATGTCTTCAATGACACCGTAATATGGCATTTTAGCTTCAAATGGACTCTTATCCTTTACACTTGCAAAAAACATAGTCGATGCTTGAAGGGTGACCCCACTATTTTGGACGACACTCTTATCATCTTGGCACTTTGTGTAATATGTGAATATATTAATGTCATACCCTTCATAAGACATAACAGTCAATTTTGGTTTAAAGGCGAGGCACTTCATAGTTTCAGTAATATCATCTGGTGTTTGAGATAGTTGATGTAAGACTATATCTTCAAACCACTTAATAAATGTCTTGTTATGTTCTCTAGCAAGCCACATTGTATTGGCTCAAGGATATTGTCTCTTGATGAAATTGGTATGTTCCTCGATTTAAACGTTCACTTTGTCCATGTTGTGTAAAATATACAAGTGACCTTGTTCCAACTACTCACGGCTGATTACTTTCACACGAGATCCCAAAATTCCTTTGCCAAATTGCTCGTCAATATTCTTGTCATTATCAGGAGTGTCATTACCACTGAGAAAGTCATTGCAAAAATCCATAACCTCTCTCGCCGCATAACCTTCAATAATACTCCCTTCAGGGCGATAACGGTTTCGAACATCACCTTTAAAAATGCTCATGTATCGTTCAAAGGGATACATCCAATGCAAGAAAACTGGTCCCAACATTTTCACTTCCCTAGTCAAGTGGACAACAAGATGTACCATGATATCAAAGAATGAAGGAGGGAAATACATCCCAAACTGACATAGGGTAACAAACACTTCTCTTTGCAAATTATCGAGAGCATCATGGTCAATAACTTTGCTGTATAGACTGTTGAAAAAGAAACAAAGTCTGGTGATTGCAAACCTTACATGCTTCGGCAATATAGATCGAATTGCCACGGGCAATATTTGTTGCATTAGTGTGTGAAAATCATAATATCTAAGACCTATCAACTTCAGATCTTTCATTGATACCAATCTACGGATGTTGGATGAGTAACCATGTGGCACCTTAACATTTACCAAGCATTCGCAAAAAGCTTTCTTCTCCTTTCTAGACAACGTGTAACAAGCGGGAGTTAAGTATATTTTTTTATTACCCATTTCACGTAATTCTGTTAATTCTGACCTTATTCCCATTTCACATAGGTCCAGTCTAGATTTTATCCCATCTTTAGTCTTACCTGGTATATTTAATAGAGTACCAATGATGCTATCACAGACATTTTTCTCAACATGCATTACATCGATACAGTGCCTGACTGTCAAAGAACTCCAATAAGGAAGATCCCAAAATATTGACTTCTTCTTGAATGAATAATTGTCACTCCGTGTGGCCATAGTACATTGTGATCTCTTACAAAATTCATTGACAAAGTCTTTTACTCTTTCATAAACAACCTCCCCTGGTATAGGTTTAGGTGCACTCTGTTCCTCATTCAATCCATTGAATGCTTTTCACTTCCTACGATACAGATGGAATTTTGGAAGAAACCTTCAATGACCGAGATATACAGTCTTACCGCCATGTTTTAGTCTTGTTGAATCAGTGTTCTCTTCACATATAGGACACGCTTTAGCTCCTTTGACACTATATCCAGACAAATTCCCATATGTTGGAAAGTCATTAATAGTGCAAAACAACATAGCATGCAAACGAAATGTCTCTCTTCATAAAGCATCATAGGTCATCACACCTTCACCCCAGAGTTTCTTTAAGTCATCAATCATAGGTTCAAGATAAACATCGATGTCATTTCCAGGTTGTTTAGGGCCCGATATCAACAACGACAGCATTACATACTTATTTTTCATACACAGCCAGGGAGAAAGATTGTATATAACAAGCATGACTGGCCAAGTGCTATGTTGGATGCTCAATGTCCCATATGGATTCATCCCGTCTATACAAAGCCCAAGTCTTAGATTCCTAACTTCTTCACCATGTTCAAGGTACAATAGATCAATCTTCTTCCACTGTGGGGAATCAGACGCACGTCGTAGGATCCCATCATTATTTTTCTTAACATCTGCATGCCACCTCAAATTCTTCACATCTATCAGATTGGCAAACAAGCATTGAAACCGTGATATTATAGGTAGATACCACATCACCTTGGCAGGAGAACCAGTTTTGGACTCCCCCGAAGTCATCAATTTATACCGTGACACACCACATTTTGGACAATCTTTCAAATCTGCTTAGTCCTTTTGAAATATTACACAATCATTCGGGCATGCGTGTATCTTCTTGGCATCCATTCCCATTGGGCACAACAATTTCTTTACCTGGTATTTTGAGATTGGCAGCTCGTTTCCTTCAGGAAGTATTTCTTTCAACAAAGACAACAATGACGTGAAGCTTTTGTCGCTCCATCTATTGTTAGCTTTCAGCTTATACAATCTCAACACAGTGATAAGCTTCATAAACTTAGTACAACATGTGTATAACGATATCTCAGCATCATGCACAATGTTTCTAAAAATGGGAGGTGGATTGGTGTGCTCTACCCCACAACTATCAAGCATCACATCAACGATGTCTACTGGAACTGGTTCATTCACATCTACGTCATCGTAGGCAATTTCTTCTTCCACACAAGCACTGCTATCGATATCCACTGGTTTCGAGTTTGAAATCTCTCCATGCCAGTGCCATTCTGTATAGCCTTGTATAATCCCGTTGCACATGACATGACTTTTGATTTCATCACCAGTGTTGACTTTCAAGTTGTTGCCGCAATGCCTACATGGACAGTAGAACCTATCTCCAGGTTGTTTACTATGTTCCTCAGCAAATCTAATAAACTGGTCAAGACCAGAAATAAACTCTGGGATGCATTGATTGCAAATGGACATCCATGATCTATCCATTCTATGATCAAAGAGAAAACAAGTATATATTACAACAAGATTAGGGTCTAGGTTTAACAAATACATGTGATGTCATTATTATATATAATAAATGTGTACCACCTATCCATTCATGAACACCTAATCTCACTAGTAAGAGTGAAATGTGTATTGGGTTTTCAAGAAAATTTCGGCAGCATTTCCCCGCTGTTCTCCAAGTACATATGTACTTAGAGAACAAACTGGGAAATGCTGCCGAAATTTTCTTGAAAACCCAATACACATTATACACTTACATCCTAAGCGAGATTAGGTGTTCAAGAACAGTCCCAAACTAGGGACTATCCAAGATTTACTCCTAATGAGTAAATCTTGGACGGGTTTCTAGGCCAACAAATAATGTGTTCTCATTCTTATACCTAAAATCCTAGTTCTTTAAGTTAGGTGATTATTGATGTCTTTAAAAGCATGATTGGAAATTTAGGGAAAAGTTCATCATTTACATTCCAAGTATGTCACATGTGTGCATTACAGTTCATCATTAAGCAAGAAGGGTGATTAGGATTCTCAATATACTCAACAATGAAACAAGTTTCCGAAAGAGGTTTGGTGAAGATATCTACAACTTACTTAAACATTCAATTATAAAGTACATATACACTTAATTCAGAATAGCATGACGCACAAAGTTGTAGTCAACATCAGTATGCTTTGTTCTATCATGGACTATCAGATTGTTAGTAATGAAAATGACAGTCTTTCTTTCTAGTGATATAAGAATATCAAACACATATACATGAAAATGCTACTATAGTTTCATCTGTTGTGTAGCCTACAACAAGGTATTCAACTTTACTACCCACTGTTCTTTGTGCATTTTATGATCTTTTGTAGTGATTACTACCCACTCTTCTTTGACAATTTTTATTATTATATAAAGCATGGGAAAGAAGAATGTATATGGTTGTGATAATAAAACATTGTCATCAGATTTCCTACCTGTGGGGCTATCAACACGACCCACCTGCAGATGGTTCCCATACCGGCACTCAAAATTGGGACAACGAGAAGAACAAGGAGAGGAAGAAGCCGGCGTACCTTGAGGGAAACGAGGTGAAGCTGGCAGCGCCAGAGCAGAGGAGAGCAACTGGAGGTGAAGCTGGCAGCGCCGATGGTGAGGATCAGAGGAGAACTTCGGCGAGCGGCGACGACGATGAGGTGAATTGCGACGACAATGGCGGTGAGTGGTGCGCGAGGAGACGAACGACGGCGGGGAGCAATCGGGGGAAATCGCCAGACCTAGCGCACGTCGCAATGAAATAGAGAACAATGGGGAAAAGTTCTGTTTGTGGGGCTATTAACTGTACCATAGGTGTTGGTTATTCAAAACAACCGACAACTAAAACTAACAGTGTTGGTTCTTAACAAAAACCGACACCAATAGTTGATTATAATCATCGGTTTTTAACTACAAAAAAACTGACGTCTATATTCATATGCCGATTAAAAAAATCGTGCTCGATTTATAACCATAGTCGTCCGTTTCTACTTAAAACCGAAGCTTAAAGCGTGTGAAAAATTCCCCGCGGATAGCGCGGGAAAACTCATAAGCGTCGGTAGTTGTAGTAAAACCGACAACCAAAATGTGCCCACTTTCTGTCTCGCAAATAACCTTTAGTCGTCGGTTTTTTATTTACCAACCGACGCCATATGTCAAATTTTGGAGGTAATTTTTTTTGCTGGAAATTTTGGATTTGGCGGTTTATTTTAGGTGTCGGATTTTTATTAAGTAACCGATACTTAATAAAAGCGGTACCCATGTTTGGTCGCCCTTCATAGATTGGATGTCGGTTTATGTTATCAACCGACACTGTAGAGTTTAGGTGTCAGTTTATTTATACAACCGACACCTTGAAAAGTGACTTTATAAGCCATTTCTGTAGTAGTGACTACAGCCAAATGCTTATTTCCTCTCATTATGGGGGTGAGAGATAGGGAAATACACATGCCATACACTAAGGATAAAGATGATGTGAGTTGAAACATTGTTGCGATGTATGAGAATAGAGATAGTAGCATACCATTGTGGAGAGTATGATCTATGGATGGTTTACAAAGATGAAGAGAACTAAGGTAGTCATCATAAGGACATTTTATAAAGAGAAACATGGAATTTATGAGTTATATAAGCTTGAGTTGGATAACCAAGATGATGAGCTCGAAGCATTCTTGACTCAGTTAGACCTAAATCTGAGATGAGAATGATAAGTGGAGTATATGAAGGCTTATGTCTTCACCGTTACCTAGCACATAAGAATGTAAGGTGGTAATGGATGCTCATTGTCGAGACGCAG
This sequence comes from Alisma plantago-aquatica, assembly GCA_963693085.1. Classification (NCBI taxonomy): domain Eukaryota; kingdom Viridiplantae; phylum Streptophyta; class Magnoliopsida; order Alismatales; family Alismataceae; genus Alisma; species Alisma plantago-aquatica. The sequence goes on from OY856410.1 coordinate 672,492,108, forward strand.
TAGTCTAGTTTAGCCGGTAGAGAGGCTATAAGAGGTGGTTGGGTGAACTCTAAGTTTGTGAGACATGTTTGGCTAACACCAAGATACAACCCGACCTGTTGGTCAACTAGGGGATTGTTTGGTTATCCAGCCTAGAGCTTTATGAGATAGGAGGATGGTTGTAAGAACCTCAAATACACCTCTCTGGAAAGGAAGGTGGTGAAACCCACTACTAGAGTGTTTTAGGGTTTCTAAGGAGTCAACCTTGAGGAATCATGACATGCATGAGATCATGATTATAAGTCCAGTATATACTGTGGTACTACTAAGATAATAAAAGTGCATTTTGAGTACCTAAGATGAAGAAATAGTGCATGTGGCTTGTCGCCATGCATGCCAAGAGGTGACACCAATAATCTAATGAGTTTCTACAGATAGTGAAGAGTCCCCAAGAGGGAATAGGAGTAGCTCACCATAGACGTTGAGGTGAGTCTCCCCTAGACCAAGAGAGATCAGGATTCAGTAAGGGTTATGGTAGATCACCTTACCAAGTTGACCTAACCCCTTGCCTAAGAGAGAGAGCACTGTTAAAGTAACATACCGAGTTGAACTATATGCATGAGAGAGAAATAGTTCAACTACACCACGATCAAGTTCAATATCTTGAGCATGACCTCCAGTTCACTTCCATGTGGTGGAAGTAGGTACATGAAGAACTCAATGTTAGATTGGAGTGAGTACAGGTTATCATGCCAGACTGATATACAATTAAGAGAGTATGGTCCAGACTAGAGGGTCTAATGAGAGCGTGCGTGCTCATTCATATTTATATATCAGAGCAGTTCCTACCATAAGAGAGTTTGCTTGTGACGATAGCCACCATAGCCAGTAGCAGGATGTAAGAAGCTATGTCACTTCATTAGGATGATGTCAGTGAAAGGACTTTGTGAAGGTCAGAGAGACCACAATTTGTGCAGATGAAGTCTCTTTGATCATGCGATGGCTGAAAAAGCCCAGGGGCAACATGAGTCGTGAGTTGATGCGAAGAAGATTGACATGCAGTTCACTGTGGGAGAATATATGTGTTACGAAAACCCGACCCCTCTGAGATATATATGAGAAAGATGAGTCCCTAATACATGGGTCCATTTGGGATGGATTGGTGGAGATGCTTATGCTTAGCCTTACCTCTCAGGATAACATGATGTATGATGTGTTCCATGAGTCCAATCTAAAGTGATATGTGATGTACTCGAAACATGTGTTGAGCCATCAACCTATTGAGCTTCTAGGGAGGATAAAATATCCTGAGTTAACTACGAGGGTATGAGATACCAAGGTGAGAGAGAAATCAGATGTAAGAATATAAGACGATAAAGGTTCTTTGAAAGCACAATGGAGAGGATGAGGCCACATGGGAGCCAATGATGGACATGGAAAAGTTTTATCCTGAATTGTTTGTATGTTTGGTGGAATTTTGAAAGAAAAATTCCTGTAAGAGGGGAAGGATGTTACAACCCCAATTTTCGGGTTCTTTTGGGTGGAAATGCAATTTCCCCAATAAATGTATAATTATGTAATTTGTATGATTTATGTGCCTTGAATGGATTCCTTTGATAAATAGACTGGTGTGTTTGATTTCATGGGTCTTGTTGGCTATTGGGCCCAATACCAAGAAATAAGAAATAAAAGGAAAAGAAATCAATTAATGAAGGAATAACTAAGATAATGAGAAAAGAAAGATGTAGAAGCATCTATAATGCTAAGAATTATCCTCCAAGGAAGGATTTATATCTTTGGGATTTCTTGGGTTCCAAGGAGTCCAAGATGCAAAGATAATAGGAGAAGAAAGGGAAAATACCAATTAAATAGGCTTTATCAAAGGATAACTTGCACATGAAGATAATGCCCTTTTCCTTTGGAATTTGGGACTTAAATTTGGTATACGAGTAGATAAAGAAATGATGAAGTTGTCCCTAAATTTTGGTTGAGAAAAGGATGTTGAATAAGGAGATATGTATTTTCCAAATAATCCCTACAAAGTATTAAATGTCACGTTTTAAATAGGATTTATCTCAGATTTGTTAATAATATGAGTGATGTGGACTGTCGGATCTAAGATCCAACAGCCCGAACCTGATCCCAGTCTCGCGAGGTGACTGGAACACAGTGTCCAGTGAGAGCAATCTTCCTTTCAAATTTTCCTTAAGTAGAGACAAACTATGAATGAGGAAACTAATCCACTGGCTTCGGGAGGAATTTCTGCATCTGATCGACCTAGGATTAGGGACCTTTCATGGTCTGGGTATGATTCCCCCAAACTAGGTGGAAGGCACAGGTGACCACCTCTATATATGGAGTGGGCCACAAAATAGGTGCATGACCCCTGAACATGTCGTTGTTTTTGTGAGGGAGAGCCGAGTTGTTCTTTGCCAGGAATTGTGGAAAAGCTCCCAACCTGTACCCTAACCAGGCCGCCCTTCATGTCGGAGAAGAGCTTTGTTGTCTGAGCAACTTAGGAAAGCAACGAGGCAATAAATGTGTGCTTCGAGTCCTGTGAGGAGAGTCGAAGGTGGGGGTTCCCTCACTATGCGCCCAGGAGCAGTGGATCACAGGGTCAATGACGGAGTTGACCATGGGCTTGCGTTGTGCAACGCGGGGGTTCTGTCATGAGGTTGAAGAAGAGATGTGTGGAAAGGACCAAAATGCCCTCATGGTGTGTGTGGCCTTAGGCCCAAGGGAGCGGGGCAGAAGTGACATACCATCCTGACCCGCGTGGAAAAGAAAGAGTGAGCCGCTCTGCTGATGTGGCGGTGTCCCATTGGCTGAGAGGTAAGTATTTTACAAAAATTGTAGTAAAAGATTGGTAATTCTGATTAAGTGAAGTAAAATATTAAAATTGATCACGAGAAGGAATCTATTAAAAATATTATAAGCACCTGATTTCGTTTCTAATTGCAAAAGTACCTTAAGATGATCATATAATGCATCAAAATTAGGTTAAAAAACCTAATGATGATTAGAGATCAAAGCTAAGATTCTTAATGGGTTAATTCGAGTATTAGTAACCTATTGAGAAATAAAGTGAGATTTGAACCTGATATTAGATAATAATTGGCTTGCTTTAGGTTTTTTTAACAAGAATCTATGATAATGCATGTAGAAACCCTAATCTACCGATAAAGAGGGTGATTAACTTGAATAATTAGAAACTCTTTGGAATAATGTTTTTGTGAGTCAAACCTAAGCCTGGTAAGAAGGAATTAACAAGCTAGTTAGGGTTTGAGATTATATTTTTTGTTTTAGGGTTTATGGTGTCAATAATTATGATGAAACCTAATGAAACCCTAAAAGGAAGTAGGAAACCCTAGGAAGCAAGTTCAAATGAATAGATCCTGATAAAGTGAATAGTAAATAGATTATATGATTGTTTCAGGATTCTTGCTTATGTGTGTGGATTTAACTGCTTGCCTGGATACTTTCTGGCTTGGATTACTAAAAGCTTGCTGATTCGATTGAACATGTATGTGGTTACTTATGAATAATCACATTTAGTTTCATGGCATTTCCTGGATGGTTTAATCAAGTGATTGCAACCTAAACTGTTGAATGTTCAATTCTACAATCTTATAAAGTCCCTATGAGTATCACAATTAATTATGCATGTGTATTCTTGAACCTACATGCCACCTTGATGTATCTTGCAAGACCAAGCGCCAGAGGGAAGGTTTGATTTGGTCAAGCCCTGAAGGAAAGACCATTGGGTACCCCGAGAGGTGACCTCAGGAACCAAGCTTAGGATGGAGAAGGTGGCCTTATGTCCCTTGCAAGGACAAAACCCTAAGAGAGGGTAATCCAGGGTTCTAGGTAAAAGCAGTTGAGAAGTCACATTGAAAGCGTAATTTGGATTGTTAATCAATTATTTGTGATAATTAGGTTGTTAGAAACTATTTGTGAAATTGTGATTGACCCCCACATACCAGTATAGCAATATACTGACTGACATTTTGTTTATCAGCGTTTTAGGTACATTTCTGAAAAAGGACAAATAATAAATTGAAATATTATGAAGATACAACTAATCTGTTCAAGGAGGATTAGTTAGATAGACTTGTTTGGTGGATAGAAGTCTATATCTGAATTTTCAAGATATCCAAAAAAAGATTTATTTTTATTCCAACTTTTCGGTTTAGAAATAGTAGAATTTGATAATTACTTTTGATTAAATGTCAAACCATGGATCTTGAATTATTGGGATACCGTCTCTGACCTTTTGGTCTCCCTTGATTGGGGGTCACCGGGCGGCGGTGTCGTTACACTAGCTCATCAAAAAGTTTGTGAATATCATCTCTCATTTCTTTCTTCTTGACTGTAGAATGATAGGTCATGGAGTTCCTATCACCATATTTAATCTACTCTGTACAACTCCTTTGCTAGTAGTAGATTTCTTCAGCCTCTTTGACTTTCTAAAGTCTGTTTTCAATCTCCTTTTCCATGTTCATGCAAACAGGGTTGAGGTGATTTTGATAGAAACTATGTAGCAGCATTTTTGTATCTAATAATAGCCTCAGTACTCAAGTTCCTCATGTTCATTTTCTCCCTGCTCCACCTATTGAGGGAATTCTTGGTGTTTCAAATTTTCTTGATCACTTTGTATGGAGTGTTGCTTATGGCATTAATGGCCCAATTGGTAGTTATTATTTCTTTGAACCCAGACCAATCACACCCCAATTTAGAAAATAGAAAGGTCTTTAAACGTGGAGTTTTGTAATCAAATCCATTTTCATCCAAGCGTGGTCACTCAACTAGTTGGATCCCAACTTAATGAAGGCGTTTGGCCATTTGTTAACCCATCCTTCATTAACCAGGCCTTTGTCAATGGCACTGACAATTCTTCTCTCTAGTCTATGTTTATTGGACTAGGTAGTTGTGTCTCTAACTTTGTTGAGTTCAATAAACACATCTACCTCCACTGTGGTGTTGAAAGCTGACATAACTCTATAAGGGACCTTGAGGCCCCCATACTTTTCATCAGATTCCCCTACGTTATTGAAGTCTCCAATAGCAAGTCAGGGGACTACACTTTAGGCAATGTCTTTAATGATTTGCCACATTCTACTCTTATATGCTTCTAGCCTCTCTCCATATATGTTGGATAGTATGAAGGATCAACAACCATGATTGCAATAAGAGACATTGGCTACTTCATCAGCTAGGCTACTAGGATCCACATCCCAAAAGGCAGTGTTCCATCCTATAGCTATTCTCCCTCCTCATCTTTGTTCCAGATTGAAAATGGTTCTCCAACCATGTGAAAAAAGTGTATCAACTCTTTCCTTTACGTTCCTTCTGATTTTAGTTTCTAAGAAAATGACTAGTGATGCTCCTCCTACAATGACCTTCCTAAGGTCCCTTTGGCTTCCTACAAGAGAATCCCCTTGCACATTCAATGTGAAGAGGGACATTATTTAACTATGCTTGTCCCACCCCCTTCACTAGAGCAGGTATTCTTCTTGTTCTTCTTGGATGAGATCCTACTTTGCCTAGGACTCATGATGTGAGCACTGATAGTACCCCCAAAAACTTCATCCACCACTTGATTGAGGATTGCATAGGGATTGTCTTCATTGATGATGGTGGTTGAAGCATCTTCCTTATTCGGCACACCATCTGGATCAACCTACATAGAAGGGATGGCATCTCTAGGGATTTCATTATATTCAACCTCCATGACTTCTTGGGTAGTAGTAGAAACACCTCTTGTGCCACTGGAAGGGTTGTCTATAGATGAATCAACATTGGTTCCAACAACCTTCTGCTTACCTTTCCTCAAGGGGGGAGGAGGTTTGTATTTGGTATTTCTTCATGATCTCTCTCTGCCTTGTTCTAGGATGATATGAGGTGCACAAATAAAATTGTATCTTCTCTCACCTGGGAACAATTCTAGTGTCATGATCAAAAACCTTGCACAACTCACAACAACTAGTAAAACGTTGGTATTTGATGTGAACCTCCCACTCATCGCCGTTAGTTAAACTCGACCATGACTTCATGTAGACATTTAGTGTCTATTGAGATATCAACACAGAATTGGGAACATCCTTAGACTAACCCATTGGATATTCTTTCGATGGTTGTAGGCTCGCCTATGGTGTGAGAGATGAAAACAATGGCTCTTGCGTCCATTGCTTTCTGACGTTGGGAGGAGACACCCATAAAAAAGCAGTAGTAAGGGTGGCCCTCCTAATATCGAGTTGCATTCTCCATATCTGAACCAACATAAGTTGGTCATCAAAGAACCACAACCCTGTTAGGGGGCTCCTTTTAGATCAACTTTATTAGAAAACCGCACAAGCGAAAGGCCTCCATCCAGGGTGAACACTTCCTGTTCACTCCTAGGTCACCAATTTCTGACCATCCATTCTTTTAATAGTTGGGGATGACATTTCCTTTTGAGAATCTAAATAATGGAAGAGAAGCATTGATAATCCTCCATCACATCTGTAATGGGGTTGTTGAAGAACGTATGAAGCCTTTTATCACCTTCTTTGAGAAGGGGACCTTGGGGTTGAAATATCAAGAGGGGGACGAATAGAGCTTTTTGTACTTTGAAATTCAGTTAAAAATTCAAACGAAAGGAGGAGGAAATAGGGAAGACAATTTGTTGTAGAGTGGTTCCAACCTTTTAATCAATGGAGTATTGCTCTATGATCCTATATCAAGCGTTAGACCTCTCAAACCACTTAGGATGGATGTTTCTTGGATTGTGGTTAAGAGTCTATGGATATAGAACACGAAGTGAGAGCTTAATGAACAAGATGGCAAGAGTTGCTCAACTTTTTTGCTCACTAGAACGGATGCTCAAGTGCAGCTTGTGTTTTTTAGGTGTCCTAAGGCCTCTCCTATTTATAAGAATGGTTTTCATGTGGTTAGGGATGTTTTAGGGTGTCTCTAGAGTGTTCTCAATGCTTAACTAGATGTTATGCAGAAAGTAGTTAGTTAGGAATGGATAAATTGTTCGAGCTTGAAAGAACAATCTAAAACACTGTCTGGTTGATAATTTAGTCGACTGACCATGTATCGATTCAGAATTTGTTTGAGAGAGCCTGGGTTCAATGCAAATGTGTACCAACGTCTATTTCCAACTCCCAACTCCCAACTACTTGGTATAACAGTCATATGCTTTGAGCTGAGGTTGAGTCGGTTGACCAAATGCCCGAATGAAACAAACTGTAGAGCATACATATGTATGTTTTTGACCAATGCTCTAAGTGCTTGACCAAGGTGGTTCTCGGTTGACAATATATTCAACCAAGGGTGTCTCATTCGACTAGTTTCTTGACCTAGAGTGTTACTGTTTTAGGTTTTTGAACCACATATCAAATGTGTGTTCTTATGGAGAATAATGACTCTAATTTCTAGAGGGATCCTAACTAAGGGTTATGAGTAGATAGAGAAGATCTAATGCTTGATTTACATGATATCTAAGTACTTGTACATTATACCTTTGTACAAGTATTTACATTGAGTACACTCATGAAAACATAAACATTTAAGTGCATTGATATTCAATTTGTAATTATCTTTAATTATCCACTTCGTATGATCTTATCATTTCCTTGAACCCTAAAATGCTTAAGTAGCATGTTAGATACACAAGAATGAAATATTTGTCCTCATCAAAACATATGGTATACTAATGTCCAACTTAGCCAACAATCTTCCCCTTTTTAAAGATGACAAGCATTCCTAAAATACAAGAAAAATAATTATGATGAAATGAGTTTCATACCTATGATATACCTGAGATGAATAGATTCCCTTATTCTCATAAAATGTATGCTAATATACCTAAAGAGATATGAAACATAATGTCCATCTCTTAGTAGCACCAATTTGCAAGAGATCATGAAACTTATGAAAATATTTTATTTTATTTCTCCCCCTTTTTCATTTCAAAAAGATAGCCATAATGTCATTTTAAACTTACTCCACTAGAATGGAATACTCCCCCTTCATAGAATACCCATGTTTAAAAAATACAACGTGTGAATACAATATCCGATGAAAGCCACAATCCAAAACTGATATACTTATTTCAATTATTTTATTTTCAAGAACTAGTGAACACAAGCAAGATCAGTTTCACTGATACTAAATTCATTACATAGTTCTTACAACTCACAATGTATGGTAATAAGAGAAATATCACTTGAAATAATTTAAGATTACATCAACTTCAGGATCATTCCCATATAATGGAGTATCACCATACAATTTGACATGTGTCTTCCAGACAAGTGCACCTATGATTATGAGAGCATATGCTTCTAAAAATGTAGGTGCTTGATCAAATTTGAAATGAGCAGCTATGTCTTGTAGTTGCATCGGTGAATATTGGGTATGGGTAAGATCATTTGCTGGTGGTGGCGGAACTTGAGTATATTGGATGTAAGAATTGATGGGATAGATGCTCATGTGATATTGTACATAAGGATAGGTTTTACGAACATGACAAGTTAAGGCTTGCTTCCTTTGGTTTAGATAGGTCATAGAAATGTGCTTGTAGTCTAGATATCTCCCAATTTGATACGTGGCTCCTTTAAGATAAGAAACATCATTAGTGTAACGTCGGGGCCCACTGCCCACGACTCTAGTAGAGTTTCAAGAATGATGACTGTCCCCACAGACCACCACTATCCTTAACTGCCAACTTTGTCCACACTGACGCGCAAGCCAGGAACAACTTCCCAACTGGTCACCGATCCTAGTACTACTCCAAGCCGAGCACACTTAACTATGGAGTTCTTTAGTGATGGGCTCCCGGAAAAGGAGGTGCACCTTGGTGATATGGGTAGTCCAATCATTCCTTTTAAGATCATTATATTTGAGGCATCGAATCTTGCGATGTTACAATCTCCCTCACTTAGACTCTTGACATCCTCGTCAAGGCTCAACTATAAGGCCTCATAATCTCTTCCCCATTTCAGTGCAGCCCACAATGGCCCATGGACACCCAACTCCTGATCACGGAATACCAGCTCAAGGGTGACTACGTCAACCATGAACAACCCTTTCCTACATGCCTGGACCGCACGACTCAAGACTAGCATGCCACATGCCCATGCGGGCCCCACCTACTGGAGGGGAATTGGCTCTAATACCATTTGTAACGTCTGGGCCCACTGCCCACAACTCTAGTAGAGTTTCAGGAATGATGACTGTCCCCACAGACCACCACTAGCCTTAACTGTGCACTTTGTCCACACTGACACGCAAGCCAGGATCAACTTCCCGACTGGTCACCCATCCTAGTACTACTCCAAGCCGAGCACGCTTAACTATGGAATTCTTTAGTGATGGGCTCCCGGAAAAGGAGGTGCACCTTGGTGATATGGGTAGTCCAATCATTCCTTTTAAGATCATTATATCCGATGCATCAAATCTTGGGATTTTACAGTTAGTAACATTTTCTATAGAATAGCTTGGAGGAGTAGGAGGTGGATGATTGGCTTCAGTGGATGTTTCTCCTTCAGTCCTAGATCTTTAGTGCCCAAAGTCAATGCCCATTTATCAACATTGTTTTGTGTAATTCGTTGGGTTCATCTATCACATTTGTAGCCTAAGTGTTCTATGTTTTTGCCAAGGGAATATTGGATTATTTGGCAGAAAAAATCAGCATAAGGTGGGTTCCCTAAGAAATAAAACATGTTGGATAGGATGATATGAATGAAGTTTATAGGTATACTTTCAAGTAAGGCATAGATAAGGCACATCCTAAATTGGGGAATTTCAGTTTATTGGCTCTAGGATGAATATTATGGGTAATAATGAGATACACGATCCAGGCCTCAAGGGTTAAAGAGGTGGCATAATAGGTTCCCCTATGTTCATGTGATGAGGTGTTAGGAACAAAGATAGCCTTTTTAATATCACTAAGACTAATGGTTTCTTCTTTGGTGGAGAACTTGGAGATGGGATTGTCATTGGTTAGGACTAGAAAGTCTCCATATTCCTCAACATCTATGTCTAGAATTTTGAGGATATCATTTTTAGAAAAGCAGAAAAATAGACCATCAACCATGGAAATGAAGGAGTAGGGATCATTGGAATCTCTAATTATATTGGAATAGAATTCATTCATGTCTTGGTTAGACCAAAAATGAAAGGAAGGGATCAGAAATTCCTTCAATTTTTGCACCTTGAAATGTTGGGAGAGATCAAGAAGGGTGATGAAGTCGTTGAGTTCCGCCAGCCATCGAGGAAGAGGAGACCTTGATGTGAGCTTCAGGTAGTGTTCTCCAACACCTATGTTGTTGAAGGGAATGTCATTGATATTGCTCAATGCTGGAGTAGGCATGTGTGCCTTCCTTGAAGCGACTTGCTTCTTGCCACCACAAGATGAAGAGGATGACATCATGAGCAAAGTATGGTGGAAGAAGTGGTAGATATGATAGATGGATGAATGTTGCTGAAAGATATCTCTAAACAATGCTGGAAAGGTGGAAGAGAAGAAAGCTCTTGAGTTGTGAAGAGAATGGCCAGATTTGGGAGGCTATTTATAGAAAACCAGAACTGTACTCGATCGACAAACTCAATGACCTAGTCCCCAACAACTCTCTACCCCAACGACTCTTTAATGGTTAGTCAGTCGAAGTTGAATTTGAATTTTTCTTACAATGGTCGAGGACTCGTTCGAGAATTTTGTCGACCGAGGGACCTATGATTAAGAAAAGTTTGGCCCAAGAAGTATCTAGAAGATTCTCAACTAAAATTTTCATACTCGGTCAAGGGTCCCACCTGGAGGAACTCGGTCAAGAATGTTTGCGACCGCAAACTATCTCGATCCAAAATTTTGTCGACTGGTTGTGATACTATGATTTCATATTTCATAATTGGAATCGATTGAGCTTGTCTAAGTTCTTGTTCATGATATTAAATCATTGTAGAGAAATATTTATAAATTGATAATTTAATTATTGTATGCAATAAAATTACTTTAATTTTATTTCAAACCAAAAATTTGATCAAGAATCTTAAGCAAGTATATCATAGAAAACATCTTCTAGAGGAGAAATAAGTAACTTCTTACTAATATATTGAAATTCATCCAAAGAAAGTGATTTAGATAAAATATCAACCAATTGTTGTTCCATATCAACATGATGATGATGACATATTATTCTTGGCAATATGATCTCTCAAAAAATGAAGTCTAATCTCAATGTGCTTTACGCGACTGTGTAAAATGGGATTATGAGCCAAGTTTATAACACTAGTATTATCATAGTAAATTGGCATAGAGGAAAATGGAAAACAATAATCATTCAAAACTTGCTGCATATAAATCACTTGAGCACAACATCAACATGTAGACACATATTCATCTTTAATGGTAGATTAGGAAACTGTATTTTATTTCTTACTAAATCAAGATAGTAAGGTTCTTCCCGGCAAGAAACAACTACCAGTTGTTCTCTTTTGATAAAGATAACAACCAACATGATTGGCATCGGTGTAAGCTTTTAAATCCAAAGATTGATCTTTAGGATACCACAAACCATAATTTATTGCGTCGACAAGATATCTTAAAATCCTTTTGACAACTTGAAAATGAGAATGCAAGGATTTGATTGCTTCTAGAAAAAAGTCCAACAGAAAACATAATATATGGTCTAGATGTAGTCAAGTATAGCAAGCTACCAATCATGGCCCTATATTGGGAATCATCAATGGGTTTACCATCTTCAATCTTATCAATTTTAGCAGAAGTGGCCATATGTGTAATATCATGTTTGCAATTTTCCATATTAAATCTTTTTAAGAGTTCCTTAGTGTATTTCTCTTAGCTTAGAAAAATCCTAGTGGGAATTTTTTTTATTTGAAAACCAAGGAATAATGTTAATTCACCCATAAAACTCATTTCAAATTCCTTTTGCATGAAATCACTAAATTGATTACAGAAAGAATTTTGAAGCATCGAAGATAATGCCATCAACATATATTTGAACAACTAGAAAATCTGATTCATATGTTATGACAAATAATGTGTAATTTGGTTTTCTATTAGAGAAACCATTATAAAAGAGATAATTTGTTAGTCTATCATACCAATTTTTGGGTGCTTGTTTTAGACCATAAAGATCTTTCTTAAGTTTATAAACATGATCAAGCTTGTTAGGAATATCAAAACCAGGTCGTTGGGCAACATAATCTTCGTTTTATATGATTCCATTTATGAAAGCACATTTTACATCCATTTTAAAAAGTTTGATGTCTTTATGGAAAGATGAGGCTAATAACATTCTAATGGCTTCAATTCTAGATAAGGGTGTATAAGACTGATCAAAGTCTATTCCTTTTTTTTGGTTATATCCTTGAACAACCAACCATGCTTTCTTTCTAATCACTTCCCCAACGTCATTAAGTGTATTTTGTAAATCCCACTTAGTTCAATTGATGGTTTTGTCTTGAGCTCGAGGATCTAAGTCTCATATGTTGTTCTTAGAGAATTGATTTAGCTGTTCTTACATAACCATTATCCAATAATCATCTTTTAAAGCTCCATTTATCTTTTTAGGTTCAAAAATTGATACAAAATCCATGTTTGCAACATCTTTAAATGATGATCGGGTTTTCACCTTATCAAAAAGATTTCCTATGATTAGGTCTTGAGGATGGTATTTGATTATTATAGGAATAGATTGTTGTGACTCATCATTATGTTGTTCAACATCTTATGTTGACACTGTCAGATCATCAATTTGATATGTAATATCATTCAAGTTTTCATTTTCAATTTTATTTTCAGCACATTGTGTTGTTATTTCATGAAGTGTGATATGAATTGATTCCTCAAATTTCCTAGAAATAATGTTGTAAATCCTAAAAGCCTTGTTGGAAGTTGAATAACCCAAGAATTTTTTTTTAGGGTCGAATTTGTCTCTATCATCCTTTGTTCTAGATATAAGAAGATGTACTAAAGGTATGAAAGCAATCAACTCTAGGTTTATTGTTAAAAATGAGTTAATAAGGAATTTTCTTAAGATGAGAGTGAATTGAAACACAACTTAATACATAGTATGTTGTATTTCCTACTTCAGCACAAAATGTTTTAGGTGTGTTATGTTCAAGTAACATTTTTCTAGGCTTTTCTTGTAAGGACCAATTTTTTCTCTCTCTACTATCCCATTTTGTTGTGGGGTGCATGGAGCTGAAAAATCATGCGTATACCCTTGGGATGCACAAAATTCTTAAAGATGTGATTTTTGAACTCCCCACCATGATGACTCCTAATGGTGCATATTTTGTTTTGTAATACATTTTTAATCTTATAGAAGAATTGAATGAATATTCTTTTAGTATCATCTTTTCTTGTAAGAAAGTGAACCCAAGTATATCTAATATAATTATCAACATTGACAAAACAATACCTTTTACCACCAATCAATTGAGTCCTCATGGGACCAAATAAGTCCGTGTGAATAAGTTCTAATGATCTAGTAGAACTAAGCAGGACTTTAGATGTGAAGGAAGTTTAAATTTTCTTGCATAGAGTACATGGTTCACAATTTTTAGGTTTATGAAAGGACAAATTTGGTAAACCATGAACAAGATCATATTTAAGGAACTTTTTAATAACATGTGAGCTTGCATGACCTAGATTTCTATGCCAAAATTGTAAAGATTCATCATTTGCAAGAAGAAATTTTCCAACAATATATTGCATAGAGTTAGGTTTAAGTATATAAATATTTCCTATTCTTTTTCGTTCATAAACAACATGATTAATGTTTTCTATAAGTAACTTGCAGCAAGATTTGTTAAATAGAACATCATAGTCACTATCAAATAATTGACTAACACTAATCAAGTTGTGATGCAATCCATCTACAAGTAGCACGTTTTTTATTTGAATATTTTAACCAACATTACCTATCCCAATAATTTTACCTTTGGCATTATCTCTAAATGTGATTCTTTCTGTTTTCATTTCATCAAGTATATGGAAAGCCTCCTTGTTTCCAATTATACATTTTGACCAACCACTATCAGCAACCCAATCCTACAAAATAGGTAGATTGTGGTACCCATGTGGTTGTCCTTTTGGTTAGGAATATTATTTAAAATGTTTAAGCATTTCAAGTTTTTAGAACAAGTTAATATGAAGAGCTCATTACCGTTTTAAATCACCAAAGTTAAATGTAAAAAGATGATTTTACTTTAAATAAACAATTTTGACACAACTATTTTCTTCAACGGGTAGAGTTCTCGATCGAACTATTTTTCTATCAGGAATATCTTTCAGTAAAAAATAATTTTTGACAGAACTAACTTTGGTCAATTATTTGTTCGACCAGAAGAGGTCCTGGCCGAGTTCTTTTTCAAGGGAGATGAAGTTATGTGTATTTTAAGTAAATTTAACATTTCTGATGTAAACAAATCATGCTACTATTTTTGGATGCCACAATTAAGCAATCAAATCATACAAGAATTTACAACTTAAAGCTTATTTTAGTTGAGATAGACATTATGAATTTCAAAATGAAGTTTAGGTCACTCTCAACTAAGTGTCCAACATTTCTAAGTTGGAGATTTTGGAAACCAAACTAAATTGTTGTCCTTATTTTTCTTGTAATTGCATGAAAATGAATAATGTCCAAGATGTAAACAATAATGCCAACAAATAAAATCAATTTCATTTCTCTTTTTTAACATTATGGTCACGAGTTATATTGTCTTTAGGTACATAAATGACCTTGATCTTAGGTACTTGTGTCTTTATAGTTCTAGGCTTGTGATAGGATTTGGGTACATAACCTAGACCTATCCTTCCAATTTGTCCATTATAACTTTCTTATATTTTATGAAGAATATCATTATTTTTCAAGCTATTAACATCTTTTTGCAACTTAACAATTTCATCTATTTTCTTTTGAATGTCTAACTTTTCTTTATATAAGCTAGATTACAAACTATCACTTTCTTTAATAGTAACATCATAATTAGAATGAGTGCATAGAATAGGTTGAGTTTGAAGATTATTTATCTTAGCAAGAAATTTAACCTTTTCTTGAGAGAGAAGATTATAGTTAGTTTCTAGAGAAAGCAACTTGATATTGTGATCATTAATAGATGATTTCAAGGTACATTTTTCAAATACTATAATTTCATTTTTAGAAGAAAGCACAAACAATTTAGCATGCAAATCACCATTTGTTTTTGTAAGCTTCTTCAATTTCCTTTTACAATTAATATGTTTATCATGTCATTCTTCAAGACTAGTAGCTAACTCCTCTTTAAATAAATCAAGAATACTTATCTCACTTGAATCTTCATTTTCATCTCCCTTAGCTATGAGGGACTCTACTTCTTCTTCTCCACTTATACTATCATCGCTTGATTCATCCCAAGCTATTTGTAAGTTTTATCTGGCTTGCCTTTCTTTTTTATTTCCTTTATTTGTCTTAGGATATTCATTATTTTCATGTCCTTTCTTTTCACATTCAAAGCACCTAAGGGAAGAAGAGGAAGAAGAAATAGATTTTTTTTTATTTATAACTTGTATATTTCTTACCATTTACAATAAGTACATCTTCTTCATCATCTCCTTCACTTGTTTCATCACTTTCTTGAGTGATGACTTTTGATTGAGCCTTAGTTGTAGTTTTTAATGAAATGTTCTTTCTTTTTTCCTTTTGAAGTTCTACCTCTACTCTTACTTCTCCTTCAATGGTGACCTCATGTGTCTCTATATTGCCAATGATTTGCTCCATCCTCATTGTGGTAATGTCATTGGCGTCTTCAATGGCCATCGCCTTTGGCTTGTATTTTGGAGGCAAGGATCTAAGAATCTTGGACACCTTGTTTTCCTCAGTTATATATTTACCTAATGCACTCAAGATATTAACAATAGAAGAAAACCTTGCATACATTTTACTAATAGACTCATTAGGTTTCATACAAAATTTTTTAAACTTTTGTTTAAGCATGTTAATTTTGGTATTTTTAACTTGAGTTGTACCTTCATTTGTAATTGAATGTTTATTCCATATTTCAGAAGTAGTTTCACATGAAGATATCATGTAAAACTCACCAACATAAATGGAACAATATAATATGCTAATCGCTTTTGCATTCAATTGAACTTGCTTTACCGTTTCGGGATTCCATGCTGCATATTCAGTGTAGGAAGTGCATATGATAAAGACACCATTCTCCAAAGTTCCAGGCAGATCCCATGAAATTAAAATTGCATACTTATTTTCCAATAAGTTTAGTTGCTTCCATCAAAGGGAGGCGGCCGATTCACATGAGTTCCTTCAAGGTTGAGGTTGGTAAGCAATTTATCCCCCAATCTTTAAGATCTATTGGGACTCCTTGAAGACCTTCTGTGATACCAATTGAAAGATCTAGAGGGGGCAGTGAATAGAGATTTTTATACTTTGAATTTCAATAAAAAACTTAAACCAAAGAAGGAGGAGGAAATAGGGAACACTCTTTGATGTAGAGTGGTTCCAACCTTTGAATCAAAAGTTGTTAGTACACCACCCAATTGTCTCCAATAGGGATTTAGAAAGTGATTTATTTTATTTACCTCGCAAGTATGTTACAACAACATACAATCACCTTCCTTGAAGTAGCCTTCACCTAGAAGTAACCTCAACCTCCTTGAAGCAGCCTTCTTGCAGTAACCTCAATCTCTTAGAGCATCCTTAACCTCCTTGATGTAGCTCCACCACCTTGAGATAGCCTTCACCTAGAAGTAGCTACAACCTCCTATGAAGCATCCTTATTGAAGTAACCTCATGCAACCTTGGAGCAACATTCACCATCAAGAAGTAGCTCCAATCAAGCTCCTTTAGGCAGTCTCCACAATTTGGAGTAGCCAAGGAGCACAAGTAGCATAACTTATGAATGAAGATTAGAAGAAAAGAAGTACACCAATGGAGTAATGCATTGTGATCCTATATCAAAGGTTAGACCTCGCAAACCACTTTGTATGGACCTTTTTTGGATGGTGTCTAAGATTCTATGACTATAGAACACAAACTTAGATCTAATAAGATGACAAGTGTTGCTCAACTTTGTTTCTCACTAGAATGGATGATCAAGTTCATCTTGGGTTTTTAGGTGTCCTAAGGCCTCTCTTATTTATAGAAATCATTTGCAAGTGTTTAGGGACGTTTTAGGGAGTATCTGGAGTGTTATTAGTTCTTAACTAGCCATTGGGTATAAAGTAGTTGTGTATCAATGGTTAAATTGTTTGAGCTTGAAAGAATAATCCAGAACCCTGTCTGGTCGACAATTTAGTCGACTGACCATGTCTCGGTCGAGAATTCCTACCATTGAGCCTAGGTTCTATGAAAATGTGTATCAACGTCTATCTCCAACTAACAAATCCCAACTACTTGGTCTAACAGTCTATATGCTTTGGACTGACGTTGATTCAATCAACTATATGCTCGACCGAAATAGACTTTAGAGCACAAATATGTAAGTTTTCGACCAGTGCTCTAAGTGCTCGAGCGAGGTGGTTCTCGGTCGACAATATCTTCGACTGAGGTTGACTAGTTTCTGGACCAAGAGTGTTAATGTTTTAGGTTTTTGAACCACCTATCAAATGTGTGATCTAATGGAGAATAATGTCTCTAGTTTCTAGGGGGTCCTAACTAAGGGCTATGAATGGATAGAAAAGATCTAACGCTTGATTTGCATGATATCTAAATAGTTTTACATTATATCTATATACAAATATTTACATTGACTACAATCACTAAAATATAAACATTTAAGCACATTGATCTTCAGTTTGTATTGATCCCGAATTATCCACTTAGTATGACCTTGTCATTTCCTTGATCCCTGAAATGCTCAAGTAGCACATTAGACCCATAAGATTGAAATGTTTCTCATCATCAAAACAAAGGGTATACAAATGTCCAATTTAGCCAATAGGGGTCAACCGCCACAACTCCTCTCAATTTGGGTGGTGAACCAACAACTAATATCACCTAGTCTCGACCGATTATGACATCCATTGTGGGGGCGAATTGATCCTCAATAGAGACAACATTTGACACATCACTAGAACTGGAATTGGTGGATGTCAGAGGGGGGTTCCATAGTGAAGGGAGGCTAACCTAGAGAGGGATCAGAGCACTCCCTTAGAGAGAGAGTTGTGATTGTGTTTTCCCTTTTTTTGTTATTGAGCCATTATTTATTAGCTTAACCTCATATGTTATTGATTGATGTATTTTGGTAAATTTCTTATTATTTCTATTGTTCGAATAATTATTCCTCATGAATGAAATTTTTTTTCCCATTTTTCTTTTCTGCTTATGTTTTCTAAATTAAGAATGCATAAATGTGTGTTTTAATTGTTGAATTTTTTCTTCTTCATCCGTGTATTTTTTTAATTTGTTCTATGTATTTATCTATTGTATAATTCACTGAATCAAATTTATGTTCTTGTGAAAAGAAACTTTTCATCCATCTTCTGACACACATTTCAATCACTTTTCTTTTCTTGAAACCATTATTTCTTCCTTGATAAGGATTATTTCAGTAAATGTACATGTGTTTAAGAAATCCAACAAAGTCCTTCACTAGTCACTCGAATTTCTTACTGCTCCAGCAACTTATTGGTTAGTTGGAAGAATTCGCATTCACATTATGGTATTTTATTTTTTTATGTTGTTGTATCTTTTCATATATAATGCAAACACTACCAATAGCTATGATAATATTCTTTATGTATTAATACATTTATTTATACAAATTGTATCCTTTATGTTCTCATTTATTATGTGCTTGAACTTAGGTTTTTCTACCATTATTTCAAACCTTCACTCAATTACTAACATTATCTGACTTTTCTGAGTTATTCCATAATTTCCGCTTCATTCCAATATCATTGTATTATGATGCCCTTATATATCTTGATATTGATTCATAATGTCTTGTTCTTATTAAAATTTTGTAGTACTCATTAGACCCCAACAATGCATCTTGCCATCTAGACCAGGATGATTCTTCAATGCTGATGCCGAGAGATACTTGAGATTAAGCAACTCATATTTACGTAAACCATGTAGAATGGATCTTCACTTAGAAGAACTCATTTAAGAATAACTTCAGGTCTACTTTATGACAAATAAGAAACAATATCTATTATAAATTTTATAAACCAATCGAACCGAACCATGTACTTCTTGAAATTTGAACATCTAGGATTCACACAAGTAAGATCATTTGCATTCATTTCAAATAAAATCAACAATATAAAACAAAATTCATTTCATATTCTATATTTCCAATCTTACTATTATGTTACTTTCTATTCTTCTTACTGTAATACCTCTAGGTTTTCTCTCTAACCCATATTCCCTATGCATAATGGTCCCATGTGTATTGGGGTGTATAGATAGAATAGATGATACTGGTCAAGCTAAGTGTTAAGATACCAAGCCTCAGTATCTAAATTCTTATACATCATAGAGTTATAGTCACATCACCTCCTAATTTCCACTCTTGTGACTTAAACTATCTAACTTAGTAGTCCATAGTAACTTCAAAAGAGCCATCTTTGTCCCAAATACCACTCCTCAAGAATAAAGGGGTACTTACTATGCCACATCTCTAACCCCTGAAGCTAGGATAGTGAACCTCATCATTGGTCACAACATCTATCCTAGAGATACAAAACTGATATTTCTCAATTTAGGATGATTCTGATATGTGCAATCCTTGAACGCATCCCGATCAATTTTATTTGCATTATTCTCTCCAATATGATTTATTTTTCTTGAAATCCACCATTTGGCAATTTTGTTTACCAAGTCATTCAAGCTCAATTTTCAAAGACTTAGAAGAATTAGGCTATTACCTTGATAGGCATCCCCAAAGAATAAATAAGAACATTGTTGAAAAAATGGGAATAGACTTTGGGAACAAAAGAGCTACAACTCAAGAAGCACATCCCATGAATCCTTTCCTCCACCTTCTTCACCCATCCCTAGTTATTCTGTTAAAAGCCTTGCAAATTATGCATGTCTCTTATCTTAAGGGAGTAGCCTATCAATTAGGAGATACTTTGACTCCAACCACGTTTCCATGACCTATCTTAACCAAAAAATGCAATCCTTGACCCCAATTACTCCTGATAACTATCCATCTTCTTCATACTCTAGGAGTATCTATCCATTCAACCCATATATTTATTACACTCAAATCCCACCTCCACCATCCACCAAGCTAACCAATACTCAATATTCCATCGTGCATTTTCATTTTGTGTTTTCCATTTCACTTGGGGATTACCTACTCACCTAGGTTTCCAACTTATTGTTCAATTATTGTTGGATAGCCCTACTATTAATCAAGAGGTTTTCCATGCTGGCTTAACCCCATGTTCCACACTAGAACATTCCAGATTCCTATCATGTAGATTACTAATGGGTAAGACATGTCCTCTACTATGATGGAGAGCTCTCCATGGAATCTAAGATGTTCACATTATCTAGATGTCTAATTGATTTATTTAAATTTTACTAAAAAATCATCTAGTAAGTTTTGGTCATTATTCCATATAACTAAATAATTCATTTTTGTTTCATTAATCAACATTATATTTCACTTTTGAAAACAATATTTCATAACTGTATATAATTCTATTTTATTGAAAAAGAATACAACTAAATTGCAGATTGTCAACATTGTATTTCCCTAGAACTTAGCAATCTGAGAATATATGATTATAATGAAATGATATACAATATGAAGATATTACTAAGATTCCATATTGAATGTTGGTGATTTTACCAAATTGAATTACATTGAATTGATGGTACCTAAAACAATGAATATCATGAACTACCTGAATTGATCAGTGAATATATAAGATTAGAACCATTACGACCCCCTCCCCTTTTATCCCATTAAATGTAGGATTGAGAGGGTAAGGGCCATAATCATTATCCCGGGATCAGGATTAGCAAGCAACATATAATAATCAACAAATTTCATTACATGGAAAATAGGTTTGTAATAAGATTATCTCTCCTCTTGGGAGTTTACACGAAATCTGATGTTTGCAAATGAAATAAAATCTATGTATTTGTATCCTTAGGGATTACATTAACTCTTTTGTTTGTGACTTCTTTCTAGATGTCCATCTTTCATCCTTATTTGTAGGTTATTAGAAGATTAACGTAAAATGTTGTGAAGCAAAACATGACCAGTATAACAACTTACATTGGTATGTGGGGGAAACAAAATATGTGCATGTATCGATAACAACATAATCATCCATATTTGCAATTACCAGCTAATCTAAACACATATTAGTTTCTTTAACTTCTCAACCCTTAATCTCTATGGCATACCCACTCTATAGGGGTACCCAATCTTACCATACTCACTCTCTGGGAGTATTTATTTGATCCATCCACTCATAGGGGATTATTTCCATCTATACCCACTCCTTGGGGGTATTCATGATATCACACTCACTCTCTGGGAGTATATATTAGCCAACCCACTCTCTGGGGGATGCTTTCTTTAATTAACATGCATGCATTTGCTTCGAAATAATATCATAGGTTTGAGAAAGTTATTTCTATATATTGTGATTACCATGTGGGATTTATAGATTGTAGTTTAAATAAACAAGGAAGCAATTAATTTTCCAATCCATTCCGCAAAGCCTTTAGAAAACCACAAAAACAAGTCAAGTCGGGTAGTCATAGGTGTAACCACATACCTTTTTAGAAAGGAACTTGATGTTCAAGGGAAAGGCAATAAAGAAACCAATCAAGCAACTATCTTGAAAATAGAACATAGCACTCAAGTATTATGGATTTGTGATGACCCCAGATTTTAAGGTTTTGGTACCCAGTACAATATTTGAGTTCCATGAACACTCCTAGTTGGTTAATCCCAAGTTGAGGTGACATGTTCTCTAGCACAAATTTCATTGACCCAAAAGTATGACTCTAATACCATCACATGAACCATAATATTTATCTAGGGTATCTATTGAGATAAGCAATCTTTGCAATGAACCCACTTAGATTTATATTATTGGTTCCATTATCGATGGTTTTGAATCCAATATCGGTCACACATAATTCTTATCATTATGATGCTTGTGTGAACATCTCTTGGCATTTAAAATAAAAATAGAAAAGAAAAATCTTTTGAGAGATTTTGATCATTGGTTGTTTCATTAATGACTAAGGGTTAAAATAAATAGGAATTAGTTTGATTTCATTCACCCACATTAGTGGCATGTCACATGTCCCTTCTCTTGGAGGCAAATTTGTAAGTGAAGGATCACATATATAATGACTCGTCAATCCAATTAAAAGGGGATCTAACCCTGGTCGAGTAGGGCATGTTTTCCTCGATTTCTTTTGCCCAGTAATCTGCGAGCTGCACTTGTTGCAGTTGGAGGATTAGATCCTATAATCCTGGGACTGTTGAACATCCTTTGGGATAAGTTGTGTATAGTGTGGCACGAATTCAGAACCAGAACCCCTAATCCTAGTAAACAGTTCATTGAAGAGAGACCAGACCCCCCCAACACACACATATTAGAATTCTCCAAAGCTTTACACAGATGGTGGATGGAGGTGAAGGAAAGAAAGAAACCTCAAAGCCTCGTATTTTTGGGGTAAGGGACTTCACCTTCTTCCACCTTACCATAGATGTAGGTTATGGGGAAAAGATTAAAATTGACGACTATGTGGACGGTTCTAAAGAGAGTGACATCAGGAAACTGGGGAAAAAGATCTCAATATCTTCAGCTTCCTGTACTAAGAGTGGATTAAGCTACCTACGAGTCGTATGGATCAAACCTCCAGGTTCAATGAGGATGATGAACCTTTGACGATGGGTTTCAAAACTCCCTTCCAGTATTTCTATCTTCCTCTGTGGTGTTCATGCAGCTAACTTGGAGTCTGTCAACTCCGGTGGCTTTGACTTCCTCTCGGTAGTGAGATTCCAACCACTTCAGATTTACGGATGACCTGCAATCTTTATGACATGGTGAATGGTGTTGGAGGTCAAGGTCTCAGGGCTTCTTGCCTCCCTACTGCTCAAAGAATGATGCCACCATGGAATCTGAAGTTGGACCCCCTTTGATCCTGAAGCCAGCTGCTCCCTCTTGAACCACCATCCTCCCTTCCTCGGTGCCAAAGGATGCCACCTTTTCCCCTTTCGAATCCTCCACCTGCGGCGTCCATGGGCAGCGACGCCAGTGAGTTCAGCAGCTCTAGGCTCTAAGCACCACCGTGAAGCTTGGGTGGATGAGGAAGAACAAGGATCAAGACTGTTTTGAGAGTTCCATTGCTCGGTCTTCATGCTGGAGGCACACTCGCAAGAATTGGGTTCTCACATAGCAGGAGGCGGTGCTGGAAATCGGGACGATACAGTCGCACAAACAAAGGAGAAGACTAAGTTGCGAGTGTCCCTATCCGGGTTATTGGACCCTGGACTTAGCGGATCCTGGGTTAGGTCCGACTTGTTTTGAAGGTAAATACTTATATGTTTTCAATAAATAGGCCTGATCTTAGAAAATACCTAATAAATAGCTCCCTTGTCCTAAAAATTCCCGAAACACACCCCTAGTCTCGAAATAATGCCATGTTTCTTATAAAATTCATATATCAGACTTTTGAGATATTTAATTTGATGATATATAATTTACATGAGAATGCTTCATTTAAATGGTATAATTAGAAAATGGTTGAGATTAAATCTGATAAAAATAAATTTGAACCCTGATATAATCTAGAAACTAAATGTGGACTCCTATCTTGATATTATTGAGTAATTTAAGGCCTTTTCTCATTAAAACCCAATTACATGTTTTAGCCTCATATTAATTCTAGAAAATAGACCAATTATCAGAAAAATATGAAAATTGTATCAGACCCTTAGTACATGACTTATTGATCAGTATAAAAATATTGAAAACTCATTTAGGACAATTTAAACCTAGATTTGACCTAAATCCTAAACTAGACCAAAATACCATTAATGATAGTGAACCTTTTATTAATGATGATTAATTTCTTTAAATCAGGTGTTGACCAGTTTATCTAGATGATCATGGATATGATTAGAAATCTCCGAACTCAGGTATGTGGGATTTGTTAAGTATAAGACTAGTTTTTTTGGTTGCCTATGATATGCAATATCTTGAATGCTCGTATTTGGATATTATTGCTTGGTTGAACTAGTATGAGTTATACTTTGCCAAATCTAATCGAACATAAATGAGTATGATGGGTTATATCTACTAGAGCACATAGCCTGGTGTGGATGTATGTTGCCTAACATGGATGTATGATTCCTTGTCCCATGTTAGATGTATGATGATACTATATTGCCCACACTATATGTAAGTAAGTGCAAGTATGTGTAGTACAACACATCAAAGTGAATGCAATAAAAGGAATGTTTTCCCGATTATCGCTTTAAACAATGTTTTCTTTTAATCTTTCTTTCTCAAGTTATTTTAAGTATGCAAACATATTAGTATATATCTTTCTACCCAAGTGCACGACACCTTTTGTGTTGATTTGCTGTTTCACGTATGATTTAGGTTTAGAGATTGCATGGGAGAAAAATTACAGGATGTGAGCAAGTTGTACAGGTTGTACCTATTGTGTAGATCCTAGTTTAGCATACATGTTCTTGGATTGTAGAATTTTCATTCAATATGTAATTGTAAATCATTGTGTAATAATTCATGTTGTATAAATTTACATGTTGAATGTTGAGAATGTTATGGTTGTATGTTCATGTAAGCGTATTATGCTTCTGCATTGCTTTCTGATATGATTGGATGATGTTTTTGGATTCTGACATCTCATTCCCAATAGGGTTTGGAGAAATCAAAATCTGGGGACATCACAGTTGGTATCAGAGTATGAACAATAGCTACACCTGACAATTGCTCACCATGAAACATAAAACTAAATTTCACCTCTCACTTTAAATCTTAGAAACTTAGTAAGTTGTTCTATAGGAATAAGGTTTAACTTAGACTCTAAGTTAGAACCTAGATGTTCGAGAACTAGGTTTAGACAAGTGTGAGAAACCCTTTCCATATAGATCTCATATGTATTGGGTAGCTACACTAGTCTACATCTCGTTCTCACCATTTCACTAGGTGGCATAACACTAGACTATCTACTGTGTTTGGGACACTCAATTTTTCTGATTTGGTTTTGTTTTCCAATCGGCTCGAGCCTCGACAGTTTTCTCTGACGTATTCTTTCTTGGAGAAAAACTATATAATATTTTATTATATATATGTAAATATAAAATGTATCCCTCACACTGGAGAGTAGTTAGTGTTCATGCAATCTAAGTCAAAGGGAGTGACATCAGTCTAGAAGAGAGAATAGATCTAGATTAGACCCTAGAGCCTCATAAGGTTATGTGATACATAGATAGACAAAAGAAAGATGAAGGAAATAAGCATATAAAATCTTATCTAACTTTAATCCATGATGGTATAAGTTTCCTTATTAAGATTTGAGTTCTATATGAGCCGAATCCACTCTTAGAGGATCTATGCTAAGTGGTGATGATGAAACTACATTCCCTTTTCCTACTTAAGATAAGCTAAGTTAAGATAGAGATGAGTATGCATGAGCCTCAAGCTCTTACACAAGGAGGATGTCTAGTGGTAGGATGAGATATGTGGTGAACTCTAGAGAGAGTAAGACCCACAGGGAGAAGGTCATATGACCTAGCCTCCAATATATGAAATATGTGTTAAAAAAATGTCCTACACTAGATTACTCTTGAGTGTTGACTTGAGTCCTTATGCATGATTCAAATCTATATGTGAGAATTGGGTAAAAGAAAAGGTTGGGTAGATGACCCATATGATAAAGTCAATCCTTTGGCTGAGTTAGGTCCTAGTTGGAGTGACATATTTTGTGAATCTCATCATTAGTTGCAAGTGAGGTAATATATGAACTCTAGTTATGAGAGTATGATGCTTTGTGCAAAAGATACTCAACATACATGTTCTCCATTCTTCTTCTCTTTCTTAATATACGATGATAGAAACCTCACTTGAGATATGTAGATGATTTATATATGAGGAGTCACTTGTACAAGCTTGACCTATTCTATTTCCCCCCCCTATATCATACATGTAGTACCCAAGATTGAAATCATGATAAGTTTGACTTTAAAATATTCTCTTCCCCTTCATATGAAACATGAAAGATATGATGCTGAGATTATGGGATAAACTTAGTATATTCTCTTTTTCTTTTCACATGATATACGGAAGACATAAAAAGTTAAACTCATCAACTTGATATAAAGATATTTTTGGATCATAGGATATGTGATCAAAAATATAGTTCATAACTTTGATCCTTCTCAATGTATGCTTCTAAGTTGAGCATGAATATCACACCATAGGGTGAAACCCTAATGGTCAAGCATGTTACGTAAGCCCTTCTTAAGTAGAAAAATTCTAATATCAAGGATGAAGATAAATCTCCTCTAATGCTAAAATCATTGTAAGGTGTTAATGATGTTAGATTTGAACAATCTGAATATCATGGCATATAAACGAATTCCTCTTGAACCTTAAAATTATGAAGAAAACCCATATCATTAGGGGTATTGTAATCCTAAGATATCATAATCTCATGTTATGACTAAGCCATTAAATGATGCTTCAGTATATATTAGGTGGGGTGGTTACATCCAATGTTCTTTATATCCTCAAATGACAACTTAGGGTATATCCAAATCTACATTGCCCTATCACCTAGAAATGGCGTCATATATGAGGTTGGACTCCTTGATATCATGATTAACATGGAATCAATTGAATTTTGAGGACAAAATTCTATTTAAGGTGGGGAGAATGTGATGACCCCGAATTTTAAGGTTTTGGTACCCAATACAATATTTGAGGTCCATGAACACTCCTAGCTGGTTAATCCCAAGTTGAGGTGACATGTTCTCTAGCACAAACTTCATTGGCCCAAAAGTAAGACTCGAATACCATCACATGAACCATAATATTTATCTAGGGCATCTATTGAGATAAGCAATCTTTGGAACGAACCCACTTAGATTTATATTATTGGTTCCGTTATCGATGGTTTTGAATCCAATATCGGTCACACATAATTCTAGTCATTATGAAGCTTGAGTGAACATCTCTTGGCATTTAAAATAAAAAGAGAAAAGAAAAATCTTTTGAGAGATTTTGATTATTGGTTGTTTCATTAATGACTAAGGGTTAAAATAAATAGGAATTAGTTTGATTTCATTCACCCACATTAGCGGCATGTCACACGTCCCTTCTCTTGGTGGCAAATTTGTAAGTGAAGGCTCACATATATAATGACTCGTCAATCCAATTAAAAGGGGATCTAACCCTGGTCGAGTAGGGCACATTTTCCTCGATTTCTTTTGCCCAGTAATATGCGAGCTCCGCTTGTTGCAGTTGGAGGATTAGATCCTATAATCCTGGGACTGTTGAACAACCTTTGGGATAAGTTGCGTATAGTGTGGCACGAATTCAGAACCAGAACCCCAAATCCTAGTAAACGATTCATTGAAGAGAGACCAGACCCCCCCCGACACACACAGATTAGAATTCTCCAAAGTTTTACACAGATGGTGGCTGGAGGTGAAGGAGGGAAAGAAACCTCAAAGCCTTGTCTTTTTGGGGTAAGGGCCTTCACCTTCTTCCACCTTACCATAGATGCAGGTTATGGGGCAAAGATCAAAATTGAAGACTCTATGGCCGGTTCTGAAGAGAGAGACGTATGGAAACTGGGGAAAAAGATCTCAGTATGTTTAGCGTCCTGTACTAAGAGTGGATTAAGCTACCTGTGAGCCGTGTGGATCAAACCTCTAGGTTCAATGAGGATGATGAACCTTCAACGATGGGTTTCAAAACTCCCTTCCAGTATTTCTATCTTCCTCTGTGGTGTTCATGCAACTAACTTGGAGTCTGTCAACTCCGGTGGCTCTAACTTCCTCTCGGCAGTGAGATTCCGACCACTTTAGATTTACGGATGACCTGCAATCTCTGTGACATGGTGAATGGTGTTGGAGGTCAAGGTCTCAGGGCTTCTTTCCTCCCTGTTGCTCAAAGAATGACACCGCCATGGACTCTAAAGTTGGACCCCCTTTGATCCTGAAGCCAGCTGCTCCTCTTGAACCACCATCCTCCCTTCCTCGATGCCAAAGGATGCCGCCTTTTCCCCTTTCGAATCCTCCACCTACGGTGGCCATGGGCAGCGACGCTGATGAGTTCAGCAGCTCTAGGCTCTAAGCACCACCGTGAAGCTTGAGTGGATGAGGAAGAATGAGGATCAAGACTGTTTTGAGAGTTCTATTGCTCGGTCTTCATGCCGGAGGCACATTCACGAAAATTGGGTTCTCGCACAGCAACAGGCGGCGCTGGAAATCGGGACGAGACAATCGCACAAACAAAGGAGAAGACTAAGTTGTGAGTGTCCGTATCTGGGTTATTGGACCCTGGACTTAGTGGATCCTGGGTTAGGTTCGACTTGTTTTAAAGTTAAATACTTATATGTTTTTAATAAATAGGCCTGATCTTAGAAAATACCTAATAAATAGCTCCCTTGTCCTAAAAATTCCCAAAACACACCCCTAGTCTCAAAATAATGCCATGTTTCTTATAAAATTCCTATATCAGACTTTTAAGATATTTAAGTTGATGATATATAATTTACATGAGAATGCTTCATTTAAATGGTATAATTAGAAAATGGTTGAGATTAAATCTGATAAAAATAAATTTGAACCCAGATATCATCTAGAAACTAAATGTGGATTCCTATCTTGATATTATTAAGTAATTTAAGGCCTTTTCTCATTAAAACCCAATTATATGTTTTAACCTCATATTAATTCTAGAAAATAGACCAATTATTAGAAAAATATGAAAATTGTATCAGACCCTTAGTATGACTTATTGATCAGTATAAAAATATTGGAAACTCATTTAGGACAATTTAAACCTAGATTTGACCTAAATCCTAAACTAGACCAAAATACCATTAATGACAATGAACCTTGTATTAATGATGATTAATTTCTTTAAATCAGGTGTTGACCAATTTATCTAGATGATCATGGATATGATTAGAAATCTCTGAACTCAAGTACGTGGGATTTATTATGTATGAGACTAGTTTTTTTGGTTGCCTATGATATGCAATATCTTGAATGCTCGTATTTGGATATTATTGCTTGGTTGAACTAGTATGAGTTATACTTCGCCAAATCTAATAGAACATAAATGAGTAGAATGGGTTGTAGCTACTAGAGCACATAGCCTGGTGTGGATGTATGTTGCCTAACATGGATGTATGATTTCTTGGTCCATGTTATATGTATGATGATACTATATTGCCCACCCTAGATGTAAGTCAAGTGCAAGTATGTGTAGTACAACCGCATCAAAGTGAATGCAATAAAAGGAATGTTTACCTGATTATCGCTTTAAACAATGTTTTCTTTTAATCTTTCTTTCTCAAGTTATTTCAAGTATGCAAACATATTAGTATATATCTTTCTACCCACGTGCACAACAGCTTGTGTGTTGATTCTCTATTTCACGTATGTTTTAGGTTCATAGATAGCATGGGAGAAATAGTACAGGATGTGAGAAAGTTGTACAGGTTGTACCTATTGTGTAGATCCTAGTTTAGTATACATGTTCTTAGATTGTAGAATTTTCAGTCAATATGCAATTGTAAATCATTGTGTAATAATTCATGTTGTATAAATTTACATTTTGAATGTTGAGAATGTTATGGTTGTATGTTCATGTATGCGTATTATGCTTCCGCATCGCTTTCTGATATGATTGGATGATGTTTTCAGATTCTGACATCTCATTCCCAGTAGGGTTTGGAGAAATCAAAATCTCGGGACGTCACAGGATTTGTCCAAAATCTTCCATTAGATAGACTTGGGCTCCAAGTTAGGGTTTCATTACTGTGTGGACTTTCTAAACCCTAATTATCTCTTTTAATCCTTTTTATCTTTCAAATCATAATTTTTTCATGAGATGCATTCTCAATCTCAAATTAAATCTAAGATATCCCTTTTATCCAAAAGGAATCAAATTTACCCATTAACATCATTTAAACAAGTGATGACCATTATAATCATGAAAGTAGACTTGTATGCATATTTTACATTAAAGATTGTATCTTTATGCACTTTTGAAAAATAACACATTATCAAGTATAAATTATATTTTATTTAATTTCTTGTATTTTTTTGATGAGCATTCACATATTACTCGTCTTCGTCCAAGCATCCTAGAAATTTCTATAATTATTTCAAGATCAAAAATTTATTGGCCAATAAGGAGGTTTTGCGTGAACAATTAGTTTTATTATTTGTCTAATATACATGGTGAGGCCTGCCAATGGTCTTATGCCCAGTTTCCATCAAGTGCCCATATGGAGGAGTTGAGTCTTGGATGTTAAAAATACCTTCATAGCGTCACCTTACAATGTCAGCCTTAGGGGCAAGTAAGTAAATTCCTGGATCTTCTTGTCCTTCCCCTAGTCCTCTATGTCTCGCAAACCAACATTGCATCCAGTCAACTGGAGCTCCAGTAATCAGATTTCTTTGGTGATTTGCCTCTAGGTTTTGTTGGTCCTCAGGGGACTCAACTAGACCTTCACCGCTTCTAGTGGGGATCATGATTGACCCTCCCAGAAGCCCTCCCTTGTGCCTAGAATAGGGTCAATCAAACTGCAATAGTAGTAGAAAAGGAGAAACTAGCTAGCCCGTCCCAACTGCACGCAAAGGAAACGTGGAGATGGTATTGCCTCTAGATTCATAGGCCTATGTGGCCTTATATAGATAAGCAACGACCAGAGCATCCCTTTCCATCTATGAGATTCTAGACCAACAGGGGTTTGGGGAAAATGTAATATCACACAAAAAATGGAATAAATGAATAGGTAGGTGCGATTTAACCTCATGAAATCAAAGGAAGTGTTCCCAAGTATGGACATCATTTATAGAGAGAGTGAGATCAATGAGGAAAACATTTATCACAACCAAGTTTCCTATTTGAGCAGGATGTGGAAGATGACATAGGCATTAGGAATACCTTTTTGGTACCAAATTTGGAGGATAAGTTATTAAAGTGTTTCCCCACCTCTATCTATTTTTTGAGATTTACTGGACTTAGTTAAATTGTCAAATCTTTCTTCTTTTGCATATCCTTAAATTAATTAGTTACACCACATGGAAACTCCTTTTTCTCCCAAATCTAAAGGGAAGTTTCTAGTACTTATATCTGGGTGTGGGCATGGTAAGGATTACATACCCTTTTCTTGACACTTCAACTAATATTTTCTAATATCCATTAAATCTCATAATAACTCTTTTCTCTTTCCAACTTTACCATATTTCTTTTTTTTATTACTTTTCTTATTAGACACAATGGGAACCAAAACCAGGCCATTTGTTATCCCCAAATCACTTCTCTATATAATCCTACCTATAAAATAACAACTTTCCATTATTCTTGATAGTACCTTTATTAATGGATTTTCTTTCTTTCTGTACCTCATGTTTACCATGGGTTTATTGAAAAAAGTAAATTCACAAAATCCTTACAATGGTGAATTCGAAAAGCCAAATCGTATTTTTACAAACAAAGCACACCAAGCTTTGTAATATATTCATAACAATTCATTATTTGTATTCAAATACATATAAATTCATGCAAAAATCCAGGTTATAACATCCTTTACTTATTATAAGAATTTTGCCCTCAAAATTGAACTTAGTCATCCAAAAAGATGGATATGAGACAATTATCTCATATTTCATTTGTCCAAAAAATTTATATAGTCATTGACTTTTATTTATGCATGAATTCCTTCTATTTTTATTTAACTTGGTCCATAAGGACCTATTTGCAAAGAAAATAGTCTCTTGAATCTATTCTTAATCCATCAGTTACACGCCATGTCACCAATTTTTTTTATTATTGCATAGATAATACCATTGATGAAAATTATTTATCAAATCATGCTTTACATTTAGATCATTCAATTTTTTATCAAAATTGAGGATACAACATTCATCCCTCCCTAAAAGGAATTGTGTCCCCAAAATTCACAACTTCAGGTAAAAGAAAAATCACTTAGTTTCAAACATCAGGGTTAACAATCCTACTTAGATATCTTTAACCGTTTTTTATTAATATGCAAAATTTCTCACATTACTATTAGGATTGGTACCTGAATTCAATTCAAGTTATACATATCCTCAACAGTCGCATGATGTTGCCTCTAGATAGCTAAAATTTCATTTTGTGTTTTCCATTTCACTTGGAGATTACCTACTCACATTGTTTTCCAACGTATTGTTCATTTGTTTCCACATAAGTTTGAGGTAACACCTCCAACCCTAAAATATACCATTTAAATTTTAACTTAGGTATTCATCTTCATGTATCCCTTTTTTTGAATAATAATATGTGTCTATCTCATCTCTCTAACTCATAACAATATGAAATGAATATTTGGCTATAGTCCAAATACAAAGTTCATCTTATTTCAAGAGTAGAGATGGTGCATTCACACATTATCTCTTAATTCACATTTTGTTTGAGTCACCCTCAACCATGAATACATATTATGAATACCTTTAGTTCCATAATTTTCTCATTATTTCATGCACGCATATCGAATGTGAATTTTCTCAAAATTTTGAACTTAAATGCACAATTCCTTTATAGATACTTATTGACACATCACCACATGACTTCCTATATTCTTTACTTTTTACACATCATATTGCCTTACCCTTAGTAATTCCTTAAGATTTCTGGCATGTCTGTACTTTTGGAATGATCTCTTCTTGACCTTTGAGGTCATATAAATTAGGGAGTGACTCACACACAATCCTCTTGGGCATCATCAAATCATGTAGGTTGCCAATCTTTTGACCCCATGGCCTTGGGTACACATGGATGGGTATATATAGACCTCATGGACTTATGAACCTAGTATATGATCATCTCCAACCTTTAATAATACCTACCTAATCTTAGGGTTGACATAGGGCTCTACCCTTCCTAAGGGTTTTATTAATATGTCATAATTTTTTTATTACAAAATTTTCTCAAGGTTTCTTTAATAATATTTAAGCACATTGTCACCTTTAAGATTTTTTTGCCCAAATTTCCTTCGTTAGAGTTTCTTTGAAGAAATTCATTAAAGGGGAAAAGTTCTTCAATGAAGTTTTAGATCACTCTACCAAAAAAGTTGGTACTATTGATTTGGGATATGTAGGGGGAGTTCCAAAGATTAAGAGAAAGGGAAAGAGTAAGAAAAAGAGCAACAAACCTCCAATTTTCCATGGAGAGTCATCTGTCTCGAAGAACCCTATGGTTTGTGTGCATTGCATAAGTGATGACCATTACTCTACTAATTGTCCTTATAGAGAGAAGGGGACCAACCCAAAGATGAAATGGGTCCCCAAACTAACCTTGGGTCCCAAGGTTTGAATTGGGCACTAAAATCTTCCTTTCTTGTAGGTAAAAGGGAAATGGATTGTTGATAGTGGTTGCTTAAAGCACATGACTAGTGAAATCAACCACTTCAAACAATTCACAAAGAAGAACAGAGGATGGATGACATATGACGACAATAACAAAAGTAAAGTGATATGTTAGGGTGAAGTAGGTGATTCACTATGCATCAAGAATGTTCTTCTTGTGGATGGATTGCATGACAATTTAATCAATTTTAGTCAATTATGTGATAATGGCTATCTTGTTCTTTTTACCTCACTAGAATGCTTGATTCTTGATTCCCACTCCTACAATGTTATATATAAGGGAACTAGAAATGGTAGTCACTATGTTATTGTTCTTGACTATATTAAGCCTATTATTGGAAGATGTCTTATTGTCAATTCAAATGATATATCTTTGTGGAACAATAGGCTTGGTCATGTAAATATGCATTAGTTGAAGAAGTTGAACTGAAAGGAATTGGTCAAAGGACTTCCAAAAGTGGATTTTTAGAAGGATGAGGAATGACAACCTTGTACCCTAGGACTGCAAACCAAATCCTTCTTTAAATCCAAAGGAGTCCTTAGTACCAAGAGAGCTCTTGAAATTATTCACAATGATCTATTTGGACAAATAAGAACTCAATTGGTTTGTGGTAGCAAGTATTTCCTTGTGACTGTCAATGACTTTTCTCTATTTAATTGGACCTTATTTCTTGTTTCAAAAAGTGATACTCTTGATGTTTTCTCGACTTTTTGTAAATGAGTTGAAAATGAAGCATCTTGCCAGATCATCTACATCCATAATGACCATGGGGGGAATTTGAAAATGATTTATTTGAATGCTTTTGTAAGGAATACGGGATGTACATAAATTTTCTTCACCCTAAACACCTAAACAAAATGGGGTTGTAGAGAGAAACAATAGGTCACTACATGAAATGGCTAGGACCATGATTTTAGAGTATGACACTTCAAAGATGTTTTGAGCCGAAGCCGTTATCACTTCATGTTTTGTGCAAAACTAGGTTTTCAGCTTTAGCACTCCATCTTTGAAGAAAGCCCCCTATGACTTACGGTGTGGTAGAAAGCCTTCCATTGATTACTTTCAAGTTTTCAGCTTTTTGTTTTAACACCAATGATTCCCTTGAAAAGTTTGATGTTAAATCTTACAAGGCTTTCTTTCTTTGTTATAGCACTACTAGCAAGTCTTATCGAGTGTTTAACATTGTGTTCTCTAAAGTTGAAGAATATATCAATGTTAAATTTCTTGAGACTAACCCCTATATTTCCAAGAATATTGTTAATGATGATGTTGTAGATGAGGTGATCCATCACTTGAAAGAGCTCAACATTGTTGACAAGGAAAAGAGGTGATAGTTGATGAAGAATAGAAAGAAGAAGTAATGAAGTATCCAACTCATAGCTTTGGAAAAAATCATCCTAAATATCTCATCATGGGAAATACTTTTGAAAGGATGAAGTCGCGGTATGCATACAACAAAGAACAAGCCAAAAATGCCTTCATCTCACAACTTGAGCCCAAAATTGTGAAGAAGCTCTTAAAGATGGTGAATGGATCCTAGCTATGCAAGAAGTGTTAGAACAGTTCAATAAGAACAAAGTGTGGACCTTACTGCTAAGACCAAATGACAAGAAGATCATTGAAACCAAGTGGGTCTACCACAACAAGCTAGTGGAAAGTGGAAAAGTGGTAAGAAAGAAAGCAAGGTTAGTTTCACAAAGCTGCAATCAATCAAAAGGTATTGATTTTGATGAAACTTATGCTCCTATTGCTAGACTTGAATCTATTTGAATGTTACTTTCCTTTTCTAGCTGTAAGAATTTCTTGTTTTATCAAATGGATGTTAAAAGTGCATTTTTGAATGGTACAATAGAAGAGCTCAAGCTCCTGACTTTGAACATGATAAATTGTCTAACCATGTTTATTTGTTGTAGAAAGCTCTCTATGGACTCAAACAAGCTCTTAGAGCTTGATATGAGAAATTAAAGAACTTTTTTCTAGAGAATGACTATATCATGGGCAAATTTGATTCTACACTACTTCTAAAATACACTTATGGAATTTTTTTATCATTCAAATTTATGTTGATGATATTATTTTTGGCAGAATAGATCTTGATCTTTGGAAGAATTTTAGTTCTCTTATGCAAAGTGCATTTGAAATGAGCTTGATGAGGGAGCTTACATTCTTCCTCAGCTTCCAAATCAAGAAAACCAAGGAAGGTAACTTCACTGACTAAGGCAAGTACACAAGTTAACTCTTGAAGTGATTTGGGATGGAGAACACCAAGTCGATGGACACCCCTATGTTAAACATCACCAAGCTTCACAAAAATGAAGAAGGTGAGAAAGTGGATGAGAATCTCTATAGAGGTATGATTTGAAGTTTATTATATTTAAATTCCACCAAACCTGAAATATTGTTTAGTGTTGTCTTGTGGGCTCCATTTCAATCAAGTCCTACAAAATCACATCTCATAGAGGTTAAGAGGATTTTGAGGTATCTGTAAAGTATTTAAAATTTTAGACTATGGTATCCCAAGTCAAGGAACTTTACTCTTACTGCCTAAAGTGATGTTGATTATGTAGGGTATTTGATTTATAGAAAGTGCACAAATGGCACTTGCTTAATCCTAGGACCATGTTGGTATCTAGGTTCTCTAGGAAACAAAGCACATTGGCCATTTCAACTATTGAGGTTGAATACATTATAGGTGGGAGTTGTTGTACACACGTTATGGATGAAGCAAACACTCTAAGACTATAAAATTCATTTTGTTGCTTCTCCTATCTACTGAGACAATACTAGGGAAATTAATCTCTCTTATAATCCTATGTTGCATAGTAGATATAAATATATAGAGGTCCATCATCACTTTCTTGGTGACCAAACTACTGAGAAGGATATTTGTATCACGCATGTTGACACAGAGAATCAACTTGTAGACATCCTTACAAAACCTCTATCTAGAGAGTAATTAACATTTATTTGATCAAAAATCTCATAACTGCTCTTGATAATAAGACATGCAATCTAGCTAGATGTTGTCAATCCCATATGTTTCATGCTTATAATTTGTCATGTTTTACTTGAAAGATCTATATTTACCATGTTTTAATGCCTTAATATTGCTTTTTTTTGGCTAAACACATGTTTTATCACAAAATAGTAGCCAATGAGGAGTGAAGTGTACCTCAATATGTCTAAAATACATAATTGGATAGAGAAATTAATTCATATATTACTCTATAGGCTTAGAATTAAATTTTCTATGTTTTGGACAAGATGACCAATCAATCGAGTTTGACATGAAGAAACTCGACCGATCCCTAGCTAAGGACTGCACTATAACTCAGTATCGATCATGTTTCCTTCACATATAACTGGACCGATCATGTGACTACATGAAAATTAAAAAGGGAAATCAGCCGACTTTTCTCCCTCTCAACTAGAAAAAATCGACTTATAGCTGACCTCCAGTGTTCGTCCTCCAATCCTAGGATAACACAACCTCTCCTACACCCTTCCTGGCCTTTGTTCATCCCTCATGGCCTCATCCAACAATGACCTAGGTGGTTTGGCGACCTTCTTCCGGCTTTTTCCTTCTTGTTTGGTGGTCATTACATCTCAATCTGATCTAGATGGCCTCCAATCATAGGAAACGATCTGCCCATACTGGAGCACCATCCTCCTCCTCTTCTCCTCACCATGTCTCCTTTGATGGCACTTCTTTCATCTCAACTCAAGCTGTGAATAGGTAAAAGGAACTCCTTCCTAGGAATCCCTTCCCTTTCTATGCATTGTTTGAACCCCATTTAGCAATGACTGAGGTGATCAAAGAGGTTTTTAAGGTGTTCAACACACAACAACTTAGTGCTTTGTGCATAGAGTGTTCATGCTTTGCAAATGCCATGTCTAACACGAAGGCTATCAACAAATTTTACACCAATCATATGTGGAACTACAACACTAATGTGCCACCACCTAATACCCAAGTAATCTTGACTTAGATGATAGCTGATACCAAGATTACAACCTCTGAGGATTCGATGAAGGAACAAATGTTAACTCTTCTTGGTTGGCTTCCTATCCTTCCTATAATGACCTACTGGACCGTGAAGGTTTCTACAAATGCTTTGAACCTATGGTTATCCTTCTCAATATCCATACATTTTTGAAGAAGCATGATGTCCCATACCGAAAGAAGTCCAACTTACCATCCTCTTCTATTGATATCAAGACACATCCGATTGCCTTTAGTCATGAATTGCAAAATCCATCATAAGAGAAATCAAACGGAGATTGTAGAGAATATTGCAACAATCATGTATTGTCTGTTGAAGGATATCATAGTCAAATGGGATCGTTACATTCATCATCATATGACTTGCTTTGACTTAGGGAAGAACACCACCATTATCGATCTCCCTTATCCTAACCTGGTCTATGGTGTGTTTTCTCACCATGCTAAACAATCTCCCTTTCATGATCTTAGCTACAAACCAAGTTATTAAAGTATTTGAATTAGTGAGACAACCATAAAGAAAAGCTTTCTTCGTACCTCCTCCACCACACCAGGTGCATCTACTTCCACCCAGGTCCCTCCACCATCACCACCCTGATGGTGATACATCAACAAGCGTGCAACCTTCAAGTTCAGGACCACATCCACCAGGACGTCATTCAAATCATGTCACACATGAACCTATCCTTCATCCATCCCTAACCACCCTATCGGGCATACCCAGGTGTTGACTACTCTTCTTATGCATATAGTCAGTTCTACCTTGACCCACCACCTACAACTTCCGTTGCACCCCCTACTGCTTCTGATTGTGGACCTTCCCCTACCTTTGGTGATCATCAACTTTTAGTTCTTCCTGTTGGCCTTGTTTCCACTCTACTTGATGGCTATGATTGAGTTTCTACTCCCAGTTTCGAGAAGGAAAATGCTTTATATGCATCAGACATGTCTTGGACTGCATAGAATGCCAAGTCACTCGATAGTCTTACTTTTGGACCTCTTGTTGATGAGGAGATGTTTGACCAGGATGCTGAGGAAGATGTTGGAGGTGGTGATGATGTTGAGGATGATGGTAATGCTAGTGATGATGGCTCTTCTAATGGTGATGATGGTGTGTCTACTCCTACTTCCATTGATGCACCATATGATGGAGATAAGGATTACCATCTAGAACCCAAAGATGATGATGGTGACTACCCCATTCATATAAATAGTCATACACAACTCTTTTTGTAGACTATCATGTAGTAAACATTTGGGCACTATATCTGAGGCATACTATTTATCTTATATCATTGTTTTTCACTGGCTTGTAGTTTCCATATCATGAGTACATATTTGATGTTGTAGTATTAATCTTATGTACCTTAATGCATTGTTTGGTTGCATCTGATGAGTTGTTGGTCTGTGCTTCCATATTTTGATTATGACTCTAGACTGCTTGCTTCTCTTTGTTTGGTGCATGCTTAAGTGGTTGCTTGTAGTTTGTGCTTGTGCTGAATACTTGTGTTTTATAGCTCTTCTACCCCCTTGCCTTTTTGAAATGACAAACGAGAACAAGAAAATGAGAGATCGTGTACTACAGGTACCACAGGGGAGAAATGAGTCGAACCATATTAAATTTTTACTTATGTGATCCTTTTATAGTCAACTATCTGAAATATCATGTGACTTGATAATGAACCATGTAGTATATAAATGATCTATAGTTGTTTGTGGAAAGACTAACCATGCAGGCATAGGTAAGCATGAATTGAGGGGGAGCAATTAACATTGTTCATTCATGTATCCCCTTGCAATTCACAAGGTAAAGGTTTAAACTTTCATATTATTTTCAATGTTGAGGAATGGTTTTTCATTGTCAAAAAGGGGAAGAATGTTGACTTGGGAGTTATAAATTGTCCATATTTTGATAATGACTTAACCATTCCATTCATATGTATCTAATATGTCTACTTGAGATTGATTTTAGGCATTAGGTACATGAAAAGTATTAATTCAATCAAGCTATATCTTGATCAATTTTAAGTCAAAAGCAATGCAAATGCACTTTTGTGGAAAACACTCTAAAACCCTTAGGATGATTTTGTAATAATTTGTGTTGATTCTATGACTTGTAACTAAGATGAAAAAAAAATAGGACCTCTTAACTCAAACATTTAATCACTCTAATGACATTTTCAAAAATACATGACAGAGTGTTTTATCAGTCGAGTTTCTCCTGTGACAAACTTGGCCAACACTTGATGCATTTTGAGAATGTCCAAGTCCGATCAAGTTTCAATACACAAAACTTGACTGACACCCTGCATTAGCAAAACTAAATTTAATTGATCGGTTTGAGTTTCATTTGGGTTAAGCTCGATCGATGTTTCAAATTTCCTTTATCATATAGTGCAATCGATCAAGTTACCTTTATTACAACTTGACCAAAATGCTCTATACATAAAGTGTATAAAAAGTTATTTTAGTCATTAGAGTGTTGATATACTTGAAATTATATCTCTTGCAACACCCCAAATAGCTAGAAAATGTTCCTTAGTGTCCTAGCTTCTAGTGGACACCCCCAACTAT
The DNA here is from genome assembly GCA_963693085.1 of Alisma plantago-aquatica. Lineage (NCBI taxonomy): Eukaryota > Viridiplantae > Streptophyta > Magnoliopsida > Alismatales > Alismataceae > Alisma > Alisma plantago-aquatica. Next base: position 672,532,292 of record OY856410.1, read on the forward strand.
AAATAAGACCTCTGGGAGTTCATTCCAAGGCTGCTCCTTCATTCTATTCAAACTCCTATCTATAGTCGAGTGAATCCAATGTACTTGAGCCCCTTTCTCTCTCTTTTTTCCAAATCAAAACGTCCATATGAGTGAGAGAGGATATGTGTGAGAGAGATACTTCATTTTCAACTTGTAAATCTCTCAAAGCTTCCCTTTCCCCAATGCCTTTCTTCAAGTGCAAGTTGGTGAATGCTTCTCCAAGTTGAAGGAGAAGGTGCAAGCTTCATCATGGTGTAGAAGAAGGTGCAAAAGCTTATCCAAGGTGAAGTGGAAAGTCAAGGATGAAGATCCAGGAATAGAGTGGGTAAATCATTCAAGGAAAAAGACTTGGTGCAAGAAAGAGGATCTCCTTGGAGAATGTGTCCAACTGCTTGCATGAGTGGGTATGACCTTGTAGAGATAGAAGACTCTAGATTAAAGGATAGGTAAGTACTTGATTGGTTTATTGGCTCCTTTTGGTCCTTAGAAAGGAGGCTGGTTTTCCTTGGCCCAAAATAAGAGGGTCATCTCATATGTCGTAATGGAATATAAGTATACATTGGTTGCAAAATCCTAGATCTTGACCTCTCGAGGCAGTGGACTGACTTTCTCCTAGTTTGGAGACTAGAACCACTCTTGTTATAACCCCAATTTTGGTTATATTTTTATGCAATTATTAAACAGAAAGTGGTTTCCTGACAATTTGTGTGCATTATTTTACAATTTGGGTTTTTTTGAAAAATGGTCTTGAATTATGAATTTCGTGCTTTTTTATATTTTTAATGTCAATGGATGGATAAAAGAACAAAAAGAAGAATCCTTAAAAAGGGAAAAGAAAGAGGGAAGTAAATAACTTTTGTTTTATTTAAGAAAATGTGGAATTCTCTATAATATGGCATAAGTGGCTGCAATAGGATGGTTTTAGTGCCACTTGCCTTCTAATATCTAGAAAGTTCAAAATTAAGAGAATAGAAAAAGAAGGAACATGAAATATGAATTTTAATGCAATATATATGCCTTTTTTTGGGTGCATGACTTGCATATGAAGAAAAAGAGAAATTCTTTTTTATTTTTAATCCTAAATTGTGCCCAATGGTTGTTTTTGTCATCAAGAACTTTCCCTCAAAATTTGGGATCGAAAAGCTTAACGGATTAGGAGATATGGACTTTACAAAAATCCATAAAGTGTGTGTATAAGTTGGAAATGTATTAAATGTCACCTTTTTTTAATTGAAATAAAATTCAATTATCTTGGAACGTGTGATCGCAACCATTGGATATATGATCCAATGATAGATGTGCATCTCCTAGTTCTAATGGGAGAAGGGTTTGCGTAGGGTACACAAGATCTTTGATCTCGGATTTCTCACTGTATGGTGCATGAGAAAATGAGATTTTCACGTGGTTGTGTTCGGGAAAGGAATCTGAACCCTCCTATCCTATGTTTTGTAGGGTATGGAAGTCTCTAGAGGAGACGCCTAAACTTTTGAGAAGCCTAACAATGGCAAGGGTCGGGAACCCTAAACATAACCCCAACACCTAACCTCGTGAACCCAAACAACCACTCCATGTTCTAATACTCCCTCTCCCTCTCACATTTTCATTTGCTCCAATGAGAGCTCCGTCGTGGTACCACCGTGCGTTTGTCACATGAATAGAAGAAGAAGGAGGAGTAGTAGTCGTCGAATACAGGTCCACCCTGGACTCGTAAGGAATCCAAGGCCCAGGAGCGCTCCGCATATCCAAGTGATTTGAGTGGATACGAGCAACACAGGCCACACAATCCCATCTAGTTCCATGAAGACCAGCCATCCAACGGTTCCCAGATTTTCGAAATTAGGTAATTCCTTTCCTCTCTAGTCAGAAAATCAAAGAAATAGTTCTATCTTGTAAAATCGATTAAAAATCCGTCCTTTGACAAAAAATTACTTATAATATATGTATCTTGATAAAAAATGCGATCTACATGGTAAAAATATAATCTTGGGAAGTATCTACTTCTAATTCGAATGATATGCAAAGTTGATGGTTTTAATGCTTTAATGGGGCCAAAACCCTAATTTGTGAATATTAACGAGTTTAATAGATTTAATAAATGTTGCTCATGGAATTAATCAACAACATTGCTAAAGCTCATGGGGGCGTATCCGTATTTGGTGGAGTAGGCGAACGTACTCGTGAAGGAAATGACCTTTACATGGAAATGAAAGAATCTGGGGTGATTAATGAACAAAATATTGCAGAATCCAAAGTAGCTCTAGTCTATGGTCAGATGAACGAGCCACCGGGAGCTCGTATGAGAGTTGGTTTGACTGCCCTAACCATGGCAGAGTATTTCCGGGGAATGGCGTATACATCACATATCTTGGATCAATTGAAAACTCTAGGTTTCCAGCAAGCTACTGCTACATCTATTTCATTAGGAATTGATGATCTTTTAACAATACCTTCTAAAGGATGGTTAGTCCAAGATGCTGAACAACAAAGTTTGATTTTGGAGAAACATCAATCAAAGTTTGATTTTTTATGAATCGAAGGATAACCTTGGACTCATATGAATACTAAAATCCAAGTTTTGTGGAATTAGGGTTTCTTATGCATAAAAGAGTGGTAAATGATGGAATTAGGGTTTGTCAACCCAATAAGCATGCATTTGTCAAGTATTCATCTTTTCACCTCCCTAACCCTAATTTGGCTCAAAGAGTGTAAAATTGAGACTTTTGCATAAAAGATACCCTTTGTAGCATAATTGTGTTTATGGAATTTAAAAGTAGGGTTTGTGGTTTTAGGAGGTGGAAAAAGGGAAATAATTGGAGAAAAGAGTAATAGAGAATAACGACATAGGAAAGTGGACATAAAAATCTAACTTGAGAATCAAGACAGTCCTTTGATGGGATTTAGAGTCATATAGTGACACATGAGTGTATGCCATTAAGTTTAGGTTGACTTGCTTGATTTTGATTTAGTCTACTATTCCTGTTTGGACTACAAATTCTCCTCAGACAGGTATGTGGTTACGCTTAAGAATACCTGATGTAGTTTCACGCGGTTTCTTGAATGTTTTCTCACATGGTTGGAATTATATGCTTGGATGCTTATTTTATTTCCATGCCAATTCTAAAGTCTACATTATATATATGAACATGACTAGTTCAAGTCTAGGCCACCGCTGGATCTATGAAAAGGACATCCGCCTGGATAGGGGAAGGTAAGTTTTAGTACCATCTTGGTTAGGGGTACATGAGAGGTCACCCGCCTGGATAGGGGGAGACATGAGAAGTCACCCGCTTGGATAGGGGGAGACATGATGAGATCCTCTGCCTGAAGAGGGGAGAATAATGAATACTACAGTATGAGGCCCTGAGGGGACACGACAGAGGTGGTGAAACCTAGCTTGGATAGACATGGTAAGATCTTGTTAATTTTGTTTGTTAAGACAATAATTGAAGAGTTATGTTCTTAACCTTATCTATGAAATCTTGTTTGCCCCCACATACCGGTATGACTTGTCATACTGACAGAAATTTTGTTTGTCGCGTTTTAGGTTACTCTTGTTGGAAATTGGATATTCAAAGAAGAAGGCATTGAAGTAAAAATTAATGAGGTAAGTCATGGAGGATATAGTTAGATAGTCTAATATCAGTAAATCCTAGAACCTATTTTATGAATTCAGAAAAATAAAATTTTTATTATCATGCAACAAGTTTAGTAGTTTAGAAAAATTTATTAATTATTTCTGATTATGTGCAAAACCATTTTGATCCTATTTTTGGGATAATGACTTTAGTTTCCTGGCCTCCCTTAATTATGGGTTGTCAGGGGATAGGGTCGTTACAACTCTACAAATCTTGTTCTTGTGTTTGTTCAATCTCTCTCATCCTTGCTATGTATGCTTAGTTTCACTAAAAACTCAATAATTGAAAATCCCATATCTTGAAGTAACTTGAAGGTCTAACAAGTTTTGTGTGAGTGTTTTTAGCTCTACTCACTCCCTTCTTGAGCCAATTGATCGAACACATCCCACATACAATCACATCTGACATGATAATAGGCTTTGGTAAGGTTGATTTTTATGCATGTTTTGGTATTAGCCTTGCCCAACTTATACTCATTAAAAACTCAGCTACTAGAAGAGTGTTGTCTGATATTCTCCTACATTTAATTAAATCACTTTTCTCTTTAAATATGATAGCTAGTAGGACTTCTTTGAGATGCCCATTAAAGACTTTAGCTATAGCTTTATACAACACATTACGACACACGACATACCTATAATCTGATATATCAATGATCTCCCTCATCTTAGGGATAAGCTTAATAAAAGTGTGCTTATCTTCTCTAACCATGTTATGGCCACTGATGATCCACCTGACCACATAAATAATGTCACCTTTAATGGTAACCCACATGACATGGTAGAACTTACCATTCAGACCATCCAAATCTAGGGATTTATCTGAATTGATGGAGAAGACAACCTTCTTAATTTCTTCTTCACAAGCATTTGCATGACGAGCCTTAGTCATTGCATCATGATCTCTTTTGGTAGATAGCAGCTCTCCTTAGTTATTACTTTCAAGGCTTCTTTGATTCTACATATTTGAGAAATAATTGATGGCAATATTGGAGTTATCCAACCTACTATTAACCACCTATCCTTGCTCATTGACAAGTTCGTGAATAACATCTCTCATTTATTTCTTCTTGACTACAAAATGATAGGTCCTAGAATTTGTATCACCATCTTTGATCCACTCCGTATGACTCCTTTTATAGTAGTAGATTTGTTCAGTATTTTTGAGTTTTTAAATTTTGTTTTCAATCTCCTTTTCCATGTTGATGCTAACAAGGTTGAGGGGATTTTGATGAACCTCTGCAACAACATGTTCATATCTGGTAACAACCTCATCAAGCAAGTTCCTCATGTTCATTTTCTCCCTGCTCAACTTGTTAAGGGCCTTCTTGGAGGTATTTGTGTTAATTTAACTCAACAAAGTCGAAGATACAACTACCTAGTCCAATAAACAAAGCCCAAAGAGAAGAATTGTTAGTGCCTTTGACAAAGGCCTGGTCAATGAAACATGGATTAACAAATGGCCAAACACCTTCATAAAGATGGGATCCAACCCGTTAAGTGATCACACTTGGATGAAAATGGAGTTCATTACAAATTTTCTGAATTGGTGGTGTCAAAACAAAATCAGGTGCATCCTTGGACAGACCCATTGGATCTTCTATCGATGGACCTAGGCTCGCCTATGGTGAGAGAGATGACAACAATGTTTCTTGTTATCTAGTACTTGCTGACATTAGGAAGAGACACCCATACTAACATAGTAGTAAGGGTGGCACTCCTAGTATCAGGTTGTAGTGTCCATTTGTGAACTAACATAAGTTGGTCGTCGAAGAACCACAACCCGCTGAGGGTGGCTCCTTTTAGATCAGATCCATTAGCAAACTATGAAAGAAAAAGGCCTCCAACTAGGGTGAACACTTTCAGTTTAACCCTAGGTCGCCAATTTTTGACCATCCATTATTTTAGTTGTTGGGGATGGCATTTCCTTCTGAGATTCTGGAAGATGGTAGAGAAGCAGTGATAATCCTCCATCACATCCATAATGGGGTCATTGAAGCGCGTCTAAAGCCATTTATCACCTTCCTTCCAAAAAGGGACCTTGGCATTGAAAGATCTAGGGGGTGAATAGAGCTTTTTGTACTTTGAAAATCAATTAAAAACTCAAACCATAGGAGGTGGAGGAAATAGGGAAGACACTTCATTGTAGAGTTGTTCCAACCTTTGAATCAAAGGTCTTTAGTCCACTACCCAATTGTATCCAATTGGGATTTTGAAAGTGATTTATTTTATTTACCTTGCAAGGATGTTACAACAAAATACAATCACCTTCCCTGAAGTATCCTTCACCTAGAAGTAGCCTCAACCACCTTGAAGCAGCCTTCTTGAAGTAACCTCAAACCCTTAGAGCAGACTTCACATCCTTGAAGTAGATCATCCACCTTGAAATAGCCTTCACCTAGAAGTAGCTCTAGAATCCTTTGAAGCAGCCTTCTTGAAGTAACCTCAAACAACCTTGGAGCAGCCTTTACCACCAAGAAGTAGCTCAAATCAAGATCCCTCAGGAAGCCTCCACAACTTGTAGTAGCCATGGAGCACAAGTAGCATAACATGTGAATGGAGATTGCAAGATAAGAAGTACACCAATGGAGTATTGCGCTATGATCCTATATCAAGCATTAGAGATCTCAAACCACTTAGGATGGACGTTTCTTGGATGGTGTCTAAGAGTCTATGGATATAGAACACAAAGTTAGAGCTTAAAGAATAAGATAGCAAGAGTTGCTCAACTTTTTTCTCACTAGAATGGAGGCTCAAGTGTGGTTTGTGTGATTTTGGTGTCCTAAGGCCTCTCCTATTTAAAGGAATGGTTTGCAAGAGTTTAGGGACATTTTAGGGAGTCTATAAAGTGTTCTTAGTGCTTAACTCGTCATTAGGTAGAAAGTAGTTGGCTAGGAATGGATAAATTATTCGTTCTTGAAAGAACAATCCAGAACATTGTCTGGTTGATATTTTAATCAAACGACCATGTATCGGTTGAGATTTTCTTCGACCATGCTTGGGTTCAATGCAAATGTGTACCAACGTCTATTTCTAACTCTAAACTCCCAACTACATGGTCAAACTGTGATATGATTTGGGCCTAGGTTGAGTCGATCAACCATATGCTCGATCTAATAAACTCTAGAGCACAAATATATAACTTTTTGACCAGTCATCTAAGTGCTCAAATGAGGTGGTTCTTGTTCAACAATATCTTTGACCGAGGATGTCTCAGTCGACTAGTTTCTCGACCGGGAGTGATGTTGTTTTAGGCTTTTGAACCAACTTTCAAATGTGTGTTCTAATGGAGAATAATGGCTTTAATTTATAGGGGGATCCTAACTAGGGTTATGAGTGGATAGAGAATATCTAATTCTTTATTTACATGACAACTAAGTACTTGTACATTATATCTTTGTACAAGTAGTTTACATTGAGTACAATCATGAAAATATAAACATTTATGTGCATTGATCTTCAATTTGTATTGTTCTTCAATTTTCCACTTAGCATGATCTCGTCATTTCCTTGGGACCCTAAAATGGTAAAGTATTACATTAGATCCACAAGAATGAAATGTTTGTCATCATCAAAACAAAGGGTATACTAATGTACAATTTAGCCAACAATCTCCCCCTTCTTGAATATGACACATTCCTAAAATATAAGAAAAATAATTGAAATGAAATCAGTTTCGTACCTGTGATATACTTGAGATGAATAGATTCTCTTGTTATCATAAAATGTATGCCATTATACCTAAAGATATATGGAACATAATATCCATCTCTTAAGGTAATATATCTCCTATTCGCCAAGAGATCATAAAACTCATGAAAATATTTTATTTTGTGTCTCCCCTTTTTCATTTAAAAAAGATAGCCATATTGCATTTTAAACTTACTACCCCTGAATGGAATACTCCCACTCAATAAAATACTCATGTTTAAAAAAAACATAGTGTGAAGAAAATGTCCAATGAAAGCCACAATCCATAGCCGATATAAATTTTTCAATGATAATATTTTCATGAATAAGTGAAGTCAAGCAAGCTCAATTTCATTGATAATAAAGTCATTACATAGAGCTTACTACTTACGACGTAAGGTAACAAGACAAATATCACTTGAAAGAATTTAAGATTGCCTCAACTTCCCATATAATGGAGTATCACCATAATATTAGACAAGTGTCTGCTAGTCAAGTGCACATGTCTTTGTGAGAACATATGCTTCTAAAAATGTAGGTTCCTGATCGAATAAAAAATCAACAGCTATGCCTTGATATTGCATTGGTGAATATTGGGTATGGGTAACATTATATGATGGTGGTGGTGGAGCTTTAGTATAGTGGATGTAAATATTAAAGGGATACATGCTCCCAAGATATTGCTTTGGTTTAAATAGGCCATAGCATTGTGGTTGTAGTCTAGATGTATCCAAATTTTTTATGTGGCTTCTTTAAGATAAGAGACATCATTTTCAAGGTTTTCTATAGAATATCTACGAGGAGTAGGAGGTGGTGGATTGGCTGCAGTGGCTATTTCTCCTTTAGTCCTAGATCTTTTGTGCCCAATGTCAATGTCTGTTTTATGGATAGTGTTGTTTGTAATTTTTTGTGACTTCAATGGCATTTGAAGCCTAAATATTCTATGTTTTTGACAAGGGAATATTGGATTTTTTTGGCATACAAAATCAGCATAAGGTCGGTTTATAAAGAAGTCAAACATGTTCGATAGGATGATACAAATGAAGTTTATAGGAATACTTTCAAGTATGTCATAGATAAAACACGTCCTAAATTGGGGAATTTTAGTTTTATTGGCTCTACGATGAATATTTGGGTAATAATGAGATTTACTATCCTAGCCTCAGAGGTTAAGGAGGTGGCATAATAGGTTCCCCTATGTTGATGTGATGAGGAGTTAGGATCAAAGATAGCCTTTTTAATATCACTAAGACTAATGGTTTCTTATTTGGTGGAGAATTTGAAGATGTGTTGTCCATTGGTTAGCTATGGAAAATCTCCATATTCCTAAGAATATATGTCTAACATTTTGAGGATATCATTTCAAAAAAGTGGAAAGATAGACCATCAATGAGGGAAGTGAAGGAGTAGGGATCGTTGGAATTTCTAGTTTGATTGGCATAGAATTCATTTACAACATGGGTAGACAAAAAACAAAACGAGGGGATAAGAAATTCCATCAAATTTTGCACCTTGAAAAGCTGTCAGAGATCAAGAAGGATGATGAAGTCATTGATTTCCACTGGTCGTCGAGGAAGAGGAGATTTGGATGTGAGATTCCGGTAGCATTCTCCAACAGCGACATCGTTGAAGAAGATGTCGTTGTTGATGCTCAATGCTGGAGTAGGCGTGTTTCCCTTCCTTGAAGCAACTTGATTCTTTCCACCATGAATTGAAGAGGATGACATCTTGACCAAAGTATGGTGGAAGAAATAGTAGATATGATAGAGGGACGAATGTTGCTAAAAGATAGATCTAAAGAATGCTAGAGAGGTGGAAGAGAAGAAAACTATTGAGTTGTGAGAAGAATGGCCGGATTAGGAGGCCATTTATAGAAAAATAGAATTGTACTCGATCGAAAAACACATCGATCGAGCCCTCAACAACTCTATACCCCAATGACTCTTTAATGACTAGTCGGTCAAAGTTGAATAGGAAAAATATTTTGCAACAATCGAGAATTTTGTCGAACAAGGGACCTATGATTAAAAAGATTTCATCCCAAGGAGTATCTAGAAGATTCTTAGCTAAGATTCACATAGTCGACCAAGGGTCTCGTCGAGAGGAACTCAGTTAAGAATTTTTTCGACAGAGAACTTTCTCAATCCAGTATTTTGTTGACCGGTTATGACAGTGTGAGTAGTATTTCATAATTGGAACGGATTGAGCTGGCCGAAGTGCTTGTTCATGATATTAAATCATTATAGAGAAATATTGTAAAGGAATAATTGAATTATTATATGCAATAAAATTACTTTAGTTTTATGTCAAACCAAAAATTTGATCAAAAAACTTGAGCAAATATATTAATGAAAACATCTTCTAGAGGATTAACAAGTAACTTCTTTCTAATATATTGAAATTGTTCCAACAAAAGCGATTTAGTAAAACCATCAACCAATTGTTCTTATGTATCAACATGATGATAATGAGATATTGTTCTTGGCAATATGATCTCTCAAAATATGATGTCTAATCTTAATGTGCTTGGCACGACTGTGTAAAAATGGATTATGACCCATGTTTATAACACTAGTATTACTACAAAAAGTTGGTGTAGAGGAAAATACAAAATCATAATCATTCAAAATTTGTTGCATATAAAGAACTTAAGCACAACATGAGCCTGCAACCACATATTTGACTTCAGTGGTAGATAACACAACTATAATTTTTTTCCTAACAAACCAATATACTAAGGCTCTTCCCTACAAGAAACAACTACCACTTTTGCTCTTTCGATCAAGACAACAACCAACATGACTGACATTGTCGTAAGCTTTTAAATCCAACGATTGACCTTTAGGATACCACAAACCATAATTTATAGTTCCAACAAGATATCTTAAATTTTTTTGATTGCTTGAAAATCAAAATGCATCTCTTTTGATTGAAATCTAGAGCAAAGTCGAACGACAAATATAATATCCGGTCTACATGCAGTCAAGTATAGCAAGCTACCAATCATGGCCCTATATAAGAAATCATCAATGGATTCACCATCTTCATTCTTGTCAACTTTAGCAGAAGTGGCCATCGGTGTAGAAGCATGTTTGAAATATTCTATATTAAATCATTTTAAGAGTTACATAGTGTATTTCTCTTGGCTTATAAAAATTTCATAGGGTGTTTATTTTATTTGAAAACCAAGGAAAATGTAATACACCCATAAGACTCATTTTAAATTGTGTTTCCACGATATCACTAAATTGATTACATAAAGAATCATTTGAAGCATCGAAGATAATGTCATCAACATATATTTGAACAACTAGAAAATATAATTCATATGTTTTGACAAATATTGTGGAATCCAATTTTCCAATAGAGAAACCATTCTCAAAGAGATAACTCTTAAGTCTTTCATACCAATTTTGGGGTTCTTGTTTTAGACCATAAAGATATTTCTTAAAATTTATAAACATGATCAAGCTTGTTAGGAATTTCAAAACCAGGTGGTTGGGCAACATAAACTTCTTCTTTTATAATTCCATTTAAGAAAGCACATTTTAGATCCATTTGAAAATGTTTGATGTCTTTATGGGCATGTAGGACTAATAACATTCTAATGGGTTCAAGTCTAGCTATGTGTTTATAAGTCTCATCAAAGTCTATCCCTTCTTGTTGATTATATCCTTGAGAAACCAACCTAGATTTGATTCAAACCACTTCCCCGACAATGCTAAGTTTATTTTGAAAAACCCACATAGTTCCAATGATGGTATTGTCTCGAGGTTGAATTGATTCAACTTTTATTGCATAACAATTATCTAGTAATCATATTATAGATCTTCAATTATCTTATTAGGTTCAAGAATTGATACAAAGGCAATGTTTGCAACATCTCTAAATGATGATCGATTTTTTACTGTATCAAAAAGATTTCCTATGACAAGGTCTTGAGGACGGTCTTTGATTATTCTAGGAATAGACCATTGTGACTCATCACTATGTTCAATTTCTTATTTTTTATCATGTTTTGTTGACATGGTCAGATCCTCAATTTGATGTGTAATATCATTCAAGTTTTCATTTTCACTTTTATTTTTAGCACTGTGTGCTGTTATTTCATAAAATTTAATATGAATTGATTCCTAAACTTTCCTAGAAGTAGTGTTGTAAATCCTAAAGGCCTTCTTGGAAGTTGAATAACCCAAGAAAAATCCTTTTTGTGATTTAGGGTCAAAATTGTCTCTATAATCCTTTCTGTTCAAGATATAACAAGGTGTACCAATGATATGAAAGTAGTTCACTCTAGGTTTCTTGTTAAAAATGAGTTCGTAAGGAGTTTTCTTAAGATGAGAGTGATTGAAACATGATTTAATACATAACATGTTGTATTTACTATTTTAGCACAAATTGTTTTAGGTGCGTTATGTTCAAGTAATATTGTTCTAGCCATTTCTTGTAACGACCGGTCTTTTCTCTCTACTATCCCATTTTGTTGTGGGGTGTGTGGAGTTCAAAAATCATGTGTATCCCCTTAGTATGTACACAATTATTCAAAGATGTGATTTCCAAACTCCCCACCATGATCACTCCTAATGGTGCACATTTTGTTTTGTAGTTAATTTTCAATCTTAGAGAAGAATTAAATCAATATTCTAGCAGTATCATATTTTGTTAAAAGAAAGTGAACCAAAGTATATCTACTGCAATCATCAACAATGAAAAAACAATGCGTTTTACCCCCAATAGATTGAGTCCTCATGGGACCAAATAAATCCATGTAAATAAATTCTAATGATCTATTAGTACTAAGTAAGGCTTTAGATTTGAAGGAAGTTTCAATTTGCTTGCCTTGTGTACATGGTTCACAATTTTCAGGTTTATCAAAGGACAGTTTAGGTAAACCACAAAAAGGGTCATATGTAAGAAACTTTTTGATAAAATGAGAGCTTGAATGACTGAGCTTTCTATGCCATAATTGTAAGGATTCATCATTTACAAGAAGACCTTTTCCAACATCATCTTGCATAGAGTTAGGTTTAAGTATATAAAGATTTAATATTCTTTTACCTTCATAAACAACATCACAAGCATTTTCTATGAGTAAATTGCAGCAAGATTTGTTAAATAGAACACCATAACCACTATCACATAATTGACTAACACTAATCAAGTTGTGATGCCATCCATCTACAAGTAGCACATTTTTTTATTTGAAGATATGTACCAACATTACCTATTCCAATAATTTTATCTTTGGCATTATCTCCAAATTTCACTATTATGCTCTTCTTTTCTTTAAGTATACATAAAGCCTCCTTGTTTCCAGTCATACATTTGTAACAACCACTATCAACCACCCAATCTTGCAAAATAGGTAGATTCTGGTACACATGTGTTCGTCCTTTTGGTTAGGAGTATTATTTAAAATGTTTTAACGTTTTGGGTTTTAGAACAACTTAATATGAATACCTCATTATAGTTTTAAATAATCAAAGTTAAATATAAACAAATGATTTTGTTTTCAATAAAAAATTCTAACAAAACTATCTTGGGTCAAACTATTCTTAGCACGAAAGAGTTCTTGATCAAACTATATGTCTACTTGCAAGATTTTTTAGTGAAAACAATTTTTGACAGAATTACCTTTCTTTGATTATTTCTTTGACAGGAAGAGGTCTCGATCATGTTCTTAGTCAATCGAGATGAAGTTCTGTGTATTTTCAATAAATTTAACATTTTTGATGTAAATCAATCATGTTACTATTTTTGATGACACAATTAAGCAATCCAATCAAACAAGAATATATAAGTTAAAGCTTATTTTGGTGGAGATAGACATTATGAAATTTAAAATGAAGTTTTCACCAAATCTCAACTAAGTGTCAAACATTTCTATGTTGAAGGTTTTGGAACCCAAATGAAATCATTGTTCTTATTTTTCTTGCAATTGCATGAAAATGAATAATGTTCAAGACGTAAACAATAATGACAACAAATAAAATCAATTTCATTTCTCTTCTTCATATTAGGTCACGAGCTAGATCGTCTTTAGGTACATATATCAACTTTGTCTTAGGTACTTGTGTCTTTTTAGTTATAGGATTTTGATAGGATTTGGATACAAAATCTAGGCCTCTCCTTCCAATTTGTTCAACAGAACTTTTTAGGATTTCATTAAGAATATCATTATTTTCAGGCTATCAACATCTTTTTTCAACTTAACAATTCCATTTATTTTCTTTTTAATGTCTAACTTTGCTTGATTTATGGTATATGACAAGCTATCTATTTCTTTAACAATAACAACATAATCTGAATGAGTACATATAATAGGTTGAGTTTGAAGATTATTTATCTTAGTAAGCAATTCAACCTTTTCTTGAGAGAGAAGACTATAATTAATTTCTAGGGAAAGCAACTTGATATTTTCATCATTAATAGATGATTTCAAGGTATCTTTTTCATATATAAGACTTTCATTTTCATACGAAAGCACATACAATTCAGCATACAAATCATCATTTGTTTTTGTAAGCTTCTTCAATTTTCTTTTACAATCAATATAGTTATCATGTAGTTCTTCATGATTAGTAGCTAACTCCTCTTTAGATAAATAAAGAATACTTGAATCACTTGAATCTTCATTTTCATCTTCCTTATCCATGAGACACTCTAGTTCTTCTTCTCCACTTCCTCTATCATCGCTTGATTCATCCCAAGCTACTTTGTAAGCTATATCTCCCTTGTCTTTATTTTTGAATGAAGATTTCTTTCATTTCTTTGTCTTAGGACATTCATTCTTTACATGTCCTTTTTATCCACATTCAAAGAACCTAATGGAAGACGGGAAGAAGAAATATAATTTTTGTTAGATTTATACCTTATCTATTTCTTAAGAATTACAATGAGTGCATCTTCTTCATCATCATCTCCTTCACTTGTTTCATCACTTTCTTGTGTGATGACTTTTGATTGAGCCTTGGTTGTAGCTTTGAATGCAATGTCATTTCTTTTTCCCTTTTGAAGTTTGGCCTCTAGTCTTTCTTCTTCTTCAAGAGTGACCTCATGTGTCTCTAGATTACCAAAGAGTTTCTCCATCCTCATTGTGGTAAGGTCATTGGCTTCTTCAATGATCGTCACCTTTGGCTTGTATTTTGGAAGTAAGGATTTAAGAATATTAGGCACCTGATCTTCCACACTTATATACATACATAATGCACTCAAGTTGTTAACAATAGAATATAACCTTGAATACATTACATTAATAGGATCATTAGGTTGCATATGGAATTGTTCAAACTTTTGTTTAAGCATGTCAATTTTTGAATTTTTAACTTACATTGTACTTGTATGTGTAATTGAAATTTCATGACACATTTCATAAGTTGTTTCACATGAAGATATCCTATTAAACTCACCAACAGAAATTGAACAATACATTATGCTTACTACTTTTGCATTAAATTGAACTTGCTTTACCGTATCAGGATTCCATGTTGCATAGTCAGTAGTAAAGTGCATAAGATAAAGACACCATTCTCCAAAGTTCCAATCTGATCCCTTGGAAGTAAAATTGCATTCTTCTTTTGCAATAAGTGTAGTTGCTTCCATCAAAGGGTGGTGGCCAGTTCACATCAGTTCCTTCAAGGTTGAGGTCGCTAAGCAAGTTATCCCCCATTCTTCAAGACCTATTAGGTCACCTTGAAAACTTGCTCTGATACCAATTGAAAGATCTAGAGGGGGGTTGAATAGATATTTTTGTACTTTGAAATTAAATTTATAGCTCAAACCAAACAAGGAGGAAACAAGGAAGACACTTAGTTTTGGAAGAAAAGAAGTACACCAATGGAGTATTGCACTATGATCCTATATCAAAGGTTAGACCTCTAAAACCACTTAGTATGTATGTTTCTTGGATGGTGCGTGCCTAAGAGGCTATGGCTATAAAACACAAACTTATAACTTAAAGAACAATATGGCAAGTGTTGCTCATCTTTGTTCCTCACCAGAATGGAAGATCAAGTGTATCTTGTGTGCTTTACGTGTCCTAAGGCCTCTCCTATTTATGGGAATGGTTTGAAAATGTTTAGGGAAATTTTAAGGAGTTTCTAGAGTGTTCTTAGTGCTTAACTAGCCATTAGGTAGAAAGTAGTTGGCTATCAATGGCTAAATTTTTCGAGCTAGAAAGAACTGTTGGGTTTTCTGGGACAGAATAGGAAGTGAAAACAAAAATTGTATCTTACCACAAACACATAACCAACAGATTGCATCAACAACTATGTAATAGGAAAGATGGTTTAGAGAGTTATACCTGAACCTGAGGCTTGCACAGCGATAATACCTCGCAACTAGTGTGACCTTCAACCACCTAGTTTTTTACAACGTCTGTGCATCTCCTGGTCTTGACCTAGACTACAGTTGACAGTCATCCTCCTGAGCGGCAGAAATCTCCCACCTCTATATATAGTCCACACGGACCACCGGGAACTCTAGTCATCCTAAAGGACAGACTAGAAGGAGTCGTCCCCTTCTATCAGTGTACTAGTCACGGACACTCTCCCACCACTAGTCTCTTTTATGTAGTTGTCTTTCCCTCATTGTTGCTCCCTAGATGGGTAGAACTTTCTTGGGCTCTCTCGATTATCATAACCAGAGAGCATAACAACTTTGTAGAGAAACTGATGTTCTGAATTGTGTGTTCTCAGAAGCCCCCTATACCCCTCTATTTATAGTAGAGGGTAGGGTTAGGGTTCCCAATCTGTGCGAGAGTAGAAGGGTCTGGATTTTCCATGAACAAATTGCACTGTGACAGAAGAACTGATCAGTTCACAACTGAACCAATAATTTGGGAAGGTGAGCCGATCGATTCATAACTAATCTGGTCATTTGGGCAGGTGAGCCAATAGGTTCACCTAGTGAACTGGTCATTTCACTTCCCAGACTTGCCCACAATTGACTTTCCTTATTCATTTCTAATTAATGCAAAGATTAATTCTTGTCCCAATCAAATTGAACAAGTGAAACAAGGATCTTTTCTCATGAACCGGGAAACCCAACACCTACTCGTTTAGTCCATGCGAACTGATTGGTTCACTAGAGTGAACCGGTCATCTCACTGACCAGGAGCCGATCAGTTCACCCAGTGAACCAACTAGTTCGTGGTCTAGGTTGTGCAGAACTTCGTCAATATAATTCTCAATCAATTTGACACTCTAATCAGTTGCTTCAACACTTGAACTTGATGATTCTGAGTCAAATCTATTGATTGAATGTTTAATTGAGTACCTAAACACTTTAGTATTCAATCTAAACATCATTCATAGATAAACTCCTCTTCAATGTTAATCCTATGTGTGTGACCCTATAGGTCCCATCACTACAACAAAAATGCTCATTAGTGGCATTTATTCTAGTGGCTTTTTAGAAAAAAAGCCACTATCTATCTAATGTACATGCATTTTTAATTAAAATGACTCTAAACCACCTATTATAGAGTTTCTAAAAAGGACTAAAAATTAAAGGCATTTTTATATTTTATTAGTGGCAATCTTAAATTGCCAAAGGAAATAAGGAAGTAGTTATTTCATTGTTATTTTTCACTTCCCGCTAGCTTTCTGTTCGCGCTCCCACACTATAATCGCAAACACCCGCTAATGTCTCCCTAATTCATCATTTTAGCGAGACCAACATGTCAGTGTGCCACTGGATCGTCACCCTAACCGGTGTCTCAGAGGATCACTTCGACTGGAAGACTGGTGGCGGCGCGTGGAGTGCTACATTGTCGCGGCGGAATGCCACTTTGTCGGTGGTTAAAGAGCATTTACACTGCTTACGGAGAAGTCCCACATTGCCAACAGTTGCAGGAGCCCCAAGTACGACACTGAGGACCGCATTGCCACCAGGTGAGTCCCTCCAAGAATATAAATTTCATTGGTGATCATGGTTGTAGGTTTCACATCTTCCTTTCTACTAATCTTAGTGACAATACTGAAGGTGAGCCCAATGTTCTCATAAATGCGATTGTAGAATGCAATTTGTATATTTGTACTAACTTGAATGAGATAAATGGAAGATTAATATGGCATAAACGTGAACATAGATGACTATGTTGGAAAGGTAGATTTGATTAGCATGCATACCCCTTCGTTGTAGGTTGTCTTGTTATTTTTGCTTCCAATTTACTATACCTCCCTACGATGTTTGTAAAAGATTCACCAATCTTTTGTGTGAGGTCTTTGAGGTAGTCTTTGGTTGGCATATACTCAATGTTCATGTGTAATTCTTGATGAAGAAATTGTGTAACTTGTATCATCGCTTGATTGTTTATGTATTCTATTGGTTCTACCATGTTAGAGCCAATCTTTCGAGTGATGTTTGGAAGAGTCTGATCAATATCTTGCATCATCTTGCACTTCGACCATGTCCATGTATCTTTACGGATGTGAAGAGTTAGGTCTCCTGCCCCTTTTATTTAAAGTACTCGGTGAAGTTAAAAATTTATTAGGAAGGTATACCTCCAAGAAGTAGCATAAGTCACATTATTGCTTGGGTCTTTGTTTCCATTCATGCATCTCCTTCAGCTATTTTTCTTAGGGACTTTTGATTGTTCTTGAATAACATGAGAACTTGCATCAACATATTGTCATGTGGAGCCTAGGTGTTGTTCTCATTGATAAACTATCTTGGGGACAACCCAGTTGGTATGACCAAAAAGGCAAGTTTGAGATTAGGTATGGGGTCATTAGTAAGGGAGGAATACCACTGATTGTGGGATTTTTGGGGCCTTTCCCTTTCTTATTTTTGACTGGTTCTTCATTACCAATAGCATCTTTGACTAGATGAACATATGATATCTATATTTTCAAAGCTTCCTGGTAGGTTGGGTTGTTGAGAAATCAGTGGGAATTGTAAATAGTTGTTGCATTCTTGGAAGGGCATACGCTATTCAGGACATGGTGAATTTATAATAGGCATCCCAAGGGGTTACTTTAGGGGGTAGGATGGTATCCCTCATTACCACTTATTAAAGGGAGAATGGTTATAAGGAGGGTTCACAATGACAACACTATTTTCTTCTCCATTATTTGAATTATTTCCACATACTTGGCCATTCTCTTTTAATTTATCTTCAATAGAGTCGGTTAGTGAAGGTACTACAACTAGGGACACTAATGATGAAGCTTGATACTTCTAGATTAACTACTCACATTGAGGCCCATGTTTGACATGATAATATCAATATTATTAAATTTGGAACCCAATATAATGACGATTGAGACCCTACTCACCATGCAACATGACCAAGGATTATCTCTAGACAATATGTTTTTAGATGATGTTGCATGTGTGTGAGAATAGAGCATATAATGGCTTCTTTTGAAGGGTGTATTTCTAGTCATAATATCTATGTTAAAAGTATCTATAACTCTTTGTCTGTAAGGCTAGAATTAACAAGCCTAAGCAAGATGGCATAAATAAAAAATCCCTCTATAGAAAGGGGCTTTTAAATAAAATATAGTAATATGTAGCAATTTAAGACTAACCATTGCATGGTAAGGGGAAAATGATATGAGAATGTCTTCATCAAGAAAGGGTATGAATACATTTTTCATCGTGCATGTCAAGGTGGTGTGATTATCATTCTTGACTTGTTATCACATTGTTGGGGGGACATATAGAAAATAATTTTTCCCCTTGTGAAGATGAAAAGGTTTCATCAAATAGTCACGTTTGACTTTGTGAGTAGCTTGATATGCTTCCTGATGATTTATACATATAATTTACTTATCAGTTCCTCAAGGGAACTTTAGCATATGATTATTTATGTTTGTATAGAATAGTAGGGTTTATTCATACTCTCATGGGTGGATATTAGTATGACTTAATTAAGTGAGTCCTCATATGGGTGTAACTTAATGAAGAAGAGTGAAGTTTACTTCTGAGGGATCATGTATTCAGTTATTTCCTAATTATCATGGGTCCTAAAAGGAGAGTAATTATAGGTTAAAATTAGGATTGTATAATCTTCCACATCATAGATTATGACAACAAGAATGTTATTTTTGTTTATATATTTTTATTCATGATTTTCTTAAGAAAATCATAATCTCTTATTCTTCATAACAAGTCTTATTGTGGATCCTAGCCCTGTAGTCAAATTTTGTTTGAAGTTTTGATATCAAACACATTGGTATATTGTTGAGATTCTAGTTAGGTATATGTTCCTCAATGATCGTAGGGATCATGCTAATTCATATTTGGATTTGAAGTTTCAAATTTATTGATCGAATCATCAAGGAGTCAATGGTTTCTTAGCATTTTTATTCTCTTTGTTGTTTTCTTATAAACATTTACCAATATCTATGCCTCATATGGCTACAATGTAACTTGGAAAAGGATTATGAAAAGGTCAAATTTGGTAGCATTCAATCGTTTTCTGGATTTTAAAAAAAGAGGGTTTTTACCCAAAAAAATAGTTTGATAATATTTTGACTCTAATTGTGTTTTCAAAAGGGTTTACAATAGGTCAAAATTTTAGAAGAGTTTATGCATTGTCTTGGGTTCCCAAAAGGGGGTATTATTCTCTTTGTATCTACCTTATAAAATAAGTGTATCACGTCATTTTCATATAAATATCTTCAACATATCCAAAAATGTACCTTTAGTAGGTGAAATGGATGTTCTTAGCTTTAGTATGGTTACAATTTACTCCATGACTACTTAGGTCTTGGGATTTACTAGGCTATGACATAGCCCTCAATATACCTCTTGATCATGGTGACCTCCACTGATTTCTAGTATGAGGGGGTTGGGCATGTTCATGGATAAAGATTATCCTACTTGCCCCTATTCCAGTCACTATTGATGTCCTAACATCTTTTGGGTTATGCATCATGTGAGTGATGTGCTTATATACATGTTTACATATGAAGAAGAGACTGTCAAGTCAAGTGTTGAAACATCTATAATGATAACTAAATAGATACAACACATTCAAACTAAGAATGTCACACTTATTTGAAATTTCTATAGCTATGTAAACGACTCAATTTTCACCAATAGTTTTGGTGTTTTTTTAGACCGATTAAAGTTAACAAACATATTGAGAAATGTATACTAAACCAAAACCAAACAACGAAATCAAAGGACGTCTACATACATGATTTCCAACTATACTAAGGATATGTGGTCCACCATTATAATACAGGGAACACTAATGTGTTCAAATTTTAACTTTCAAAAAATGAATGATGAATTATAATCATAACATTTTGGAAAATTTTGATGAATTAATACCAGAGATAAATAAAAAAACCCAATAAAACCTATATTTTGTTGTTTATCTAATTAAACTAATATCGGTGCCTTTTGGACCATGTCATGTAATGACCAACATGGTAATTCCGTCAACCATTCCCTATGCATTTAGGTTTATCTTTTTGATGTCTCAATAGTAGGTTGCTTTTTATTAACAAATTATATTGATATGTGTTTAGTTTTGTGTTTTGTACACAGTAGGCTATTTTTCAAATGATGACATAAATATTACAAAATATTATACCAATTTGTCTCTAGTTTTGGGTCTGGCTTTCCAAATAGTCTGAATCTCTTTTTTACCCATGCAATTACACCTTGATGTTTAATGTTCTGAAATGCATTGTGATGATTTTTCAGAAGGATTTGAACCATCACTGGGTATTATACCACATTCTAGGTTGGGCACAAAATGTTTTCCTAAGCCAAATTATACAAGATTTCAATAGAGATTTTAATTTAAGATTTACTGATTTTTTCCCACGCATAGCTTAAGTTGTGTTTTTCTTATATGGATTGGATTGATATGATTTTTTCTATGGATATGAACCACCACTTCGTTTCATGCCACATTTTCCTCAATTTGGGTCATATTATTGTAGTTGTAGTTTCATCTCATAATCCTGATGCTTTCAGGCCTGACCACATTTTGTATGCTTAGTTCATTTTTAGCTAAGTTCTTTGCCAAATTCTGGCCATCAGTAGGATTTAGACCTACCTTTAATAGGGTTTGTGTAACGACCCCGCCTCCCGGTAACCCCAAATTAAGGGAGACCCGAAGGTCAGAGATATTAATCAATTTACAGGATCAAAGATTCAACATATAATCAACAATAATTATAAAATTCTACTAACTAAAGTGGAATTGGGTACAAAAATTAAAACATTTACTTACCTTTATAAAACTTGGAAATCTAACTATCCACAACTTGAAATATTCTATCTAATCCTCCTTGCACTTTATTTTTTAATTTCACGATGTGCCACTTTACTGTTTGTGTCTTTCAGGATATTACCTAAAACACCGACAAACAAAACATCGATCAGCAATTGCTGGTATGTGGAGGCAACCAAAATTTCACAATTAAGTCTAACAATTTAAGTATTGCAATCAAAGTAATTAACAAGTCAATTTACATTTTCCATGTGACAATCCCCACCACTTTTTCCCTAACCCTGGATTTGACTTAAGGCCACCTTCTCAATCCCGAGCTTGGTGCCTGGGAGTCACCTCTCATGGTGCTCCTTAGTCTTGCCTCATCTACCACCTTCTCATTCCCGATCTTGGTGTATAGGGTCACCTCTCATGGTGCCCATTGGTCTACCCTCCTGGGCCTGAGCTTTATGGCATCTTCCATCAGGGTGGCATGTAGGTGCAGGATTTACACATTTATATTAAATGGTGATAGTCATAGTCACTTTATAATTGCAATATGAACATCCAAATAGTTTAGTTGCATTCAATGTGATTAAACATCCAGGAATCCATCGGGAAACTAAAGCGGTTATTCATAATTAACCACATACATGTTAAGCAGATTTGAATGCAGAAATAACCAATCATCCAAGATTCAAGCAAGAGCACACACAATTATTCCTGAAAAAGGAATCCAATTTCTTTATCATTAAATTCATCATCTTGATCCATTCATCCTAGTTTTTGCCTAGGTTATTTACCCCTTTTTAGGGTTTTAACCATAATTAGGGTTTTATTAGGGTTTTGCCTCCATAACTCTTTAAATGCTCTCTTAGTTCATAAACCCTAATTTCAACATCATAAGCCCAATTAAAGTCAATTATTTTTCTTTGATACCAAAACTACCTTCTTTATCCTTTTAAGTTATTTCAAGGTCATTATACGCATTTATCATCAATTCATAGTCCATTATGATCCAAAACACATAAGAATTTGATTTGCCATTAATTCCACCTTTTATTCATGTAAAAACCCTAATTTCTATATTAAGGTTATTTATCCACAAATTCGAGACTTTAATGCTCGAAATAACATATTCCTACTTTAATCACGAAATTAATCAATTAAAGCCATTAATAGTCGAATTAATCAACATTAGGGTTTCAAGGCCCATTAAAGTATATTCATGCATATGAAACTCCAAATTAACTAATTATATGCAAAGTTCATCCCTTTTCTTCCTAATGTTCCTTTTTATCATTAACAAGCTAATATCAACTTTAATCATCTATTAAACCCTACTAATCACATTAATCATATCAAAATAGGGTTCTTTAAATATTAATACATAAAAGTTGATATCTTCCATTATTTTTAGAATTGCAAAAGGAATATGGTTTCAATTATATTTTTAATGGATTCCTCTCGTTTTTCTGAGCAAAATTGACATATTATACTTATCAATCCAAGCTATCATTAATTAGTTATGATTTTTGTAAGATTTCACTTACCCGGACCAATCAGGGCACGCCAAGTGTCCTCTCCATGCAACGTAGATGCGGCTAGTCCAGGAACATTTCGAAATTACCTATTTTCCCTCACTTAAGTTAGCAACTCTTCACCCCACGGAGGGGTAGATCCGTCCAACCCGCCTTTGTTCATCTTCCACTTCTAGACAGCGTGACGCGGCTGCCCTAGGTCCGTTTAGGCACGATTCTCCTCCTCCCCCGGACCCCGACGGCGTCCGAATCCTATTCCATCATCTTTCTCTCCCTCCGTCACAGCTACAAATGCCCTAATATGCGTCCACAGTGGCGGAACGTGGCCTGGGCAGACCTGCAACACGGCCTCCCAAAGCAACCGTGCTGCTGCTGCCACGGCCAGTAGGGGTGAAAGGATACCCTCCAAGCTCTTCGGGCCGTTGTGGAAGCAACAAGGCCTCCTCGAGACCCTATCATGTAGCCTCGTGGCCCCAGAAACACCCATTTTTATGTTGGTTAGGGTTTTTGAATAAAACCATGGAAGAAGAAGAAGAGATATGTGGGGAATCTTCAGGACTCAGCCCCGAGGTCTTATCCCTTATATAGGGGGGTGTAGTACTGCCCTGGGGTGCTTGCCCACGAAGCAACCAACCCTCTACCAAAATGAAAGTGATTCCTTCATTAAGAAGTTACTCTCTCTCTCTCTCTCTTATTTCTATAATATTCCTTCTTCCTTTGACAATAGGATTTCGAAAAAACTTTCTCTTATTTTCTTTGTTTTTGCTTTTTAACCCATTGACACGAAATCCTATTTTCCTTTAATAGCAATTTATTTCTTTTTAGCAATACCATGTAATACATTAATGGTATACTCACATTATCTTCTTATTTTGCTATTTTGGTAATTTACTCTTTCTTTCATCTTTATTGGGGTTCCTTGGACCCCAAGAAACTCTAATATTTCCAAATCCTTTTATTGGATACTCATTATCCTTCTAGATGCATCTAAATGCATTATTCTTCACTATTTCTCATTATTTTGTTTATTTCTTATTAAAATAGTTCTTTTTGAGGATTTCTCTTTATTTCCTTTTTGTTTTCTCATTGGTATTCCTTTTATCATAAGCAGTCCTTGGGATACGAAATTCCACCAAGGTACACTTAATTATACCTCTTTTTACTTATTTTCCACATTTCATCAGTATTTTCAATTTCTTTCTTAATAAAGAAATACTTAATTGATATTTTCTTTTCTTATTGCTCTCTTTATGCAACTTTGGACTCCTTGGAACCCAAGGAACCCAAGAGGCACGAAATCCTTCCTTGGGTTTGCCTTCTAGAGGTTTCTACCTCTTTCTTTTCTCAAATATTCAATTATTCATTAATTAATTGAATTTCCTTGTTATTGGGCCCAATAGCTAATAAAGCCCACAAATCAAACAACAAGGCTATTTTAAACGAAATCCATTTATCCACAACAAATTATATTATTTTTCCAAATATCTTTAATATGAGAAATTACATTTCTCACCAAAAGAACCCAAAATTTGGGGTTGTAACATCCTTCCCCTCTTATAAGAATTTTGCCCTCAAAATTCCATCAAGCAAGCAAACAAACAAGATAAGCCTTTCATGTGTCCATCATGGCTCCCATGTGGCTTTGCCCTTTCCACGGTGCTTCCCAAGAACCTTCATCATCTCATATTCTTCCATCTGAGTTCTTTCTTACCTTGATATATTGTACCCTCATAGGTGACTCAGGACATTTCAGCCTCTCAAAAGCTGATTAGGTTCAGGGCTCAACACATGGCTTGGGTACCTCACATAGTGCTCTAGATCGGACTTATGTTATACATTGTACATCATGTTATCCTGAGGGGCAAGGCTAAACACAACCATGTCCACCAATCCATCTCAAATGGACCCCTATATCGGGGACTCAGCTTTCCCAACTGTAGCTCAGAGGGGTCGGAATTTTACATCACATATTCTCCCACAGTGAACTGCATGTCAGTCTGCTTTGTATCAACTTGTGACTTATGTCACCACTGGGCTCTCTCTCTCTCAGCCATTGCACGATCAAAGCGACTACATCTGCACACACTGTGATTCTTTTCTAACCTTTGCGAGGCCTCCTTCACCAACATCATCTTAATGAAGTGGTGACCGACACAACCTCTCTGTAAGACTTCTTGCATCCTGATAAAGGCTATGGTGGTTAACATCACATCTTAAGAATTGTCTCTATGTATCACCCTGAATGAGCACACATGCTCTCATCAGACCCTCTAGTCTGGATCATATTGTCCATTAGTATGGGGTGATAAAATGTTCTATTATCGAGTTCTTCATGTATCCACTTCCACCTCATGGAAGTGAACCTTGGTCATACCCAAGAACTTTTGAACTTGCATCATGGTGTAGTTGAACCATCTCTCTCTCTTATGTAGTTTAACGAAATCTATCTCTTGACAATACTCCTTTCTTTCTCATGTTATCTAGGTAAGGTGATCTACGATAACCCATATTGCATCTTGACCTTCTGGGTCAAAGGGAGAGTTACCACAACATCCATAGTGATGAACTCCCATTCCCCCTCATGGACTCTTTTATCCTCTACATCGATACACTGGGTTACTGGTGTTCGTCCTTCACCTCCTGGCTTGCATGGCCACATGCTACATGCAACTTTGTTTTAAGCATCCAGAGTGCTACCATCACTTACTATCTTTGTAGTACCAAGGTATATCATGACTTCCTGTTATGATTCCTCAAGCTTGATACCCCGGAAACCCTAAACCACTCTCAAAAGGGTTTTATTACCTTCTTATCCAAAGAAGTGTATCTGAGGTTCTATCACCATCCTTTTACTACATCAAGGACTAAACTGGCTACCCAAACAACCATTAACTTGTTCAACATATCTTATTACATCCGAGTGTTAGACAAAACACATCTTCTTCTCAAACTTAGGGTTAGCCAAACAATCTCAACTTCTTCTAGGCAACTATATCTCAACTAGAGCATTTATTACCACTTCTTATACTTAGGTGTTTAGGTAATGTTGAAGACCTACACCTCCATGTATTATACTTATCATCTCATCTCAAACTCTAAGTCTATCTTCATCAAGAAGCTCTGAGCTCATCCTCACTATGATCAAACTCGACCTTGGTTAATCTTCAAATTCCACATAGTTCCTGATAAACCATCCTCATAAGCTGACTACACTACTTCTCTTAGTGGTTGTGAACCATCCATGTATAATTTACTTCACCAGGGTATGTTATCATCTCTATCCTCATACATTGTAGCTACATTCCAACTTACATCATCTTTATCCTTGGTGTAAGGCATGCGTACTGTCCTATCTCTCACTCCCATAACAAGAGGAAATAAGCATTTGGTTGCAATCCAAATAAAAAGTTCTTCCCGTTCCAAGAGTAGAGATGGCACAACCCACCTTGCCAGTACACTTTCAAATTTAAGTTGAAACGTGCCACCTATGTCTCTTCATCACAAACATCATGATATCAAAATTACTTACATGGAAAACTGGTCTCAACCCTACTTGGTCTAAAAACAATCCTTGGTCGTCTCCTCCAGGTCTATAGGGTGCCAGCACTTTTGGGGTCATCCCTTTTCCCTTATGCATCCAGAGAGTGCCCTACTCATCTGCCCTTTGGGTCCCATGAGTTCATCAAGGTGATCAATCTCCAAACCCATGGCCCTCAGACAATAATAGTTGTAACCTCCCGACCCTACGGTCATGTGCAACTAGGGAATTAGGCAACTCCTTCTTCCATCGGTCTTATCCCTACCTGACCCAAGGATAGACTTAGGATTCTATCATAGTACATGTTCAACTCAGAACCCTACCTAATCCTTCATCATCTCTCTCTGCATTCTCAGGTTGTCTTTTATCCTTTTATAAGGGTCATGGCGACCTGCCTACCTTGGTCGAGCCCCATGCCAGTTACCACCATGGTAACACGTCCACATGCACATAGAGATGGATATCTATGGGTCTACAGGTTCATTCTCATGCCATGTACTCTTCACTTAGCTTCTCAAGATCCTACGAAACATTCTTAAGTTACCTCCAAAACCAACCAAACTGGTAAACTTCCTATCAAAGGGTCCCTCTCCCAGGATAGGAGGAAACTACACCTTTATAACAAAGGTCACAAGTATCCTTAGGGTTTACATCCATATGAGCATGCTTAAATGAACAATTACTAAGGCATAAGTGCACCTACAAAACCATGCTAGGTCACACTTGTTCTCATCCTCAATCAAACATACCCTTAACGTAAGGGATTTCCTTTACCTCTACACATGAGGAGTACCATGCTCAAAACTATAGAGACTCAAATCTCACCATGAGCATCGGATACACTGCTTCCCCTCTTAGTCCTAGGAACCCTACGTTCTCCTTTGGGTATCCAACTACATGCTCAACCTCTTGACCATGAATCAAGCATGTCCAAGGTATGTCCTGTACCTCCATGATCTTTCTACTCGAGCAATGCTTCGGAGTTGAGTCCTCTTCCAGGGAAACCAACTTAGGTATAAAGCCTCACAATGGGTTACTTAAACCTCCTCATGGTGTAAAACACTCTTTATCTCATCAAACAGGTAACCACTTATACCATGGGTACTAGAATCATCGTCCTCTCTCTAGGGTTTGGTTCCTCTAAAGGCAACCAAGATATCATCAGCTTCCAAGAATCAAGCATAAGGCAACCACTATCATCCACGTAGGTCGCATCATCCTTAACTCCCCACTATTCCTCAAGTTTTGGGGTTTTAGACTTCCAACCTCCTTGTTGGGGTCCTGCTCCCTCTCTTAGAGCTAAAACCACGTCCTACTAGAGGTCCCTTCTCCATGAAGGTTCATGCTCTCAAGCAAACCCCTATGTGATTGAATCCTATGCTCAACTCTTGTTTGGCTCAAGATTATTCATATCTCATTATGCTTATCTCATAAGCCCTTCATCGTGCCCTTCTGGCCAGGGTTTCAACCTACTACCGTACCACTGGCATACTCTGGGGGCATGTTATCCCTTACTTGCATAAGCCATATGGTTTCTATAGGTCCTTCACTAACTTCATCCATGAAGGAGGTACCCTTTGCTTTAACATGCACGACCCTTTTTTGGGGTGCCAAAGGTGCTAAGTCACCCAACCTCACTTGGCTCGTATGGCAACCCAAAGGCGTATCTATCCAAACACCCAGTCTACCATGACATCTAATCTCATCATTTCTCTCTCTCTAACCTTCTCTTATGGTTAGGGTTAACATAATCCTCAAAGGATGTGCTAGGTCTCTACCTTCAATGGAGGTCTCTTCCTCCAAGACTAACTCTCTCTACACGTCCTCCTGACAAGGAGGTCTCCTCTCAGGTCTCTCCTGAAGGCAATGACAACTCGTGTCATACGACCTAAGCATGTATTTATTCCTTTACGCTTACTCTATTAAGCTTATGTCCATGACATCTTATTTACATGCTTTTTATTAATTTGGTGGAGGATTCCTTAATCCTTATCAACCTTACCCATACCTCAAGAGGGTGAGGAGAAGAGAGGGAAACCCTAATCCTTAAGGTCCTCAACAGAATTTGAGTTGAGAAGGGATGGACAAGATCAGAGAGTCCTAAAGGTATCTTATTTCGAGTCATATCCTAAGACATCGGCCAGGCAGTCACACAATCCGAGAGTCCTCGTATTTCGACTAGCGGTGCGGAGGAAAATCTTGCCAGCCCCTGGAAGTGATCCTTTTCTAGACACCTCAGTCTTTCGTACACTCCTCTAATAACTCCCTCGGTTCTATGGAATTTGTAAAATTTAATAATTATTGATGATTAGATGGAGAACCTACACTCTGATACCAATTGTAACGACCCCGCCTCTCGGTAACCCCCAATTAAGGGAGACCCGAAGGTCAGAGCCATTAATGAATTTACAGGATCAAAGGTTCAACATATAATCAACAATAATTATAAAATTCTACTAACTAAACTAGAATTGGGTACAACAATTAAAACTTTTACTTACCTTTATAAAACTTGGAAATCTAACTATCCACAACTTGAAATATTCTATCTAATCCTCCTTGCACTTTATTTCTTAATTTCACGATGTGCCACATTACTGTTTGTGTCTTTCAGGATATTAACTAAAACGCCGACAAACAAAACATTGATCAGTAATTGCTGGTATGTGGAGGCAACCAAAATTTCACAATTAAGTATAACAATTTAAGTATTGCAATCAAAGTAATTAACAAGTCAATTTACATTTTCCATGTGACAATCCCCACCGCTTTTGCCCTAACCCTGGATTTGACTTAAGGCACCTTCTCAATCCCGAGCTTGGTGCCTGGGAGTCACCTCTCATGGTGCTCCTTAGTCTTGCCTCATCGACCACCTTCTCATTCCCGGGCTTGGTGTCTAGGGTCACCTCTCATGGTGTCCATTGGTTTACCCTCCTGGGCCTGACCTTTATGGCATCTTCCATCAGGGTGGCATGTAGGTGCAGGATTTACACATTTATATTAAATGGTGATAGTCATAGTCACTTTATAATTGCAATATGAACATCCAAACAGTTTAGTTGCATTCAATGCGATTAAACATCTGGGAATCCATCAGGAAACTAAAGCGGTTATTCATAATTAACCACATACCTGTTAAGCAGATCTGAATGCAGAAATAACCAATCAACCAAGATTCAAGCAAGCGCCCACACAATTATTCCTGAAAACGGCATCCAATTTCTTTATCATTAAATTCGTCATCTTGATCCATTCATCCTAGTTGTTGCCTAGGTTATTTACCCCTTTTTAGGGTTTTAACCATAATTAGGGTTTTATTAGGGTTTTGCCTCCATAACACTTTAAATGCTCTCTTAGTTCATAAACCCTAATTTCAACATCATAAGTCCAATTAAAGTCGATTATTTCTCTTTGATACCAAAACTACCTTCTTTATCCTTTTAAGTTATTTCAAGGTCATTATACGCATTTATCATCAATTCATAGTCCATTATGATAAAAAACACATAAGAACTTGATTTGCCATTAATTCCACCTTTTATTCATGTAAAAACCCTAATTTCTATATTAAGGTTATTTATCCACAAATTAGGGACTTTAATGCTCAAAATAACATATTCCTACTTTAATCATGAAATTAATCAATTAAAGCCATTAATAGTCGAATTAATCAACATTAGGGTTTCAAGGCCCATTAAAGTATATTTATGCATATGAAACTCCAAATTAACTAATTATATGCAAAGTTCATCCCTTTTCTTCCTAATGTTCCTTTTTATCATGAACAGGCTAATATCAACTTTAATCATCTATTAAACCCTACTAATCACATTAATCATATCAAAATAGGGTTCTTTAAACATTAATACATTAAAGTTGATATCATCCATTATTTTTCGAATTGCAAAAGAAATCAGGTTTCAATTATATTTTTAATGGATTTCTCTCATTTTTCTGAGCAAAATTGATATATTATACTTATCAATCCAAGCTACCATTAATTAGTAATGATTTATGTAAGATTTCACTTACCCAAACCAATCAGGGCGCACCAAGTGTCCTCTCCATGCAACATAGACGCGGCTAGTCTAGGAACACTTCGAAATTACCTATTTTCCCTCACTTAAATTAGCAACTCTTCACCCCGCGGAGGGGTAGATCCGTCCAACCCGCCTTTGGTCATCTTCCACCTCTGGACAGCGTGACACAGCTGCCCTAGGTCCGTTTAGGCATGATTCTCCTCCTCCCCCGGACCCCGACGGCATCCAGATCCTTTTCCATCATCTTTCTCTCCCTCCGTCATAGCTACAGACGCACTAATATGCGTCCACGGAGGCGGAACGTGGCCTGGGAAGACCTGCAACATGGCCACCCAAAGCAACCGTGCTGCTGCTGCCACGGCCAACAGGGGTGAAAGGATACGCTCCAAGCTCTTCGGGCCATTGTGGAAGCAACAAGGCCCCCTCGAGACCCTATCATGTAGCCTCGTGGCCTCGGAAACACCCAACTTTATGTTGGTTAGGGTTTTTGAATAAAACCATGGAAGAAGAAAAAGAGATATGTGGGGAATCTTTAGGACTCGACCCCGAGGTCTTATCCCTTATATAGGGGAGTGTAGTACTGCCCTGGGATGCTTGCCCACGAAGCAACCGACCCTCTACCAAAAGGAAAGTGATTCCTTCATTAAGAAGTTACTCTATCTCTCTCTCTTATTTCTATAATATTCCTTCTTCCTTTGACATTAGGATTTCGAAA
This sequence comes from Alisma plantago-aquatica, assembly GCA_963693085.1. Lineage (NCBI taxonomy): Eukaryota > Viridiplantae > Streptophyta > Magnoliopsida > Alismatales > Alismataceae > Alisma > Alisma plantago-aquatica. Next base: position 672,563,650 of record OY856410.1, read on the forward strand.
AACATTTCTCTTATTTTCTTTGTTTTTGCTTTTTAACCCATTGACACGAAATCCTATTTTCCTTTAATAGCAATTTCTTTCTTTTTAGCAATACCATGTAATACATTAATGGTATACTCACATTATCTTCTTATTTTGCTATTTTGGTAATTTACTCTTTCTTTCCTCTTTATTGGGGTTCCTTGGACTCCAAGAAACTCTAATATTTCGAAATCCTTTTATTGGATACTCATTATCCTTCTAGATGCATCTGAATGCATTATTCTTCACTATTTCTCATTATTTTGTTTATTTCTTATTAAAATAGTTCTTTTTGAGGATTTCTCTTTATTTCCTTTTTCTTTTCCTCATTGGTATTCCTTTTATCATAAGCAGTCCTTGGGATACGAAATTCCACCAAGGATCACTTAATTATACCTCTTTTTACTTATTTTCCACATTTCATCAGTATTTTCAATTTCTTTCTTAATAAAGAAATACTTAATTGATCTTTTCTTTTCTTATTGCTCTCTTTATGCAAATTTGGACTCCTTGGAACCCAAGGAACCCAAGAGGCACGAAATCCTTCCTTGGATTTTCCTTCTAGAGGTTTCTACCTCTTTCTTTTCTCAAATATTCAATTATTCATTAATTAATTGAATTTCCTTGTTATTGGGCCCAATAGCCAATAAAGCCCACAAATCAAACAACAAGGCTATTTTAAACGAAATCCATTTATCCACAAAAAATTATTTTATATTTCCAAATATCTTTAATATGAGAAATTACATTTCTCACCAAAAGAACCCAAAATTTAGGGTTGTAACAGTTTGGTTCCCATTTGAGCCAATGGAGCTGAACATGGCTCTTTTTCATGTGTAAATCGAGTTGCTTGACATACTTTGCAGTCATTGATACATGTGTTAGGAGTCTGCAACTGGTATGTAAATCATGATGAGCCTTTACTATGGTTGCTAATGTGTGTTGACCTTGGCTTAACCTATTTTCTAAACAAGTAGACATCAATGATAATTTAGTTAACCAATCCCTATGATTAATCCTAATTCAGTTCAGTATTGTTTTGCATTCATACACAATCGTGCTAAAATTTGCAGTGTGCATTTCCGGTTTTAGGTTTGACTTTTTTGATTTCACAACTTTACTGTGTGGGGCATGACATTTTCAGTACATCCAATGCAATTAGTTCAAGGCAGACCACAATTTGTATGCCTACTTTTGTTTTAGCCAAACTATTTGCCAAATAGTGCTTGTGAGTCATATTTAGACCTATCCCTAATAGGGTTTGCTTTCCACTTGGGCCAATACAACTGAACATGTCTCTCTTTCATGTACCAAGCAAGCTACATGATAGACTTTGCAGTCATTTATACGTGCAGTTATTGATACTTTCTTGATGTATATGTTCTAAAGGTTTGTAGAAGGTGAGCTTGTAGAAGCTGAGGTTGTAGGTTTGGAAACCATGTTGGGGGTTTTGAGTTGAATTCTCCTTTGATACTAGCGGATATGACCAATGCTCATGTTTATTTTATGATTCAGTTCAAAATGATTAGAATGTGACTGGGTCCTTATTATAAGTATGTTCTTTTATCCTTATAAAAAGTATTTCAAACATAGTGTCATGTACTCATAAAACTAAAGAGGTAGGAATCTATCCCATTTACATATAGGTTAGAGAATAATAACCTCACATAACTCATTTAGAAAATTTACAATTTTTAGATGAATCCTTCTTGACATAAACTTTGTGGTACTATCAAAATAATAAGATGATAAGATATCTTGTAGTAGTGTTTTGATAAACACATAAGTACAAGACTATAGTAAAAATTTGGAAAAACACCAGTAAACTCTTTAAATAGGTCTCACACCTGCTATAGTAGTGCATGGATACTCCAAATTAAATATGTCTCACACCTATATAAAATAAGCCAGACACTAGTAACCTCTTTGATAATCTAAAATATGAGTGTTGATTCAACAAATAGTTAACAAGTGTCACCTCATTGTATGAAATACCAAGCTACATCAAATTATAGAAAATACTAATTACTTCCTTGAAATTCTCAAAGAAGGATTAGTGAACATTGGAACAATTGCAAAGATATAGGACATGATCTCCTCTCTTAGATTTCTTTTCAGGATATCATGTCCACCATAATAAAGTTGGTTATGATAAGCAAACAAGGTTAACTAATGTTATACTACTTTTTCTAAAAATATATAACATCGTTATATGTACTTACAATTGTTAGTACTAATATTTTGCAGTCTCTGTCCACCCACAACAATCACTATGAACTGGGTCTCTATGCCAATTTTATTGTTCCCTGATAAAGAACAATTTAACATCATCCTAGATGATCGTTCTTTAAGCCAACTAACCATACCCGAACATTGGCATTTTCTAAACGGAAGACACTACAGGCCTGGTGAAGTGACCCTATGTTTTGGCATGATTGGATTAGAAAGATGCTAGTGGGTCATAGTGACACATGTTAATGAGGTTGAGTATGATTTAGCGGGAAGTCTTGTATCAAAATTCAGTTAGCATGATTGGATTAGAAAGATGCTAGTGGGTCGTAGTGACAAGCTTTTTCTCCATCTAGTTGGCCATAATACCATCAAAGTTTGGATAACCAATGTCAACAACGAGACCCCCGATCATCTATGGTGGTATGAGCACACGATGGAGAAAACCAGCTCAGACGAATCTAATGATGATGCCCCTATCAGTTCATATAAATCTAAATACAGTGAGGAGCTCCGTGACACTGCACAATCATCAAAAAGACCAAGGTAGGTCCAATGAAAAAATATAATTGTCTTGTCTTGTTTTGTGTTTACACTTTTTGTATTAAAGTAATCAATCCTCATAGCTACATTCTTTTCTGAACTTCTGGAGAAGATCGCCACAATGAAAAGGCCTCGAAGTTACTAATGTGGGACCATGTTGGTGTAGTATTTAGTTGTCTATCTGTCTAGACTTGTCTATATTAATAGTTATTTTAATTATGTGCATGTTTAGGGATACACCAACCCCTTTGTTTAGTTATTGTTTAGGGGTACACCCCTGTGTGTGGATGTAAAAAGAGATTAATGAATGGACTAGTATTTTCTCATATTGTATAGTCTTTTTTTATATGACATACTTACTCATATATGTTATATGTTTTACTATTTTTATAGAATGGATAAGTCTTGGATAGCAGAGGATGACCGGACGAGCAGTAAATACTTATGTGAAGTATCAAAATTTTTGGATTTCCCTTTTGAACATTCATCGATTGGAGACAAGATTGTATGCCCGTGTAGAAAGTGTGCTAAACTTATTCCCTACACCTAGGCCCTTTAGGTGCTTCTTATGTCCGTGCATCTAAACTTATTCTAGGTTAGCCTATTTGATATGGATTAATTTATAAAAAATAATCAATAGAAACTTGCATTTTCTCAAATTATTGAAAACGTCATGATTCAGATATATAATTAAAAGCCGATTTACATTCAGTTATATTTTTTAAAATGGTAGCAAGCTTTAATATATTGCAAGGTAACACTGTAAGATGTGTTCTAATAATAATTACATGGTACCATTAGGCATGACTAAACTCTACTCTTTTCTAAGGATATGTGATCTAACATAGTTGGACCACGAAAACTCCATAGTGCACTTTAGAAAAGGACTCAGTTGAGTTATCTTTCTATGCAGACGCTTCCTAGTGCATCTCAATGTGCTTACATAACTAGCCTATTACTCAAAAACATCAGTTGGATTCTAAGTTCTAAAGATGTGCTGTAAGTTATTAAAAATATTTGTTGTCACTTACAACAAAGCTATGGGCTAACTCAGTACTCATAGGCTTCCATGGAGTTTCAATATGACTTCAATTCTATGTTACACATTGTAATAAACATTATGTGCATCCTCACCTGGAAATAGGCTCATTGAAAAATAATACATCGTATTCAGAATTCATGTTCTTTGGAATGTTTGTCTTTTAAATCATTTATATATATCAGAAAAATATTTTAATATGCCCTAAAAAATGCATTGGGTTTGCATTAGTATACATTATGTGTTGCTTCTTTTCTTACAAGTTTCATCTCTATATAAAGTGAAATGGTGATAAAAGTTCAATTACACTATCTAGAAATCTGCAATATGCTTGTTTTCTACATTATATATGGAAATCTATGGTTAAATCTTGAATATTCCAAATATCGGTAGGCATCATTATTAGTAATCTTGTACGTTACTTCATACATTCTTTCTTTGATGACAAAGCCATACCTACGTCGAGGTGATTATGTGTATGTAGTTGGCTTAAGAAGGAGTTTACAAGCAACATCTAGGAAGTTAATTGTTACAAATCCTTGTTGTGCTTTGAACATTGGATCTACAGATTCTCCACGATACCGAGCTATGAACATGGAGGTTATTGAGGTTGATACCGGTAATAGTTTTTTTAATTTCTATATTTACATCGAAGCCTAGTTCTGTGATCTCACTTGAACTTTATCTACTTTGATTTTGGAAATACCTTCTCTGGAGTACTAATTGATGAGAATGGAAGAGTACGGGCATTGCAGGCTAGCTTCTTGATATAGGTTTGATGCTTACATTATTGAATGTCACGTGATTTTTGAAAATGTTTTATAGTTCTGACAATTTTTACATGTAGTTGAAGTATGGTTCTAGCTCAGTTGAAGACCATTAGTTTGTTAGGGGTTTGTCAATCTATACAATCAGTTATGTCCTCAGAAAGATAGCTAAAGGTATAGAGGGTCTGCCATTACTGATAAACAGGGTGAAATGAACTATGCCCCAAATTAGAAGTCTGTAGGTAGATTTTTATCCAACATTCTAATGTATAATGTTCACTTTGCTACTCATTTCTGTTATTTAGCAGAAGTGGAAGTTGTTCACTCATGAAAAGGTCATGAAATTGTCTATTATTTTTTATATTAGAGGTGAACATGAAGTTTGTAAAGAGTTCCTTCTGCAATTAAATTATGTATTAGATTGCTAATTCAATATCCATACCAACATGCACAAGGTCTTGAAAATGAGTGATGAGATAACAGATCAAGTTTGCAATGAGGCAACCCATTGAGAAGGTGCCAATTTATATAAAAGACTTGTTCCAGTAGAAATATATTCATCCAATAACTGTAACAAATTTCTCACATATTCTTTAGTATAGTTATGAGTGGAAATGTATATGGGAGAAAATAAACTAATTGTCTTCTTACAGGTTGGAGTTGGTCTTATGGTATTCCAAAAATTAGGTGGCAACAATGGCTTTGGGTTTTTTGCATGAGAAATCTTTGTAATGGCTGGTAAGTACATTCCCATTTTCATTTTTCCATGTAACTCGTAAGAAACATCCTGATTTTCTACACATGGTGTATCAAGACTTCCCTCAGACAACCTTAGAACCTTCTTACCATGGATGTTGCTGCTCTGGTTCTCTTACAGGTGCCTCTGAATTGTATAATCAAACAATGACAAAGCTTCTAGGTTCACTATTATGACAATGATAACCAACAACGTCTTCTTTCTTCTTCAAATGTTAATAATACTAAAGTCCTAAGCTAAGGTATGGAAGGATCCATATCTCTTTCTAACCTAGATTGAGCCCAGATTTTCCATAGGTACACATATCAAGCACATTTTATCCAGCCAAGTCACTATCATCATAACATTGAGGATCCACCTCATCACATCATGTTCATAAGTAGACACAAACCATGTCACTAAGGAGCAACCTCATTGCAACAAGAGAATACACCTAAAAAACTATCCATTGTAGAATCACAAAAAATACAAACAAGCACCAATAATTTTGGAATGATATAAACATGGTGTCTTAATCTACTTTTTTATGCAGGTACGAAGATCCGTGTTCAAGTTTGCTAACAAGGAAATCAAAGGAATTATGAAGACAATGGACATCTCACAACGTGATGTTAGTCTTATACTACTATATTATAACATGAATGATGGTCTACACATTACTCATCACTTCTTACTACTAATGCTAACCTATTATCCTGAATGTCGTGGTTTGTATTGTGTAGAGCATGGTGGATTTGATGGATGAGAGCTTAGAAATTCAATCAATATTTTGTAGAAACTACAACATACCTCATGTCATCAGTGAGGATGACTATATGGGCAGTATAATCCCTCTAAACTCACTGGTGTTTCTTAATCTCAGAGAAGGTATGTAAGTAGTTATCTAAGATCTTTCATCTTATGCATAACTAGAGGCTTTGGAAGCTGACATGGAAATAGAATCTGATTCTATTCATCTTATCTTCTACCTAAGCCCGAGCTAAATCTATGGCACCAACATCACAATTAACACCATCTAGCCATCAGAATGCTCACGTATGTCTTGCTTCTTTATGTTGACAAAATCATAGTTAATATGAAGTAACTGGCTTATTCTATATGCTTCGACTGCTTCTTGACTACATATGATGGTTTATGCTATATGCCTCAGCAGTATCTTTAATGGCTGGAGCTCTAGAGGGAGCTCAAACTAGCATTCTTCCTGGTAATTAGAGTTGATCAAGCCCTAGAAATGATCCCTTGTCCCATTATTTAGCCAAAATGTCAAGAACTATGTTTAATGAATTATTATTAGAGATGAAGTTAATTATTTAACATAACATTTCCTAGTGACTTGTTAGTTTTGAATTGGATCAAAAAAATGAAAACAGTAATAGGTTGATCATGCAGAGTCTAACTAAAGAAAATAATGCACTAGCTCGACAACGAAGCTTATCCTCAGTTGGTGAACACTCTCTTTCAGGTTTAAATTTGATTTATTGTAATGCATTAACAATATATCTTATAATATTTCTTAGGCTAGACTGAAACACATTGCGATTTAACTTAACAAACAGAGCTAATGTTGGGTTTAGTTCCTCCATAGATGGTTTGTCCTCTTTAACTAATGCTGGGACTCGTGTCTCTCCTAACAGAAACATTCTTTCTACCTCTTCTACTCAAGTCCATGGCTTGGCTGCTGGTTTACCATCTTCTGCTCAAGTTGTCACTGTGCAACAGATGCAACAACCTACAAATCAAATATCTCAGGTATCCTCAGTTACAAGTGCCCATTGTATTTTAGTATCACTATTAGTTAGTAGTCATAGATTTTGATACTATCTTAGCTTAAGAATGTTTACTTCAAACCTTGTGTAGAGAAGAACTAAGTTGAGAACCTTTTGTTTAGTTTTCTATCTTTTTGTAGTAACACACAGTCTAACATTAGTTACACCCTAATGGTCTCATGATGTAATTACTCCATCCTAACATTATTTATATTTCTGTAGCTACCCTCTTTATCTCATCTATAGAATTGCATATCTTTATTCTTACATGTCGTGTATAATATGTCATATGCTGAGTACTAGTTACTTCTGCAGATCATTTCAAGATTACATTTCAAATGCTACCCTAGAATCTTTGTTAGCTATGGGTGCTAATGGAATGCCACCAGAGATGGTTAAGACTGCCGTGGATATTATTACAAAGATGAATCCAAATGAGCTGTAGAAAATGATTCAGTTGTCTTCATCTTTGAATGCCAAAAATCTAGGTTTCTCAACAGTTGTGGTAGACAATCAAGTCAACAAATCAAGTCAAGAAGCGCCATCTGAGAAGGTGCTTGTTGAATGGGCTGTTGAAGCTATTTCCAAAATGGGCTCTGAAGTCGGCATGCTTAAAAGTAGATAGTCATATTAGGGAAGAGACAAATCCAATGATGTAGAAGTTATTGTATTGAATAGAAAAATATTATATATATGAAAGTATATCATTGGTGTTGTATTCAATCTAAGGGGCAAGGTAAAATGTCCTCCCCATGTAATTTTCATTTCATTATAAATAAAAAATATTCATACTTTTAGAAAACTGAGTTCGGCTGCAATTGACATTCAATTTTAAAACCTGATAGTGAAATGAAAATTTAATGACTAAAAACCAGGACAATGTAGTAATACAGAACTAGTATGTCATTAGTGGCCTTTTTTATATGCCATTACACTCAATCAGAACTGTTTCATACATCAACATTATATAAAAAGTGGCATTTATATAAAAGTGAATTGATGGATAGTTGTTTTTGATAAATGCCAAATGATGGTTTAGTGGCCTTTATTTGGCATTTATTGGAAGCCACTAAAGCCAAATGTTTAGTGGCATTTAAAACTTACTCCACTATCTTTCTAGTGGCATTGGTACTAGAGGAATTTTTGTAAGTGTCAACAAATTCCACTAAACATGTTTAGTGGCATTTATTTTTTTCAGTGGCATTTCTAAAAGGCCACTAATGGGCATTTTTGTTGTACTGCATTTCACGTTGGGAGTGAATGTCCATAACTAACTTATAACATCACAAGCAAAGAGTGTTTCCTAGCCACACATCACTGCTACCCAAGTGAAAAGGAAAATTGGATAACAACTTTCAACCTACAACCTATTATTGGTGATACAGGGAATGTTTAGTTCCTTTATCATTGATTTTTGGATTGAACTCAAGGCATATACTTGTCATCCTCTACAAACGTTCAATCCATGTTTCTTGATTCATAGTAGACTGTCTGAGATATATGCAAGCTCAATAGCATATATTGACTTACATGTGTATGGCCATGCATTTCTCAGTCTCACTCCTCAAGTGGCCAGGATATCACACTCCCTTAGTAGGGAAAAATTCCATATCTATCACTCACAATCAAGTCCCCATGTGTCAAAGTCACCCAATCATCACCATTATAACAACCCATTTTTCAGGTTTGTGTTTGATGATGTCAAAGTGTATCCAATGACATATGATGAGTGTAGTGATTTCAGGTTTAAGAACCACAGTCACCACCAATACAATAAGAGATGAGCATGACTAACCAAGTATGATTTGCGTGCATCACTCTTATGGTGGGTCTGTGTGATACACTATTCTCTAATATGTATCTGTGTGCTTGGTTTAATATCATATATCCTGACTGATGAGATTATGTCATCAACCAACACACACTCTAGTATTTTGTGTTATTGATGTCTATTATTATTTCTATAATAACAACCGACTAGGGACGATAGTGAGAATGTGCATACTCTTAACATCCATATGATCTCATTGTTCAAGTCACATACTTGAATACATACATCATTGAGTATTGTCACTCTCTAGATATCTAACATGTTATACAATTATCTCAAGATAAGTTATAACATATATATGGAAATTGCCTTTATTATTATCAAATCAAGTATAACATGCCTCATTGCAATCATCATATGATTGGCTCTCTGGGAATACAATACCAACAAGAACAGTCCAGAACCCTATCTGGTTGATAATTTAGTAGACCAACTATGTCTCGTTCAAGAATTTCTTCAACCACGCCTAGGTTCAATGCAAATGTGTACCAGTGTCTATCTCCAATGACCGACTCCCAACTACATGGTCTAAAGGTCTATATGCTTTGGACCGAGGTTGAGTCGGTGGACCATATGATCGAACAAAAAAGACTTTAGAGCATAAATATGTAAGTTTTTGACCAGCGCTTTGAGTGCTCGAGTGAGGTGGTTCTCGGTCGATAATATCTTCGATCGAGGTTGTCTAGGTTGACTAGTTTCTCGACTAGGAGTGTTATTGTTTCAGGTCTTTGAACCACCTATCAAATGTGTGTTCTAATTGATAATAATGACTCTAATTTCCAGGGGGTCTGAGACATATATAACGTGCGGTAATACACAAGTGTACGTGTCGAAGTAATATGGGATTATGAGTCACGAGTTATCGAACACGGGGAGTTGTGAGGTTAAAGACTATTACTAATTAGGATTCATCAGCTAAGCCAAAAACAAGAGTTGATTGGTTGTTTAATTAACTAAGAACAAAAAGTAAATCTAACTAAGGTTGTTGTGATCAAGAAGGGATGAATTTCTTAGGACTATTGATTTCACCACAGGCAACACTAAATCTAATATGTAAGTATTAATATAACTCCCTCCTAATCCTGAATAAAGAGTCTGTAGCTAGAAACTCCCTGCTTCCGCAGTGTAATTCCCCTACCTAATCTAAAGCCAATTCCATTTTCATAGTAATTGATTCATTAGTTAGGTGCTTTTGGTTTAACTCTGGGTAATCTCCTCCCATTTATGCCTCACCTTTTCCATGGGACGTCGATAAACGGGTGAACCTATGTATTTCTGACCCTTAATCCCCTTTTCAGTAGTAATCAAGGATTTGATACGCTAATTGTGGTGATCAAGTACAATAAGGACATGCAATTTTTATAGATTCACATTCAAAAATTAAGAGGAAAATATATATTAACTCATAAGAATCAGACACAATGCATACCCAGGCTACTCCCGGGTGCTAAGGAATTACGGTTTTTAGCAGAAAATAGTCGACATGGTATCACAATAAGTGAAAAAGATGTAAAACATGAATTTCGAGATTTAGTAAGTTGGAGAAAGGGTTAAAGAGTGGATCTGGAGAAGATGGAGAGAATTTGCCATCGTTTCTGCCGCCAAAACTCCTCCGATGTCTTCCGTGTAGGGTTCCTCTACTTTTCTCTCTCCGTTAGGCTGTCGTATCGTCCCCTCATGATAGATCTCCCAATTACGGTTCTAATGGTGTCTTTTATAGCCGTCGTACATGTTTAGGTCAAGAGGAAACCTAAAATCTAATTTTTAATACAATATGTGTTAGATTTAACACACTAAAATTTGGTCTGCAGCGTCTGAGTCGATGGTATCAAGTTGGAAGTCGATGGTATCGACATCTTCACAGCAAAACATCCTTTTCCTTTTCAATCTGGAGCAAAAAATATTTGTACTCTGATGCCATGTTGGTACCATCGAGTTGCAAGTCGATGATATCGACTTTGCTCCAGTAAATAATAATTATCTGCAATAAAATAATCAATAAATAAAATCAAATAATTATTATAATAATTAAAACATGTAAAATGCATGTAAAATACATGTAAAAATATAAGAAATGATGCACAAGTGATTTTTACTAATTTGGTAAAATATGTATTAAAATGATATTCAATTAAGCACAAATGACACAGAAAATAACCAAATTAGATACCAAAATAACGACAATTTGTGCATACATCACACCCCTAAGCTTGAATTTTGCTCGTCCTCGAGCAAAACTACTCTTGGATTTGTTTTAAAAAGTCAGCAAGAAGATAAGTACCTATGCATTATTTTTTCTAACGCCCCTCCACCAGTCGGTCCCAAACTGATCCTTGCCAACCACTGAACAAGTAACTACTCTAAAGCGATCAATAATGCTCATAATAGATGCCCACAACAAGATTAATGAAAAACACTATCAATATGAAGCAGTTAATATCATGGCCAGTAGGACACATGCTTGATGCACCATGTGATCTCCCTATCTACATTGCTCTGATCTACCTTAATAAGCTACTTGGAAGCAGATCCCCAAATAAAAATGGATGAGGCGATTAATTGTGATGGTGGCCTACCATACAGAGCAATGGGTGGAAAAGATGGGTGGCTATGAAAATAGGATTCACAAGAATCATCCAAATTATTTATGCAAAAAGTAAAAATATGATGCACCTCTATGATGGATAAAATGTGAATGTATAACTTATAATGACTATTTTTTTATTTTGGTGCAAAGATGCATGCAATGGATGTCTCAGCCTAATGATGAGTATAAGTGTCAAGGTGTTTATAAAAAGAATTGCAATCCCCTCATTTGTTGCTCAGAGAGAATATGGCATTGACCTCAAAATCCTTTTCCTCTTTTTCTCCTATTTTTTTCTTTTTCTTTTTCAATAACTCTTTTTTTTTCTTTCCCTATTTTTAGCAAGATGAACAGTTCATGCTTGGGGTTTTTTTTATTATTTGGAGAAGGAGTAAGGAGATACAACTTTTTTTATGCTCTTTCATGAGAGAAGACCGTAGAAGATAATAGATTTGTAACATCTTATGAAATATGCAATGCAAATGCAACTATATGAAATTTTTTTATACAAACTACAAATGTTCAAAAGATGATATGAATTTTTTTTCCTTTTCTAATTCATAATAATATGAACTAACTATATGCTTCCTATCATGCCATGTAATGCATATACGAGGAAAATAACTTGGATTAAACTTGATCATCCTATGGTGATGAATGAAGATGAATAGAATGTGGATGAGATCAAATGAATAAGATACAATGTATTTCGCAACCAAGATATGTCCCTCTTCTATTAACTTGTATAATAGGGTAACCTTAGAGTTTATTTCTAGAATTGACATTAAAGATCATGTTACTGTTTGTTTGGCTTGGACTCAAACATCATCGCCATAACACAAGCCATAGGGTTAGGTTAGGTTTTTTTTCATTCACTCAGTATGTCTTCAAGATGACTAATCCAAACAATTCCTCCAGTTATGTACTCTTAAACATAACAAATTTAGCTTAAAGAGCAAAGCATAAAAGCACATTCAAATTTTTATTTAGAATTTTCAGAATTGATACCACATCATCAACAAACGGCTAATCCTAACCAAAATTTTATATTTTGTCCACAATTACACTAGATAGAAGTGGACCTAAGAAGAAAAAAAAATTCAAACAACAAAAACAAAACATGTAGAGAGATATGATAAAAAGTAAAGATGCAAGATAAAGATAGAAGTGTCGTTCCATTCCTCCCCCTAAGCTTGAATATGACATTGTCCTCAATATCAAAAGCAAATGAAGATACATGGACTGACTGTACCAGAATGGGCGGTGAACTCCAGGGTCAAAGATGAATAGATGTGATCCACATGATAATCTGCCCTCCAATATGCACTCAAGCTCAGTGAAGTGTCTATGCTTGCTCAACTCATGAGATGTCACTGATGAAAACTCAGTACTACCGATAGTGAAGTCGGTGGTACCGACTCAGTGCGTCCCTGCACACTGCATGCACATATCAAGGCACCTTTTTTACTTGCATCAAAACTAGATATCACAATCTATAAATAGGAATGTAAAAGTAGAATTGAAATTTTAACAAAATAAACCTAATTGGTGGGTTGCCTCCCACAAGCTTCCTTATTTAACGTCCTAGGATAGACACATGTCAATCAACAATAATCAGGTGGTCATGGAAGAGGGTAAAGCTCTCTCTACCACTTAATTCTAAACTTTTGGTTCCTTGCAACAATGAGAAAAAAAATAATAGTCAGAAGACCAACATGTATGGTTGACGTTCCATTTCAATAGTAAATTATCATTGCAATGAACATGAACATGAACATGAACACGACTCACAATCAAGTCTTGATGTGGGAGCATATGCAGAAATAGATAGCCATGAGGTGAAAGGTACAATGATGATTGATCCTTAATTTCTATGACCATCCCCAATGGATCACTCATATCTACACATAATTGAGGAGTTATATCAAAGGTGAATTTTTATGCCTCCTCTTATAATAATTCAATTCCACCACATTTAATATCCTCAAAAAACTTTCAAAATTATCATCTAGATATATATCCCATATATGATCCTCAATATGGAAATGAAGAGACGGGTCTTGTGGTGAAGGAATTATGTGATGGGCAATGGGAAATTCCTCCACCTTTTCACTCTTAGTATCCTCTTCCTCACTCTCTTCCACCTCTCTAAGTTCATTATCAAATCAAGCAACTTCTGGATCCTCATCTCCTTCATTCATATCCCAAACACATGTATCAAAATTGTCATCCACCTTATTTGCATCATTCTCCTTATCTTCCTCATCGGATCGCCAATCATATTCAAAATCAATCCTAGGATTCGAGGTTGTGGGTGTTGTTACAACCCCAATTTTTGGGTTCCTTTGGTGAGAAATGTAATTTCTCATATTAAAGATATTTGAAATAATAATGATATAATCTATTTTGAATAAATGGATTTCATTTACAAAAGCCTTGATGATTGTTTTGTGGGCTTTATTGGCTATTGGGCCCAATAATAAGGAAATTCAATTAATTAATGAATAATTGAGTTTTTAGAGAAAAGAGAGGTGTGGAAACATCTAGAAGGCAAAAGAGCTTAATCCAAAGGTGGATTTCGTGCCACATGGGTTCCTTGAGTTCCAAGGAGTCCAAAGTTGCAAGATAATGCAAAAAGAAAAGAAAAAGATCAATCAAGTATTTCTTTATTAAGAAAGAAATTGAAAATAATGAAAATATGGGAAATAAGTGATAAGGAGATATAATTGAGTTATCCTTGGTGGGATTTAGTATCCCAAGCATTCCTAATGTAAAAAGGAAAACCAATGAGGATAATAAAAGAGAAATAAAGAGAAATCCTCAAAGAGAGATATTTTAATAAGAATAAAATAAGACAATGAAGAATAATGCATTTAGATGCATCTAGAAGGATAATGAGTATCCTTAATGAGGAAATTCGAAATCTTTGAGTTTCTTGGGATCCAAGGAGTCCCAATAAAGAGGAAAGAAAGAGGGAATACCAATAAAGTCAAATAAGAAGACAATGTGAATAAATAATGTTTGTGGTGGTATTTTCTGTTAAGAGAAAATGTGATTTCGTGACAAATAATTAAGATGCAAGTGTAAAGAAGATAAAAGAGATAATTTTTGAAATTCTAATATCTAAGGAGTAAAAATATAAAAGGGTTTCTTTTTAGAGAGAAAAGATTTCTTTTTCATGAAGGAATTTGGTTCCAAGTTGGAAAAGGTTTTGGTTGCTTCATGGGCAAGCGATCTGGGCGTGGACACCCTCCCCTATATAAGGGGCAGAGTCCAGGGTCGATTTCAAGGGAAGTTCCATGCAGCCATCCCTCTCTTCTTCTTCTTTTCCTTCTTCTTTGCATGAAACCCTAGGGTGGATGAGTAGAGTGTCTATGGAGCAACAAAGAGCTAGTAGATGATCTTGTTGGGTTCTAGTTGTTCCCTCGACCACAACGGGATGATCAGTGGCAGTCCTTCCACCTGGGCGTGCGCATAGAGACATCCGCAAGGCTGCAATGACGGTCATGGTTGCAGGCCGTGGAGCTCGAGACCAACCTGCTAGGATAGAGTTTGGGAGGCGCCTCAGGTGCATCAAGGTGCTGTGGACTTGGGGCAGCCTTTGGCAGTGATCCTCGAGCCTCAGGGAGGGAAAACAAGCCGCGAGAAGCAGCTAGCGGCACCCTGGTTGTGGGGAATCTGAGGTTGAAGACGATTGAGGGGAGTTGGACGAGTTTGCCCCTGTGTGGGCTGAAGAAGCAATAGCTTACACGGGGGTACAATGGTAATTCAGTTATAATTCCTAATCGGACAACATTGCATGGGATTGACCACGTGGTGCTCCTGGATTGGCCCAAAGTAGGTAATTTTACAAAATTCATATCTCCCTAATAGTAGCTCGGATGAGTATGCATAAAATATGAAACTTGCTCAGAAAAATGAGGGGAATCTAATAAAAATAAAATTGAAGCCTGATTCTGATTGCAATACGAAAAGTAATGGAAGTTATTTACTTTAATGTAATAATGATTAAAGAAACCCTAATTGGGAATGATTTATGTGATTAGTGGGGTTTAATTGATGATTAAAGTCTATATTAACCTAATCATAAAAAAAAGTCTATATTAACCTAGATTCGATGGTGTTGCCTAGGGTTTCTCTATAGGCGACTGGTGGTGGAGTTCTTGACGAAGAAGGAGACGGCGATCCAGGGAGGTTGAATTCCATCCCCCTGGGCACGACAAGCATCATGTTGAATTACTCCTCCACCAGGAACACCCAGCCGCAACAATGTCATGGACACTCTAGTATGGATATCAATGAAGGCGACGCGCCGTATGCCGGCTTTCCTAGCCTGTCCACACCTCCGCATGTCACAGACCCCCCACGCGAGGAACAACAGAATCGTCCGTCCTATAAGGACTCCATGGGCATGGGGAACAATCTGTTTAATAAACAAGGGTTTTTCCACATTGATGTCGATCAAACAGACATCACCTTGAGGCCTGGGGACATTATCTTCTCGACGGAGGATGGTTTCCCTACCTTCGACGTAAGGAAAGAAGTCTTGGAGGACCTACTAAAACCCTAGAAGTTTAGGGTCATCGTCATGCTCCTAGCCCGTGTGATCAGATTCCTAACGCTACGAGACATAATCAAATCCTTATGGAAATTTGTGGGAGGTTTTAATCTCATTGATGTAGACAATGATTACTTCATTGTACAACTTCAAACGGAGGACGATTTCATCAATGCCCTTACAGGAGGCCCCTGGCCCATATTCGACTCCTATCTGACAGTACAGAGGTGGTTTCCCGCCTTCTCCCTGGCACTGACATCTCCACCCAAGCCGGTCGCATGGATGCGTATCCCAAACCTCCCCATATACCTCTACCAAGAGAAATTCTTGACTGAAATAGGAGACAGGCTAGGGAAGACGGTCAAGATAGATCCGAACACCAAGCTCCAATGGAAGGGTAGATTCACATGGCTGGCTATCAAACTGGACATGGCAAAACTGCTAGTCCCGATGGTTTCCATCGCATGCACCCGATATAAGATAGAATATGAAAACATACCCTTTATCTGCCTACATTGCGGCCGAGCCGGCCACTTAGAGAAGGATTATAGAACAAGGATGGACGAAGAAAACAAAGCCAGGGAAGCAACATTGGAAGCAGGCTTAATCGTACCTACACCGCCGTCGTAGAGGAAGGAAGGGTTTTCAAAATTCATTCACGCCCAATCGGTTTTCAGGAAACCAAGGAAGCAAGGTAACTCCAATACCCAGAAAAGAGCCCAAAATACGTCCAATAGGTTTATAAACCTGGCGGACCAAGATAATGAAGATGAAGATCAGGAAATTACTACGGTCAAGGAGATTGCAGAAAGAGTTTCTGGCATTGAATGGAGCAAGCGGAAGAATCAACAATGAAGCCAAAAGAAACAAGGAGATTCTTCCAGAACTAAGCAGGCAGAGGAGACAAGCAAGGAAAAACCCCCTCCTCGACAACACCAGGTGAAGCAGCCCTCCAACACTAACCACATTGTAGCCGTCTCGTCTGGCGACATGGTGTTGCAAGGAAGGGACCAACTGGCCCACCCTTTTCTCTCTACGGATTTCTCGGTAGGGAGGATAGACACGACAACACCATCCTATATCTCCTATAGGAGCCCAGACAAAAACTCAATAGGAATACACCTTCGCAACATGAAGGTGGTTCATGCGGGAGACCCGGGAAGGGCTACCACCAGAAAAAGGGGGAAGCAGTCCTTGCTCCAGGATTTAGAGGAAGAAGTGAGAGGGATTGGTTCATCCACCCTGGAGGAAGTCTTTAAATGATAGTGATCACCTGGAACACCCAGGGTATCTGTGATGAAGATACCCAAAATGCAGTCAGTGAAGTGAAAAGGAAGTATAAAGCATCTGTGATGGCATTATTCGAAACAAGATGCAGCGGCAAGAAGGTTGATCAAATCATTAGGACACTGGGTTTCTCTTCCTCACATAGAGTGGAGGCGGTCAGTTATGCAGGCGGAATCTGGATTCTAAGGAACGACAACATCTCCATGGAGATCCTTCTTTCACACAAACAATTTGTACACTGTAAAGCAAATGACCGCCTCTATACCTTTATCTACGCAGGCACGACAAGGAACAGTAGGAACCGTCTTTGGAGACAGCTACTCCGTCTTGTCCCTACAACCTACACACCATGGGTGGTTATAGGAGACTTCAACGTGGTCATGTACTCTTCTGAGAAATTTGGGAGTTCATCCTTCGATAGAGCAAATAGCAACGACTTTATCAAGGCCATGGAGGATTGCCAACTACATGATGTTGGAGCACAGGGAGCCTGCACCACTTTTAGGCGTGGCCTTCTTCACGAGCACCTGGACCGAGCATTAGGCAACCAAGCATGGTTAGACACGCCTAACTTCAATCCAATACAGGTTCTGGAAAGGAACCACTCTGACCATGCACCCATGTTAATCTCATCAGCCGCTGCTAACGTAGCCAAAAGCATCCACTTACAAATGTCAGCAAGGTGGGAGACAAACACTGACTTTCAACCCTTTATGGAAACAAATTGGGACACAACAACCCCTCTTCAAGATGCAGCAGCTCGCTTCCTTCCAGTGGCGTCTAGATGGGATGCCAAGACTAGAAAAGAAACATGGTGGCTGAAGAATCGAATTAGTGAAAAGATAAAATACAACCAGACCTGCTTAGCAATAAGCTTTGACATGTCCACGGCAAGGGAAATTATTGACTTGCAAACCAGATTAGATAATATCTTGCATAGTGAGGAGGAGGATTGGCAGCAACGAGCACATTGTGATTGGGTCACTCTCGGCAACAATAACACAAACGTTTTCCAGAATCTAGTCAAGATGAGGAAGAGGGTGAATAAAATTGTTCGCTTGAAGGACAAAGATGACACATGGGTGGATGAGGAACACCAAGTTAAGAAACTCATCCTATCATTCTTTTCTAACGTCTATTCTGATCCGACCTTAGAAGAGAGGAAAGAAGCCAACAAAAGATTCAATGGAGTCTTCTCTCCCTGCTTGGAGGCGCTCACAGCCAGCCTGGGCGCAACGCCTCTCCAACAAGAGATATTAGAAGCCCTGCAATCTATGACTCCGTTGAAAGAACCGAGCCCAAATGGGGTCGATGCTCGTTTTCTCCAAAAACATTGGATGTTGCTCAAGAACCAGATTATAGATTTCATATCTAGCCCCGTTGAAGGATGATGCTTGCCCCCCGGTGCTACTGACTCATCTCTAGTGTTGATTCCCAAGACTCCTCATCCCTGATCTTGTTCTCAGTTGAGGCCCATGTCTCTCAACAATGTGTGAACTAAGCTCATCTCAAAGATTATAGCCGGATGAATCAAACCCTTTCTAAACAATTGGGTATCCCCCTTCCAACCCAGTTTTGTACTAGGCAGGCACATTGGCGATAACACGATGCTTGTTTAGGAGATAGTTCACTCCATGGAGGCAAAACATTCCCTCAAGCACTGCATGGTGATTAAGCTTGATCTAGTCAAGGCATTTGGCAAGATGAGCTGGGCTTTCATTGAAGACACCCTCAATCACACACCTCTGCCAAGAAATCTGATCTCAATTATCATGGACATCATCACATCTGGACGCACCTCCATTCTTTGGAACGAAGAGAACATTGGCTCCTTTAAGCCCTCATGTGGGGTTAAGCAAGGAGATCCCCTCTCCCCTTATATCTTTGTTCTATGCCTTGAGAGATTCAGCCAATTGATTGAAGCTGAGATAGCCAGGAATGAATGGAAACCCATCAGCCTCATGAGGAAGAAAATCCCTATCTCTCACATGAGTTTTGATGATGATATTGTTTTGTTTGGGGAAGCTACCCTCCTCCAGGACAAGGTGATCCAATGCTGCCTCAAATCCTTCAGCAGGGCATCAGGCCATTTTCTTTCACATGAGAAATCGGCAGTCTTCTTCTCGACCAACACACCAAGGATCATCCGCAACCAGATCTGTAGGAAGCTAAACATAAATGAAACTCTTAACCTGGGAAGACACCTAGGTGTACCCATCATTCACAAAAGGAAAGGGAAACTCCATTACCAACACTTACTGGAGAAACTCCAATCACGCATATGTTAGTTTGGTGAAGTCAGTTCTTCTTTCCCAAACATGTTATACAATGCAATCGACCCATATTCCTATGTTCTGTTGTGATAAGATTGACCAAATGGTTGGAAACTTCCTATGGAATGGTCCCATGAACAATCGTCGCCTAAACTTAGTGTCCTGGAAACACGTCACCAAACCTCTCCACTGCGGTGGACTAGGGATATGAAATTACAGAGATTACAACAAGTCCCTCTTTATGAAGATGGTGTGGAAGTTCCTTCAAGATAATGACCTCCCATGGATTCAACTCATGGAGGACAAGTATACGAGCCAAGGCACAAGCAAGCCCTCAGAATCTCATGTTTGGCGGGGCATTAGATCGTCCCTTCCCTTCCTCCTAAGCAACTCACAACACCTAGTACTCTCTGGTTCAGACACAAATGTATGGGGTGCTGCATGGGTTGGCGAGGGAATCATATGTTACAACCCCAATATTTTCGGTTCATTTGGTGAGAAATATAATTTCTCGTATTAAAAATATTTGAGAAACAAATGATATAAATGGAATTCATTTACAATAGCCTTGATGATTGTGTTGTGTGCTTTATTGGCTATTGGGCCAAAATTACAAGAAAATTCAATCAGTGAATCAATAATTGAATATTTGAGAAAAGAAGAATGTGGAAACCTCTAGAAGGTAAATCCAAAGAGGGATTTCGTGCCTCTTGGGTTCCTTGGGTTTCAAGGAATCCAAAGTTGCATAAAGAGAGCAATAAGAAAAGAAAAGATTAATAAAGTATCTCTTTATTAAGAAAGAAATTGAAAATAATGATAAAATGTGGAAAACAAGTGAAAAGAGGTATAATTGAGTTATCCTTTGTGGAATTTCGTATCCCAAGGATTTATGATGTTAAAGGGAATACCAATGAGGAAAATAAAAGAGAAATAAAGAAATATTCTCAAAAAGAGAATTATTTTAATAAGAAATAAATAAGATAATGGGAAATAATGAAGAATGATGCATTTAGACGCATCTAGAAGGATAATGAGTGTCTAATAAAAAGGATTTCGAAGTAATAGAGTGCCTTGGGATCCAAGGAGTCCCAATGAAGAAAGAGGAAAGATATAATACCAAAATTGCAAAATAAAAGGATAATGTGATACATTCTTAATGAATTTTGTGAATTTGATAAAAAGAAAGTATTTTCCTATTAAATGAAAATAGAATTTCGTGCCATTAGAATAAAGGGAAAGTTTTAAGAGAATGAAAGAAGTAATTTTCGAAATCCTAGTATTTAAAGAAAAAGGAATATCTAAGAGATGGTGAAGAGAGAGGAGGTTGCTTTTATAATAGGAAAATGAGTTTCCATGTTGGAAAATGACTTGGTTGCTTCATGGGCAAGCAGTCTGGGGCGGGGATACCCTCCCCTATAAAAGGGGTAGAGCCCAGGGTCGAGTTCCAGGGAGATCCCCCATCTCCCACTTTCTTCCTCATCTTCTTCATGCTTCCCTACGTTCAAAACCCTAGAAGATAGGAGCAACTGACCATGGGGCAGCAAGGAGTCCAGGTAGGGGTTTTGATGGAGGATGGGGATGCCAAGAAGTCAGAACAAGGTCCAACTAGCATCGTTGTGACCTACACGACACACCATGGCAGCGATATGGCTGCACTTGCAGCTGCAAGTTGCAAGTTTTCCCCGACCAACCCAGCTGTTTCGACCAAGATATGGGGGTGCCCCAAGTGCGCTGGAGAGTGGCGGATACGGAGAAGTAGTTTCCGACGCAGTTAGGGTCCAAATCTGGGAGGGAGAGACGTGCCAAGGGCCATCCTCGGCGGCTACTGCTGCTGATCCAAGGTTGAATAACAACCTAGCGACCAGTGGACAAATATACCCCTCTGGGGTATGAAGGGTAGGCACTTACACATGGGGCATATGAGTAATTCTGTTATGTTCCAAATCGTGAGAGCAGTGTTGCAAGTTCAAGGCTACGTATCGCGCCTCCCCATTGGATGAAGTAAGTGTATTAATGCAAAAATCATAACTCCTAATTGGTAGCTCCGATGAAACATATAATACATGAATTTTGCTCAGAAAAATGAGAGGAATACATTAAAAATATAACTGCTGCCTGATTCCTTTTTAAATTTGAAAAGTAATAGAAGATATCAACTTTAATGTATTAATGTTTAAAGAACCCTATTTTTGGATGAATAATAAATTTATAAGGGTTTAATAGATGATTAAAGTTGATATTAGCCTGTTAATTATAAAAGGAACATTAGGAAGAAAAAGGATGAACTTTGCATAAAATTAGTTAATTTAGAGTTTTAGATGCATGAATATACTTTAATGGGCCTTGAAACCCTAATGTTGACTAATTTGACTATTAATTGCTTTAATTATTCGATTTCATATATAGAACTGAGTTTTCATGGTTAAAAGCTATTTCGAGCATTCAAATTCCTAATTTGTGGCTAAATACCCTAAATGTAGTAATTAGGGTTTTCTCATGAATAAAAAGGTGGAATTAATAGAAAATCGAGTTCATATGTGATTTAGACCATAATGAACTATGAATTGATAATAAATGTGTATAATGATCTTGTCATGCATTAAAGGGATAAAAATAATAACTTTAATGAAAAAGAAGCTTAATTGATGATTAATGTGCCTGTAATATGAAAATAGGGTTATATGTTGTTAAGATAACCTTAATGTTGAAGAATAGACGATATAAAATTAGGGTTTATTAGTAATGGCTTAAAATTAGGGTTTATTATGGTAAAAGATGAAGTGAAACCCTAATTGCAAAACAAAACCCTAAAATGGATACAGAAACCCTAGAAAGTGAATCCAAGTTAATAAAGTAGGTTCTTGATAAAGTGTGTAATAAATAGAGTACATATTCCTTTCATGAATTATGTGGTTGTTGAATTACTTGGATTGCATGCTTGGTTGGATTTGCTTAATTCTTATGAAATCATCAAATCAGGTATGTGGTTACGCCTATGAAAATCCCGAATTAGTTTCTCGAGGATTTTCCAGGTTTTATCGATGACTTAAATTAAATTGTTGGTTGCATTTAATTCATGCCAAATATAATGTGAATATGACTATCACATAAGAGATGTGCCTACTAGCTCAGATCCTAGTCCCCTCTGTAGCTTTATAGATTGACCTAGTAAATGGATACCAATAGGGTAGGTCCATCAGGTCATTAAATGATTTAGTAAATGGCTACCAATGGGGTAGAACCATCAAGTCATCATGAGTTAGATATTGGGCTACCTTTGGGTAGTGCCATGCGACTCTATTACCCTAGGTATTGGCTACCTGTAAGGTAGGTCCATGGGGGTAAGAATCTACCTAAAGAGAGGTAGCATACAAGTCCACTACAGGGATAGCACAGAGTTAGGGGATAGGTAAGGATTGAGTAGTGTGGCTTAAAACATAATCTTGGTTGTTAAATGATTAATTGAATGATTACATTGTTAACATATTTTCATGATTATTGTTTCCCCCACATACCAGCTTCTTGCTGATCGATGTTTTGTTTGTCGGCGTTTTAGGTACAATGAAAAGAACAAATAGTAAAGTGGCATATGTGGAATTAGATGATAATTAACGTGCATGGGAGGATTAGTTAGATCGGTTCCTTCATGGTTAGAAGTTTAGAAATCCCAGTTTTTAAAAGGTAAGAAAACTTTTATTTTATACAAGTTTTCAATTTAGTAGTAGAATTTCATAATTATTATTGATTATTTGTGGAACATTTGATCCTGTTAATTGAATAACGGCTCTGACCTTCGGGTCACCCTTAATTGGGGGTTATCGAGAGGCGAGGTCATTACAATTGGTATCGGAGCATAAGTTCCTCATCTAATCTTTAATAATTGTTAAATTTTACAAACTCTATAGAACCCAAGGGAGTTATTAGAGGATTATCTGAAAGACGGAGGTGTCTAGAAAAAGATCACGACCGGGGGCTGGCAATATTTTCCTCCGCACCACTAGTCAGAATATGAAGACTCCCAGATCTGTGTGACTACCTGGCCAAAGTCTTAGGTATGAATTGAAATAAGATACCTTTAGGACTCTCTCATCTTGTTCATCCCTTCTCAACTCAAATGTTGATAAGGACCTTAAGGATTAGGGTTTCCTCTCTTCTCCTCACCCTCTTGAGGTATGGGTAAGGTTGATAAGGATTAAGGAATCCTCCACCAAATTAATAAAAAGCATGTAAATAAGATGTCATGGACATAAGCTTAATAGAGTAAGCGTAAAGGATTAGATACATGCTTAGGTCATATGGAACGAGTTGTCATTATCTCAAGAGAGACCTGAGGATAGACCTCCTTGGTAGGAGGATGAGTAGAGAGAGTTAGTCTTGGAGGTAGAGACCTCCATTAAAAGTAGAGACCTAGGACAACCTGTGAGGATGATGTTAACCCTAACCCTAAGTGAAGGTTAGAGAGAGAGATGACATGATGAGTTAGATGTCAAGGTTGACCGAGTGTTTCGTTGGTCACGCCTTTGGGATGCCATAAGAGGGTAGATGACCTAGTACCTTTGGCGACCCAACCCTGGAGAGGGTCGTGCATGTTTGAGCGAAGGATATCTCCTTCATGGATGAGGTTAGAGAAGAACCTATAGAGCCCTATGGGCTTGTGCAAGTAGGGTATAGCTTGCACCCAGAGCACGTCAGTAGTGCTGACAGTAGGATGAAACCCTAGATAAGGAATCATAATGGATGGCTTATGAGATAAGCATAAGGGGGTTATAAATAATCTTGAGCCAAACATGTTTTGGGCATAGGCTTCACCCACATAGGGGTATGCTTGTGAACTTGAGCCTTCATAGAGAAGGGACCTCTAGTAGTATGGTTGGAGGTGGAGTTCACTCTAGAGAGAGAAAGCAGGACCCCAACAAGGAGTTTAGAAGCCTAAAACCCTGAAAGTTGAGGAATGGTGGGTGTTGAGGATGATGCAACCTAAGTGGATGATTGTGGTTGCCTCATGCTTGATCCCTGGAGGCTGATGATATCTTGGTGTTCTTTAGAGGAACCAAATCCTAAAGAGAGAGTGATGCTTCTGGTACCTATGTGCCTATGGTATAGGTGTTTACCTACTAAGTAGAGACAAAGAGTGCCTTAGACCCTGAGAAGGTTTAAGTAACGAGTTGTGAGGCCTGGTACCTGGTTGTTTGTCCTTGAGGAGGACTCGACCCTGATGTGTTACTTGAGTAGGAGAATGAGAGGGAGAGCATGTCATGCCTTATACATACTTGATTCTTGGTTAAGAGATTGAACATGCAGTTGGACACCCAAAGGTGAACCTAGGCCTAAGAGGGGAAGGTGTACCCGATGCTCATGATGAGTTTTGAGTCTCTATAGTTTCGAGCATGGTACTCCTCATGTGTAGAGGTAAAGGAAAACCCTTAAGTTAAGGGTATGGTTGATGAATCCCTCACAACTAAGTTGATGACAAGGGAAGGTATAATCTTGATCCAACATTGATGAAAGAGAACAAGTATGACTCAACATGGCTTAGTAGGTGGTCTGCTTGTGCCTTAGCAGCTACTGGGAATATAAACCCTAAGGATGGTTGTGACCTTTGTTATTAAGGTGTAGTTTTCTCCCATCCTGGGAGAGGGACCCTTTTGTAGGGTGTATACCAGTTTTGTTGGCTTTGAAGTAACCTAAAGAAGTTTCATAAGATCTGAGGAGCTAAGTGAAGAGTACATGGTATGAGAATGAACCTGCAGACCCATAGATAACCATCTCTATGTGCATGTAAATGTGTTACCATGGAGGTAACCGGCATGGGGCCTGACCAGGGTAGGCAGGTCTCCACGATCCCTGAGAAAGGATGAAAGACAGCCCAAGAATGTAGAGAGAGAGGTGATGAAGGCTTGGGTAAGGTTCTAAGTCGGACATGTACTATAATAAAATCCTAAATCTATCCTATGGTCAGGTGGGGATAGGACTGATGGAAGAAGGAGTTACCTAATTCCCTTGTTGCACATGACCATAGGGTCAGGAGGAAACAACTATCATTGTCTGAGGGCATGGGTTAGGAGATTGATCACCTTCATAAACTCATGGGACCCAAATGGCAGATGAGTAGGGCACTCTATGATGCATGAGGGAAGAGGGATGACCCCAAAAGTGTGAGCACCCTATAGACCTAGAGGAGATGACCAAGGATTGTGTAGTAACCCAAGTAGAGACCAGTTTTACATGGAAGCAACGTTGATATCATGATGTTTGTGATGTAGAGATAGGTGTGGCACATTTCAACTCAGCTTTAAAGGTGTACTGGCAAGGTGGGATGTACCATCTCTACTCTTGGAACAAGAAGAACTCTGTATTTGGACTGCAACCAAATGCTTATTTCCTCTTATTATGGGAGTGAGAGATAGGACAATACACATGCCATACACCAAGGATAAAGATGGTATGAGTTGAGACATTGCTACAGAAAAGATAACATATCTTAGTGGAGTGATTGATACATGGATGGTTTACAAACACTTAGGGAAGTAGTGTAATCAGATTATGAGGATGTTTTATCAGGAGCTATGTGGAAATTTGCAAGTTAACCAAGGTGGAGTTTGATCACCATGAGGATGAGCTCAGAGCTTCTCGAGGAAGACCATATTAGAGTTTGAGATGAGATGATAAGTATAATACATGGAGGTGTATGTTTCCTAATACCTAAGGATGTGAATGTCATAATGAATGCTCTAGTTGAGATATAGCTACCTAGTTTGGCTAGAAGAGGTTGTTAGGCTAACCCTAAGTTTGGAAAGGAGAAGTGTTTAGCTAACATTCAGATGCAGCAAGATAGGTTGGAAAAAAAAATAATGGTTGTTTGGTTAGCCCGCCTGGTCCTTGATGTGTTAGAAGGATGGTTGTAGAAACTCAGACACACTTCTTTGGATAGAAAGGTAATAGAACCTCGATGAGAGTGGTTTAGCATTTCTGAGGAATCGATCTTGAGGGATTATGATATATAGGAAATCATGATTTTAAGATCACCCCACACCGTGAAGCTACAAAGCTAGTAAGTGATAGTAGCACGTTGGTTGTTTGATGTGAAGTTGCATGTAGCATGTGGTCGTGCAAGCCAAGGACGAACACCAGTAACCCAGTGCATGGATATAAAGTATAGAGAGTCCCTGAGAGAGAACGGGAGTTCATTAATATGGATGTTGTGGTAAGACTCCCCTAGACCAAGGAGGGTCGATGTGCAATATGGGTTATGGTAGATCTCCTTACCTAGATGACATGAGAAAGGAAGAGTATTGTCACAGGACAGATTCAATTGAACTACTTAAGAGAGAAAGATGGTTCAGCTACACCATGATTGTAACGACCCCGCCTCCTGGTAACCCCCAATTAAGGGAGACCCGAAGGTTAGAGCCGTTATTAAATTAACAGGATCAAAGGTTCGACAAATAATCAATAATAATTGTGAAATTCTACTCACTAACTGGAATTTGGTATAAAATTAAAACTTTACTTACCTTTGAAAACTATGGAATCTATCTATCCAGAGCTTGAACTATTCTATCTAATCCTCCTGGCACTTTATGGTTTATTTCTCATTTAATTCCACATATGTCGCTTTACTGTTTGTTCTTTTCATTTGTACCTAAAACGCCGACAAACAAAACGTCGGTCAGCAAGAAGCTTGTATGTGGGGGAAACAATAATTGTGCAACTATGTTAACAATGTAATCAACCAAATATCATTTAACATCCAAGATTACGTTTTAATCAATACTACTCAATCCTTGCCTATCCCCTTTCTCTGTAACGTCCCTGCAGTGGATATGGATACCACCTCTCTCATATGGTAGATCCTTACCCCATGGCCCTACCACACAGGTAGCCAATACCTAGGGTTATGGAGTCTCATGGTCCTACCCAAAGGTAGACCAATCCCTGACTCATGATGACTTGATGGACCTACCCCATTGGTAGCCATTTACTAAGTCATTTAATGACTTGATGGACCTACCCTCATTGGTAGCCATTTACTAGGTCAATCTATAAAGCTACAGATGGGACTAGGATCTGAGCTAGTAGGCATATTTCTTATGTGATAGTCATATTCACATTATACTTTGCATGAATTAAATACATCCAACAGTTTAATTCAAGCCACGATGGAAACATCGATAAAATCCCAGAAAACTAATTCGGGTAGTCATAAGAGTAACCACATACCTGATCCAGAGCAACTTGATGTCCAGGAAATAATGATAAAGAACAAGCAACAAGCAATCACCAATATCCTGAAATTAATGCATGACATCCAAGTGTTATAGTTTATCCAAAACATTCTAAAGCTAGACTTGGATTCCACCTTAAGCTTTCTAGGCCACTTTAGGGTTTTAGCCTCCATAATACTTTTATCACATTTAATGCCCTCTTACTTCACAAACCCTAATTTCAACACCATAGGCACGGTTAAAGTCCATTATTTCTCTTTTATACCAAAACTACCGTCTTTATCTCTTTTAAGTTACTTCAAGATCATTAGACTCAATTATCACCTTTAGTTTCCTTCGAATTGTCAACTCTTACTTTATCAGGATTTAATTCATAATTGTATTCCATTTACTATTAATTCCTCATTTATCCATTCTAAAACCCTAATCACCCCCTTGAGGGTATTATATCATGAAAACTCAGTTCTATGATTATATTCTCAGATTTAACCCATTAAAACCCATATTTTCTCAAATTAGGGTTTCTAAACATAATTATGTGCATAAACCCTAAAACAAACATGAAACTACCTTTTTCAAAAATAACTCTCCCTTTTATTCTTAATAGGTTAGTATTTCTCAAAATTAGGGTTCCAAACCAAATTAACCCAAAAGAGTCATTAATTCCGAGTTCCATATCAAATTAGGGTTTCACCATAATTTAATACACCAAAGGTGATAACTTTATGTACTTTTAAAATTGTGAGAAATATCAGGTTCCAATTATATTTTTATTGGATTCTACGCATTCTCCTAATCAATTTTTATATTTTGCACATCTCCATCGGAGCTACCAATAATAAGTTACAATTTATGCTATTTTAATCATTCCCAACCAATGGTTGATTGACACGTCAGCAAGCGGCAATGACTAAAGAAAACATAAAAGACAATCACACCCTTTACCTCATTGTGTTCCACTCAGGGGCATAGGCGTCTTTTCATCAGCCACTTCTTCAAGCTCGTGATCCCGCTCTCGCTTGCGATGCAGAGTCCGGCCGTGGTCAACTACGATGTTGACTTTGAGTTCCAACTTCCCGAAGCAAATGACTAAGATCCCCTGACCTCCGCCGCCTCCGTGCAAAATTGTCGGTGCTTCTAATTGCACCCGACATGGCCGGAGTTGCTGGGTCAACAAAAGAGATCTCCGGCGGAAACCAGGGGGTGTCTGCGGTGCAAGGGGGGTTTGAAAGGGAACAATTGAGGGCTAGAACTTAGTCTGAAGGTCCAGTAGGATCTCGTGCATTGATTTTCAATCTCACCGAGGAGTGACATCCTCTTTTATAGCCTATAGCTAGGGTAGGCGGCCGGAGAGAGTCCTACTGATTTGGGGGTTCTT
Source organism: Alisma plantago-aquatica (assembly GCA_963693085.1). NCBI lineage: Eukaryota > Viridiplantae > Streptophyta > Magnoliopsida > Alismatales > Alismataceae > Alisma > Alisma plantago-aquatica. The sequence goes on from OY856410.1 coordinate 672,592,908, forward strand.
CTAGATGCCCCCAAAATAGGCAAAACCCAGGGTAGGGATGGCCGCAAGGATCTCACGAACCCAGCTGGCTGGTTTCCAAATTTGCTTGCGCACTCAATCATGAGGGACCGGCTTTGGAAATATCATGTTGCATATTCTGACTTTCCTGATCAGTCTCGAGGTAAGAGATGGTTGCCTGATCATCGAATCTCAATCCTACGATAAGCAGTTCACACGGCAAAACACTGAGTCAGAATAAACTTTGTGATAATTAGAGATTTTCCATTCTTTTTAGGGATTTTCAAAAATCCGTATCTCTTAAACTGTACATCCAAATGATCTCAAATTTTAAAGGAAAGTCTATAATGACATAATCCTCGTGTGTACCAAATTTGGGACTCAAAATCGAAAGTATGAGATACTTTTATTTACATGCAAGTTATCTCTTAATTATATATATCTTACATATTTTCTCTTTCCTTTGCCATTAAATTATTATTCTGAATTCCTTGAACCTCAAAGAATCTTAATGGCTCGAAATCCCATCTTGGGAATATTTCTTTAGCCTCTTTTCTTATTTTTCATCCTTTTTCTTATTATCTTACTTTTCTTATTAAAATATATCTTTTTGAGAATTTCTCTTTATTTCTCTTTTATTTTCCTCATTAGTATTCCTTTTATCATTAGGAATCCTTGGAATACGAAATTCCACTAAGGATAACTCCATTATACCTCTTTTCACTTGTTTTCCACATTTCATCAAAGTTTTCAATTTCTTTATTAACAAGGAAATACTTATTTGATTTTTTCTTTTCTTATTCTATTCTTTATGCACTTTTGGACTCCTCAAAATCCAAGGAACCCATGTGGCACAAATTCCACCTTTGGATTACGTTCTTTTGCCTTCTAGAGGTTTCCACACCTTTCTTTTCTCAAAAACTCAATTATCCATTTATTAATTGGATTTCCTTATTATTTGGCCCGATAGCCAATAAAGCCCACAAATCAAACGACAAGGCTATTTTACATGAAATCCATTTATTCACAACAAATTATATCATTATTTGTCCAAATATCTTTAATATGAGAAATTACATTTCTCACCAAAGGAACCCAAAGTTTGGGGTTGTAACATCCTTTCCCTCTTATAAGAATTTTGTCCTCAAATTCCATCAAGCAAACAAACAATTCAGGATAAGCCTTTCTTATGTCCATCAGGGCTCCCATGTGGCTTCACCTTTCCCATGGTGTTTCCCAATAACCTTCATTATTTCATATTCTTCCCTCTGAGTTCTTTCTTACCTTGGTATATTATACCCTCATAGGTGACTCAGGACATTTCAGCCTCTCAAAAGCTGAATAGGTTCATGGCTCAACACATGGATTGGATACCTCACATAGTGCTGCTCTACATCAGACTCATGGAACACAATACACATCATGTTATCCTGAGGGGCCAGGCTGAACACAACCATCTCCACCAATCCATCTCATATGGACCCATATATCGGGGACTCAGCTTCCTCGGCTGTAGCTTAGAGGGGTCGGATTTTCACATCACATATTCTCCCATAGTGAACTGCAAGTCAGTCTGCTTTGCATCAGCTTGTGACTCATGTCACCACTAGGCCCTCTCTCTCAGCCATTGCACGATCAAAGTGACTTCATTTGCACACATTGTGGTTCGTTTCTGACCTTCGCGAGGCATCCTTCACCAACATCGTCTTAATGAAGTGGTGACCGACACATCCTCTCTATAAGACTTCTTGCATCCCGATAAAGGTTATGGTGGTTAACATCACATCTTTAGAACTGTCTCTTGGTATCACCCTGAACAAGCACACTTGCTCTCATCAGACCCTCTAGTTTGGATCATACTAACCATTAGTTAAGGGTGATAAGCGATACTAAAACGAGTTCTCCATGCACCTACTTCCACCGCATGGAAGTAAACCTTCTACTCATGCTCAAGAACTTTTGAGCTCGCATCATGGTGTAGTTGAACCATCCCTTTTCATATGTAGTTCAACCAGATCTGTCCCTTGACATAACTCTTCCTTTCTCATGTCATCTAGGTAAGGCGATCTTCCATAACCCATATTGTATCTTGACCTTCTTGGTCTAGGAGAGACTCACAACATGCATTGTGATGTACTCCCATTCCCTCTCGAGAACTCTTTATACTTTATATCCCTATACTGGGTTAATGGTGTTCGTCCTTCACCTCCTGGCTTGCAGGGCCACATGCTACATGCAACTTTGTTCTAAGCATCCAGAATGCTACCATCACTTACTATCTTTGTAGTACCAAGGTATATCATGTCCTCCTGTAATGTTATGATTCCTCAAGCTTGATACCTCAAAAACCCTAAACCACTCTCAAAAGGGTTTTATTATCTTCCTATCCAAAGAAGTGTATCTGAGGTTCTATCACCATCCTTTTACTACATCAATCCATTACCTTGGTCAACATATCTTGTTACCTCTGTGTGTTAGCCAAAACACATCCTCTTTCCAAACATAGGGTTAGTCAAACAACCTCAACTTCTTCTAGCTTCCAGCTAAACTAGGCACTATATCTCAACCAGAGCATTCATTACCAGTTCTTAGGTGTTAGGTAACATACACCTCCATGTATTATACTTATCATTTCATCTCAAACTCTAAGTCTATCAAGAAGCTCAGAGCTCATCCTCACTGTGATTGAACTCGACTTTGGTTAACTTGCAAATTCCACATAGTTCCTGATAAAACATCCTCATAAGCTGACTACACTACCTCTCTTAGGTTTTGCGAACCATCCATGTATCATTCACTTTACCAGGGCATGTTATCATCTCTATCATCATACCTTGTAGCTACGTTCCAACTTACATCATCTTTATCCTTGGTGTAAGGCATGCGTACTATCCTATCTCTTACTCCCATAACAAGAAGAAATAAGCATTTGGCTGCAGCCCAAATACAGAGTTCTTCTTGTTCCAAGAGTAGAGATGGTACAAACCACCTTGCCCGTACACTTTCAAATCCAAGTTGAAACATGCAGCTTATGTCTCTATATCACAAACATCATGATATCCACACTACTTCCAGGGAAAACTGGTCTTGGACTTACTTGGTCCAAGCATAATCCTAGGTCATCTCCTCTAGATCTATAGGGAGCCGGCACTTTTGGGGTCATCCCTTTTCCCTTATGCATCAGAGAGTTCCCTACTCATCTGCCCTTTGGGTCCCATGAGTTCATGAAGGTGATCAATCTCTTAACCCATGTCCCTCAGACAATGATAGTTGTTACCTCCCGACCCCATGGTCATGTGCAACTAGGGAATTAGGCGACTCCTTCTGCCATCGGTCTTATCCCTACCTGACCCTTGGATAGACTTAGGATTCTAACATAGTACATGTCCAACTTAGAACCTTACCCAAGCCTTCATCATCTCTCTCTGCATTCACGACTGACTTTCATCCTTTCATAGGGATCATGGCAACCTGCCTATCTTGGTTAGGCCCCATACCAGTTACCTCCATGGCAACACATCTGCATGCACATAGAGATGGCTATCTATGGGTCTATAGGTTCATTCTCATGCCATGTACTCTTGACCTAGCTTCTCAAGATCCTATGAAACATCCTTATGTTTCCTCAACACCAACCAAACTGGTAAACTCCCTACCAAAGGGTCGCTCTCCCAGGATGGGAGGAAATGACACCTTGATAACAAGCATCCTTAGGGTTTACATTCTCATGAGCATGCCTAACCCAACAGCTACTAAGGCACAAGTAGACCACCTATTAACTATGCTAGGTCATACTTTTGCTCTTTCCTCAATGTTGGATCGAGATTATACCTTCTCATGTCGTCAACTTAGTTGTGAGGGATTCATCAACCATACCCTTAACTTAAGGGATTTCCTTTAGCTCTACACATGAGGAGTACCATGCTCGAAACTATAGAGACTCAAATCTTATCATGAGCATCAGGTACACTGCTTCCCCTCTTAGGCCTAGGAACCCTATGTTCTCCTTTGGGTATCCAACTTGCATGCTCAATTTCTTAACCACGAATCAAGCATTTCCAAGGTATGTCAAGTACTTCCATGATCCTTCTACTCGAGCAACACTTCGGAGTTGAGTCCTCTTCCAGGACAACCAACTAGGTATGAAGCCTCTCAACTAGTTACTTAGACCTTCTCAGGGTCTAAAGCACTCTCACTTATACCATAGGTACCAGCAGCATCATCCTCTCTCCAGGGTTTGGTTCCTCTCAAGATAACCAAGACGTCAGCAACCTCCAGGGGTCAGGTATAAGTCAACCACTATCATCCACTTAGGTCGCATCATCCTCAACTCCCATTATTCCTCAAGTTTTGGGGTTTTAGGCTTCCAACCTCCCTGTTGGGGTTCTTCTTCCTCTCTCTAGAGCTCATTCCACTTCCAACCATACTTACTAGAGGTCCCTTCTCCATGAAGGCTCATGCTCACGAGCATACCCCTATGTGGTTGAAGCCTACGCTCAACTCATGTTTGGCTCAAGAGCATCCACACCCCTTTCATAAGCCATCCATCATGATCTCTTAACCATGATTTCATCAAGCTATACTCTACTTGCCTAATCCCATAGGGTAACTATAGGTTCTCTAACCTCATCCACGAAGGAGCTATCCTTTGCCATGGCATGAACGACCGTCTCCAGGGTTGGGTCACCAAAGGTACTAGATCATCTACCCTCTTATGGCATCCCAAAGGCATGACCAACCAAACACTCGGTCAATCATGACATCTAACTCATCATGTCATCTCTCTCTCTAACCTTCACTTAGGGTGAGGGTTACCATCATCCTCAAAGGATGACCTAGGTCTCTACCTTTAATGGAGGTCTCTACCTCTAAGACAAACTCTCTCTACTCATCCTCCTACCAAGGACAACTCGTGTCATACGACCTAAGCATGTATCTATTCCTTTTATGCTTACTCTATTAAGCTTATGTCCATGACATCTTATTTACATGTTTTTTATTAATTTGGTGGAGGATTCCTTAATCCTTATCAACCTTACCCATACCTCAAGAGGGTGAGGAGCAGAGAGAAAACCCTAATCCTTAAGGTCCTTAATAGAATTTAAGTTGAGAAGGGATGAACATGGTGAGAGAGTCCTAAAGGTATCTTATTTCGATTCATACCCTAAGACTTTGGCCAGGCAGTCACACGCATCTGGGAGTCCTCGTATTCCAACTAGCGGTGCGGAGGAAAATATTGCCAGCCCCGGTCGTGATCCTTTTCTAGACACCTCTGTCTTTCGGATAATCCTCTAATAACTCCCTTGGGTTCTACAGAATTTGTAAGATTTAATAATTATTAAAGATTAAATGAGGAACCTTCGCTCTGATACCAATTGTAACGACCCTGCCTCCCGGTATCCCCCAATTAAGGGAGACCCGAAGGTTAGAGCCGTTATTCAATTAACAGGATCAAAGGTTCGACAAATAATCAATAATAATTATGAAATTCTACTAACTAACTGGAATTTGGTAAAAATTAAAACTTTAATTACCTTTGAAAACTTTGGAATCTATCTATCCATAGCTTGAACTATTCTATCTAATCCTCCTGGCACTTTATGGTTTATTTCTCATTTAATTCCACATATGTCACTTTATTGTTTGTTCTTTTCATTTGTACCTAAAATGCCGACAAACAAAACGTCGGTCAGCAATAAGCTGGTATGTGGGGGAAACAATAATTGTGCAACTATGTTAACAATGTAATCAACCAAATATCATTTAGCATCCAAGATTACGTTTTAATCAATACTACTCAATCCTTGCCTATCCCCTTTCTCTGTAACGTCCCTGCAGTGGACATGGATACCACCTCTCTCATATGGTAGATCCTTACCCCCATGGCCCTACCACACAGGTAGCCAATACCTAGGGTTATGGAGTCGCATGGTCCTACCCAAAGGTAGACCAATCCATGACTCATGATGACTTGATGGACCTACCCCATTGGTAGCCATTTACTAAGTCATTTAATGACATGATGGACCTACCCTCATTGGTAGCCATTTACTAGGTCAATCTATAAAGCTACAGAGGGGACAAGGATCTGAGCTAGTAGGCATATTTCTTATGTGATAGTCATATTCACATTATACTTTGCATGAATTAAATACATCCAACAGTTTAATTCAAGCCACGATGGAAACATCGATAAAATCCCAGAAAACTAATTCAGGTAGTCATAAGCATAACCACATACCTGATCCAGAGCAACTTGATGTCCAAGCAATAATGATAAAGAACAAGCAACAAGCAATCACCAATATCCTGAAATTAATGCATGACATCCAAGTGTTATAGTTTATCCAAAACATTCTAAAGCTGGACTTGGATTCCACCTTAAGCTTTCTAGGCCACTTTAGGGTGTTATTAGGGTTTTAGCCTCCATAATACTTTTATCACATTTAATGACCTCTTACTTCACAAACCCTGATTTCAACACCATAGGCACGGTTAAAGTCCATTATTTCTCTTTTATACCAAAACTACCGTCTTTATCTCTTTTAAGTTACTTCAAGATCATTAGACTCAATTATCACCTTTAGTTTCCTTCGAATTGTCAACTCTTACTTTATCAGGATTTAATTCATAATTGTATTCCATTTACAATTAATTCCTCATTTATCCATTATAAAACCTTAATCACCCCCTTGAGGGTATTATATCATGAAAACTCAGTTCTATGATTATATTTTCAGATTTAACCCATTAAAACCCATATTTTCTCAAATTAGGGTTTCTAAACATAATTATGTGCATAAACCCTAAAACAAACATGAAACTACCTTTTTCAAAATTAACTCTCCCTTTTATTCTTAATAGGTTAGTATTTCTCAAAATTAGGGTTCCAAACCAAATTAACCCAAAAGAGTCATTAATTCCGAGTTCCATATCAAATTAGGGTTTCACCATAATTTAATACACCAAAGGTGATAACTTTATGTACTTTTAAAATTGTGAGCAATATCAGGTTCCAATTATATTTTTATTGGATTCTACGCATTCTCCTGATCAATTTTTATATTTTTCACATCTCCATCGGAGCTACCAATAATAAGTTACAATTTATGCTATTTTAATCATTCCCAACCAATGGTTGATTGACACGTCAGCAAGAGGCAATGACTAAAGAAAACTTAAGAGACAATCACACCCTTTACCTCGTTGCGTTCCACTCAGGGGCATAGGCATCTTTTCATCAGCCGCTTCTTCAAACTCACGATCCCGCTCTCGCTCGCGATGCAGAGTCCGGCCATGGTCAACTACAATGTTGACTTTGAGTTCCAACTTCCCGAAGCAAATGACTAAGATCCCCTGACCTCTGCCGCCTCCGTGCGAACTCTTCGGTGCTTCTATTTGCACCCGACATGGCCGGAGTTGCTGGGTCAACAAAAGAGATCTCCGGCGGAAACCAAGGGGTGTCTACGGTGCAAGGGGGTTTGAAAGGGAAAAATTGAGGGCTAGAACTTAGTCTGAAGGTCCAGTAGGATCTCGTGGATTGATTTTCAATCTCACCGAGGAGTTACATCCTCTTTTATATCCTATAGCTAGGGTAGGTAGCCAGAGAGAGTCCTACTTATTTGGGGGTTCTTCTAGATGCCTCCAAAATAGGCAAAACCCAGGGTAGGGATGGCCGCAAGGATCTCACGAACCCAGCTGGCTGGTTTCCAAATTTGCTCGTGCACTCAATCATGAGGGATCGACTTTGGAAATATCGTGCTCCATATTCTGACTTTCCTGATCGGTCTCGAGGTAGGAGATGGTTGCCTGATCATCGGATCTCAATCCTACGATCAGCAGTTCACGCGGAAAAACACTGAGTCAGAATAAACTTTGTGATAATTAGAGATTTTCCATTCTTTTTAGGGATTTTAAAAAATCTCTATCTCTTGAACTGTACATCCAAATGATCCCAAATTTTAAAGGAAAGTCTATAATGACATAATCCTCGTTTGTACC